>CM065594.1:219976701-220007715 GCA_033119425.1 Bufotes viridis
GAAGGGACGGCTCGCCTGAAAAAGTAGTGGCGGCTGGGAAAAACGTACTGGGGGACAGCCACCACCATCAGCTGTTTGAAACAGTCCGTCTCCACCAGACGGAATGACAGCATTTCAAAGGCCAGTAATTTTGAAATGCTGACATTCAGGGCCAGGGCCCGAGGGTGGGTAGGTGGGTACTTCCTCCTTCTCTCCAATGTTTGCGAGATGGACAGCTGAATGCTGCCATGTGACATGGTGGAGATGCTTGGTGATGGTGTCGTATGTGGTGGTGTTGGTGGTGGAACATCCTCTGTTTGCTGGTCGCCAGGTGCCACGGTGACGCCAGAGGTGGAGGGAGAGGCCGAGCCAGCAGCAGAAGAGGGAACAGGAGGAGCATGAGAGAGTTCCTTGTTTTTAAGGTGTTTACTCCACTGCAGTTTATGCTTTGCATGTAGATGCCTGGTCATGCAGGTTGTGCTCAGGTTAAGAACGTTTATGCCTCGCTTCAGGCTCTGATGGCCCAACATGCAAACCACTCGTGTCTTGTCATCAGGACATTGTGTGAAGAACTGCCACACCAATGAACTCCTTGGAGCAGGCCTTGGTGTGCTCGGTGCCTGGGTGCGGTGGATAGTAGCAGGTGTACTGTCTCCGAGCACTAAAATCATTTCGAAGTAGATTGTCCTGTAAAAAACAGGAATCTGCTGCCCAAAACAATGATTCTCTAACGGAACAAGCAGTCCCACTAACCATCAGGCAACGATCAGCAACATTTAGGTTGTTCCCAATAATTGCCTGAAACATCGGTCTATGTAAGGCTAATTTCACACTATTTTATTGCATTTAATTATTGTATTTTTCTTTTTCGCTCTTTTCTGGTGTAATCCACATTAGCAAGTATGTGCTTCATGATTGACAAGGCAGTCCAGTGTACATTTTGTGCAATGCATGCCGTCCTGGAACAACTGTTTGAGAGTGCATATTTTGTGCAAAATGTTGTTTTATACAGCTTGGAAATCCAGATCCCGTATAACTAAATCAGTGAATTTCAACACTGAGATACCTTGGCAAAATGGAAAAAGAGTTTCCTTCTCACTGAGCAGACACTGTATGGGGTAGATGACGGGGAGGGTGTCAGTATGGAGGATCAGGAAGTGAGATAGCTAGCTGGATAGCAGTTAGAAAGCTGGGAAAAGGGAAGAGTGCCAGGTAGGCCTGATCTAACACACCCCAACAAGTTTGCAAGGTTGGCAGATGAGGAGGATGTCAGGGAGAGCACTGCTACAGCAAGACATTTCCTCTGCCATCCCGGGGAATGTCAGCTCTAGTAAGAAGGGGGCCAGGAGAGCAGGGCAGGCCAGACAGGTGCTGGTAGTGGTAGACTCAATCATTAGGGGTACAGATAGGGCGATCGTCAAATGGTGTGTTGTCTTCCTGGCACTCGAGTTCAACATATCAGGGAGAGGGTTAATACGTTACTGGGAGGGGCTGGTAAAGACCCTACGGTCATGGTCTACATTGGAACCAATGGCAAAGTTAGAGGTAGCCGGAGCGTCTTTAACCACATCAGCCCCCCTAGCTTAAACACCCTTAATGACCTGGCCACTTTTTACAATTCTGCACTACACTACTTTCACGGTTTATTGCTCGGTCATACAACTTACCACCCAAATTAATTTTACCTCCTTTTTTTTCACTAATAGAGCTTTCATTTGGTGGTATTTCATTGCTGCTGACATTTTTACTTTTCTTGCTATTAATAAAAATTTAACGACATTTTTTCAAAAAAATGAAATTTTTCACTTTCTGTTGTAATTTTTTTAAAAAAAAAACTACATTTCTATATAAATTTTTCGCAAAATTTATTGTTCCACATGTCTTTGTTAAAAAAAATGCAAGAAGTGTATATTTATTGGTTTGGGTCAAAGTTATAGCGTTTACAAACTATGGTGCAAAAAAGTGAATTTCCGCATTTTGACTTTCTGAGCACCTGTCATGATTCATGAGGCACTACAATGCCCAGACAGTACAAACACCCCACAAATGACCCCATTTCGGAAAGTAGACACCCTAAGGTATTCGCTGATAGGCATAGTGAGTTCATGGAAGTTTTTATTTTTTGTCACAAGTTAGCGGAAATGGATTTTTTTTTTTTCAAAAAATTTCATTTTCCGCTAACTTGTGACAAAAATAAAAACTTCCATGAACTCACTATGCCCATCAGCGAATACCTTAGGTGTCTACTTCCGAAATGAGGTCACTGTAGGGTATTTATACTGCCCTGGCATTTTAGGGGCCCCTAAAGCGTGAGAAGTAGTTTTGAATGCAAATGCGTAAAATTGCCCTGTGAAATCCTAAAGGTACTCAATGGAATTAGGGCCCTTTGCGCATCTTGGCTGCAAAAAGTGGCACACATGTGGTATCGCCGTACTCAGGAGAAGTAGGGCAATGTGTTTTGGGGTGTATTTTTACATATACCCATACTGTGTGTGAAAATATCTCTGTAAATGACAACTTTTTCCATTTTTATACAAAGTTGTCAATTTACAGAGATATTTCTCTCATCCAGCATGGGTATATGTAAAAATACACCCCAAAACACATTGCCCTACTTCTTCTGAGTACGGCGATACCACATGTGTGCCACTTTTTTGCAGCCAAGATGCGCAAATGGGCCCTAATTCCAATGAGTACCTTTTAGGAGGGCATTTTTATGCATTTTTCTTCTGACGCTTTAGGGCCCCTAAAATGCCAGGGCAGTATAAATACCCCACATGTGACCCCATTTTAGAAAGAAGACACCCCAAGGTATTCTGTGAGGGGCATGGCGAGTTCATAGAAGATTTTTTTTTTTTTGCACAAGTTAGCGTAATTAGATTTTTTTGTTTTTTCTCACAAAGTCTCCCTTTCCGCTAACTTGTGACAAAAAGTTCAATCTTTTATGGACTCAATATGCCCCTCAGCGAATACCTTGGGGTGTCTTCTTTCCAAAATGGGGTCACATGTGAGGTTTTTGTACTGCTCTGGCATTTGAGGATCTCCGCAATCATTACATGTATGGCCAGCATTAGGAGTTTCTGCTATTCTCCTTATATGGAGCATACGGGTAATAAGATATTTTTTTTCCGTTCAGCCTCTGGGCTGAAAGAAATAATGAAAGGCACAGATTTCTTCATTCCGTTGATCAATGTGGATGAAAAAATCTCTGCCAAAAAATATGCAAAAAAAAAAGAGGGGCCTGGCGATTGCCAGGACATAGGGGCTCCGCCCAAACATCCATACCCACTTCAGCTCCTATGTGCTGGCAAACGTGATTTCTCCATTCACATCGCTCAATCGATCGTTGTGGAGGAAGACATCTTTGCCAGATTTTTGATACAAAGTGTTTGCCAAAGCATATGAACGCCAACACCTCTCCTCAGCTCATATGCCTGGGCAAACGTACCTGTACTGCGGAGAAGAAATCTCGTCCTGCAGCGCCGCATACACCGACTTCACGTGTCTACTGACAGCAGCGCAATGCTTCTCTCAGAATGCACATCAGTGCTGCAGCGTTTTCATCGGTTGGTCCAGCTGTAAAATAAAGGGTGGTTAGTAAAAAAAAGAAGAAAAAACAAGCAGCAGGCTACCTGTTAAATATTTTTTTTTTCTTTTCACTCTTTATTTTCCTTGCAGAAACCTCTCCTTTCCCATAGGACAATGTGTAAAGTGTAAATCACACAGAGATGGTGCGAAGTACATTATGCACTTCATCCCAAGTGAAAGGAGACGCTTCTACCGTTCCACATAGCTGCAGTAGCACACTAGCAGCCCTGTGTGTTAGGGTCTCTCAAAATCTAGTATCCTGAGAGACCCTAGATCCTGATTGTAAAAACTACCTGTGTCCTGTGGTCCCTACGTCCCTAAGTGTACCTGAGTGTGTTACTTCCGGAAACACTCCCCTAGGCATAGGGCAGGGTGGTCAGGACAGTCAGAACAGAAATAGCGGGTGTCACGCCTTATTTCACTCCTGCTACAGACACAACATCTTTTTCGGGGTGGCGGTTGGGTTAAGGTACCAGCAACGACACTGGGGAAGTGTCACTCGTGTAGACGGCTCACTACACTGGGGTTTGGGGCCACGGAACCTCCTGGATACAGGAGGTTCTCGATGATCTCTTCCTGAAATTTGAGGAAGGATCCTGTTCTCCCAGCCTTACTGTAGAGAACAAAACTATTGTACATAGCCAATTGAATTAGATATACAGACACCTTCTTATACCAGCGTCTGGTCTTTCGGTAAAGCAAATATGGGGCCAACATCTGGTCATTGAAGTCCACCCCTCCCATGAGCAAATTATAGTCGTGGACCGAGAGGGGCTTTTCAATGACACTGTTTGCCCGTTCAATTTGGACTGTCGTGTCTGCGTGAATGGAGGAGAGCATGTAAACATCACGCTTGTCTCTCCATTTCTCCGCGAGCAGTTCTTCGTTACACAAGGCAGCCCTCTCCCCCCTTGCAAGACGGGTGGTAACGAGCCGTTAGGGGAAGCCCCGGCGACTAGGTCGCGCGGTGCCACAGCAGCCAATCTGTTCTAGGAAAAAATGCCTGAAGAGGGGCACACTTGTGTAGAAATTGTCCACATAAAGATGGTACCCCTTGCCAAATAAGGGTGACACCAAGTCCCGGACTGTCTTCCCACTGCTCCCTAGGTAGTCAGGGCAACCGACCTTCTCCAGGGTCTGATCTTTACCCTCATACACACAAAATTTGTGGGTATAGCCTGTGGCCCTTTCACAGAGCTTATACAATTTGACCCCATACCAGGCGCGCTTGCTTGGGATGTATTGTTTGAAGCCAAGGCGCCCGGTAAAATGTATCAGGGACTCGTCTACGCAGATGTTTTGTGCAGGGGTATACAAATCTGCAAATTTGGTGTTGAAGTGGTCTATGAGGGGCCGAATTTTGTGGAGCCGGTCAAAAGCTGGGTGGCCTCTGGGACGAGAGGTGGTGTTGTCACTAAAGTGCAGGAAACGCAGGATGGTCTCAAATCGTGTCCTGGACATGGCAGCAGAGTACATGGGCATGTGATGAATTTAGTTCGTGGACCAATATGACTGCAATTCTTGCTTTTTTGTTATGCCCATGTTGAGGAGAAGGCCCAGAAAAGTTTTAAATTCGGAAACTTGGTCTGGTTTCCAGCGGAAAGGCTGGGCATAGAAGCTTCCCGAGTTGGCGGTTATAAATTGAGTGGCATAAAGGTTTGTTTCTGCCACGACTAGGTCAAAGAGCTCCGCAGTGAAGAACAGCTCAAAAAACCCCAGTGCCGATCCGATCTGAGCTGTCTCCACCCGAACTTCTGACTGGGCGGTGAAAGGGGGTACTACTGGTGTGGCTGAAGATGGGTGCTGCCAATCAGGGTTTGCCAGCACCTCAGGGATTCTAGGGGCTCTACGGGCCTGTCTGCGTGATGGCTGCGACGGAGGAACTACTGCACGTGCCACCGTACCAGCTTCAACTGCCCTTCTGGTGCTCGCCACTTCACCATGTTCTACGGTAGTGCTGGTAGTAGGTCCAGGATGGGCTGCGCTGCTGGTGTATGCCTCACCACGTAATCCGACAGCGCCAGCCCCACTCTTCTGCCCTTGAAACGGATCCTGCGTAACCTGTGGTCTAGCGACACAGGGCCGGGTACACTGGTGCTATCAGGGACCTCAACCTCCTCGTCCGAACTTTGGGTCAGACTGCCACTGCTTTCTACAGGTTCATATTCTGACGCGCCAGATTCGTCAGATGAGGGTTCCCATTCCTCATCCGACTGGGTCAGAATCCTGTAGGCCTCTTCAGACGAATACCCCTTATTTGACATTTGGAAAACTAAATTTAGGGGGTATTCCCTGAGACTACCCAAGAAAAAGCGCAAGCCTGTCTTACAAATGGGAGGCTAGCGAAGTACAGGAAGCCGATGCGATTGATAAAAAAGATCAAAACTGATTTTTTATTCATCGCCGCAGCGCTTGTGAAGTGATTGTGCAGTGACTGCGGCGGTGCGGGCGTGGGTGAACGCCCGTGTGGGCGACCAATCAGGCCTGATCGGGCATACACTGCGTTTTGGGTGGGGGGCGAACTAAGGTGACACTAATACTATTATAGATCTGACTGTGATCAGTTCTAATTACTTACAGATACTATAAAAGTACAAATGCTGATTAGCGCTACGCTAATCAGCGAATCAGTGACTGTGGTGCGGTGGGCTGGGCGCTAACGGAAGCTAACTACCTACCAAAGGGGCTTAAACTAACCTAAACCTAGCAGTCAATACTAGTGGAAAAAAAAGTGACAGTTTACACTGATCACTTTTTTTCCTTTCACTAGTGATTGACAGGTGATTGATATGAGGTGATCAAGGAGTTAATTGGGGTGATGGGGGGTGATCTGGGGCTAAATATGTGGTGATTGGTGTACTCACTGTGACATGTGGTCTGTGCTGGGTCCAACCGATGAAATGGAGCCAGCACAAAGCACAGAAGCCATTTAATGCATTATATTTATAAATATAATGCATTATATGGCTTGTGATTCGTTTTTTTAAAAGACACCAGCCTGCCAGCGCCGATCATTGGCTGGCAGGCTGGTGACGAACTTCTTCTGAGCCTGCCGTGCTATTCTGTGCGCCTGTTCAGGTGCACAGATCGCGAAATCTCGCCTCTCGCGAGATGACGCGCCCGCGTGTCAACGAGGAGTAACTGGGCCGCCAAGATCACGCGATCCTGCGTGCGGCGGTCCAGAGCAGGTTAAAAATTATTTCAGGGACTTAGGTCATAAGGTCAGGGCAAGGACCTCAAAGGTAGTATTCTCTGAGATACTACCTGTACCACAAACCACACCAGAAAGGCAGCAGGAGATTAATAAGGTTAACGAGTGAACCAAGAACTAGTGTAAGAAGGAGGGTTTTGGGATCCCGGAGAACTGGGCTGACTTCCCTGTCAGCTACTGGCTGTATCCAGGCTGTATCATAGGTATGGGCTGCACCTCAGTGGGGACGGTGCAGATGTTTAGCGGCTAAAATAGCTAGAAGGTTGGGGGAATGTTTAAACTTGGACTGGGCGGAAGGTAATTACATTATAGGAGGGGAAGATGTGCAGATAGTGCCCTGAGTGATGTATCGTAACTAGGGGTGGAATGGATGGAGGGACTAGAACAGTTTATAAGGAGAGGTGTAGGGTAAAAAGCATCCAAACACTTCTTAATTGTATGTATACTAATACAAAGAGCCTGACCAGTAAAATTGGTGAACTGGAATTAGTTTCTGAAGAGGACTATGACATAGGAGCGGTGGCTCAGTGGCGAGCACTGGTGCCTTGCAGTTCTGGGAGTTTGTATGTTCTCCCTGTGTTTGCGTGGGTTTCCTCCCACACTCCAAAGACATACTGATAGGGAACTTAGATTGTAAGCCCCACTGGGGACAGCATGATAATGTATGTACAGTGCTATAGAATATGTCAGCGCTATATAAGTGAGTAAAATAAAATAAATAACCGAGACATGGCTGAGATGATGTCTATGACTGGGTCATTAACGAACAGGGCTACAGGCTGTTTAGAAAGGATCATAAAAACCTGAGAGGGGCAGGGGTCTGCCTTTATGTAAAGTCCTGTCTAAAGCCCACAGTCCGAGAAGATATAAGTGAGGGACATGAACATGTGGAGTCACTGTGGGTAGATATACATGAAGCCAAAAACAATAATAAAATACTGATAGGGGTTTGTTATAAGCCAACTAATATACCAGAGTCCATAGAAAACCTACTACTAAGGGAAAAAAGATGAGGCAGCAATATGTAATGAGGTCATTATTATGGGGGACGTCCCAGATATAGATTGGGAAACTGAAACCTTTGGTTCTCATAAAGGAAACGGGTTCTTGGCAATAACCACACACAATGATTCAGGAACTGACTAAAGGGACGGCTATACTGGACTTAGTACTAACCAATAAATCTGGCAGAGCAACAGATGTGCAGGTTGGGGGACACCTGGGAAAAAGTGTCCATAAAATAATAACCTTCTAGTTGTCATTCAAAAGAGTGTTTCTTCAAGAAGGCACAAAAACACTGTAATAGTAGAATCAGGGTATGGCACTCAACTTATCTGTAATTATGCAGACAGTAGGCATTATTTCAAATATAAGTAACATTTATTAAAACACATAATAAGACAGATATTGCAAAAAAAATAACAAAAAATAAAAAATATATCAAAAAATGTATATATATAACGAAAAATATATAAAAAATGAAAAAATAAAATGAGTTCATATATAATCCATTAGCTCAATTGTACTAAAAAGTCCATTTTGAAATATGTCATTAATGTGTACAGATTTGGCTATAGATCCACTCCAGGTAGTTAAAACAATAGGGGGTATGAGGTATGTCCGTACTTGATTGGACCAATTCTCCGTTAGTGTATTTTTCAAATAACTACTGAGTAAGTGGTGGCGTCCCACCAAAAAACTTACCTCCGTGGATTAGTCAATGTCGGTACCAATAATCAATTTCTTTGCAATGAGCCGACTCAGATCAACGATTTTGTTTGGAGACGATTCAGCATGGACACTTTGCTTTAAAACAGCGGCCTTTCGGGCATTGACTTGTAGAGACCACTTAGCTTGCGATATCAAGCGGTATACTCTGCCGTAAATAGCATCAGACCTTTGATTCGCCCGGAGGTCTATTTGTCCTTCGAACTCCAAAGATACGTATTTGCTCCACTTCAAATAGCAGCGCTGCAAGGAGTTTTAGATAAGTACAGTCACCAAGCGCGTTTCGAGGTCTCAGTAATGCTGACCTCTTCCTCAGTGGTATAACCACTGAGGAACCATTATACCACTGAGGAAGAGGTCAGCATTACTGAGACCTCGAAACGCGTTTGGTGACTGTACTTATCTAAAACCTCCTTGCAGCGCTGCTATTTGAAGTGGAGCAAATACGTATCTTTTGGAGTTCGAAAGGACAAATAGACCTCCGGGCGAATCAAAGGTCTGATGCTATTTACGGCAGAGTATACCGCTTGATATCGCAAGCTAAGTGGTCTCTTACAAGTCAATGCCCGGGAAAGGCCGCCGTTTTAAAGCAAAGTGTCCATGCTGAATCGTCTCCAAACAAAATCGTTGATCTGAGTCGGCTCATTGCAAAGAAATTGATTATTGGTACCGACATTGACTAATCCACGGAGGTAAGTTTTTTGGTGGGACGCCACCACTTACTCAGTAGTTATTTGAAAAATACACTAACGGAGAATTGGTCCAATCAAGCACGGAGATACCTCATACCCCTATTGTTTTAACTACCTGAGTGGATCTATAGCCAAATCTGTACACATTAATGACATATTTCAAAATGGACTTTTTAGTACAATTGAGCTAATGGATTATATATGAACTCATTTTATTTTTTCATTTTTTATATATTTTTCGTTATATATATACATTTTTTGATATATTTTTTATTTTTTGTTATTTTTTTTGCAATATCTGTCTTATTATGTGTTTTAATAAATGTTACTTATATTTGAAATAATGCCTACTGTCTGCATAATTACAGATAAGTTGAGTGCCATACCCTGATTCTACTATTTCACTTTCTTTTTTGTGGTGTTTGGAAGCTCACACCATTTGGGTATTGAGCACCACAGTCCAATCCAATCACAGATCGGCGGAGCCGTCTCTTAACCACTTCACAAAAACACTGTAGTTCCAAAAGGCAAAATTTGACCAGCTAAGAAAGGCCAATAGCCACCCTAACTGGGCCAATGTCCTCAAAAATCTAAATGCAGTCACAAAATGGGATATTTTTTAAACTATCCTAAACTCTCATTGTGCGGATGAAGCTAACGGCCCTCCACTTCCAGTTTAGTGATGTCATTAGTGCCTGCGCACTAATTATCTTCACTGCTCGGCAAGCAACAGAAGAGATGGTGCGCACGCACCATGCTGGGAAACGAGTCGCAAGTGTGAGAGATCAGCACTAGACTCACATCTAGTTGTGTCAATCTAAGGGGAAGAGGGCATGTTTATAAGGATGGAGGTGTCAGTATGGAGCACCATAAGCCCATCTCCTGGTGCTCCAGTAGCTAATCTGCATAAAAATAAAATTCTTATTTTCTCCTGAACGCAGGCACTGACAAGCAAATGCAATGTATCGATTTATTCAGCTTCATCGATCCTACCAGACTACATGCTTGGTTGTATGGGGTTTATTCTTGTGACAGTGCTGGTTTAAGTACTGTATAACCCTATAAGGACAAGCGCCGTACATGTACGGCGCAACCAGACGTCACTTAAGGAGTAGCGTCGTTCATGTACGGCACAAGGTCCACAAGGTTCTGGGGAACAATCGCCGGGGAATCGCGGCACCATGGCTGCTCTTACTGGCAGTCAGCCATGCCAGGTAAGGGCAGCATGGTGCTGCACTGCCCCCCCTGCAGTTCAAAGCGCTGCGATTGGCCGGTCAATGAAGACCATCATATCGCAGAGCAGGAAGCTGTCAGGCATCGGGCCAGGTCAGGGGGAGGTGGCCGGTGCTGAACTGGTCAGCACCCGTCTCCTCCGAGGTGAGGCAGGGGACACCGGTGTTTGGGGTCTCCTGCCAGCGCTGCTATTGGCTGGAGCAACATTCCAGCCAATGGCAGCGCTACAGCTGCACAGGAAAGGGCTGAATTTCCCTGCATGCAGCAATTCTAGCTGGTGACTGCATGCAGAGAGGTTCTGTGCTTTTCTGTGCTGCTGTTGGCTTGCTGGGACTTATGGTGCACACCACTGCGATTTTAACCCTTTCCTGATCAAAGAAGAAGAACATCTGGAATTGCTCCACTGATTTTTTTTTTCATTCGCAACTGTTCCAGATCCCTAAACCACCCTCCGTCCCTGTCCCTTCCCGCACCTCCCCCCTCCTTTTTTTACGGACGCCATTTGGTCCGTGCGTTTTTTGGGACCGCCAAGTGTTGTTCAGTGCATACCTGCCGGATCAGCACCTGGGGATTATTCTTAGCGCTTTTTTTTTTTCACATCAGTGTTGATTTTTTTGGGGGAAAACTCTATATATATATTTATAAAACGCCCTAAGTAGAGATGAGTGAACTTCAAAAATTAGTTCGGCGTTCGGGTTGGGGTAATCGCCGCATCCCGTTATAGATTCCACTACCGCGGACTATCCCGGCATATGGAATCCCTAAGGGGCGCCTTCCACGAACCCGAACTTTGGAAGCCGAAGGACCTGGGGTGGCGTCACTGTCATGTGATCAGTGCAGGGGCGTGGCTCAGCACTGGATTTGATCCCGTGCTGAGCCACGCCCCTGCACTGATCACATGACGGTGACGTCACCCCAGGTCCTTCGGTTCCAACAGTTCGGGTTCGGGAAGCCGCCCTTATGGATTCCATATGCCGGATAGTCCGCGGTAGTGGAATCCATAACGGATGCGGCGATACTCCCAACCCGAACGCCGAACTATTTTTTGAAGTTCGCTCATCTCTACTTAGGGCGTTTTATAAATATATATATAGAGTTCTATATTTCTATATATATATAGATGTATTTTCTGGCGTATAAGACTACTTTTTAACACATGAAATTCTTCTCAAAAGTCGGGGGTCGTCTTATACGGCCATATACTGTGTGCTGAAAGAGGACCTTTCACTGGTCTAACGATTGTTAGATAATGATATGTATGTGTAGAGCGGTGCCCAGGGTCTTCCTACACTTACTATTATCCCTAGGGGCCACTCCACACATACGGTATATATCATTATCTAACAATTGTTGGACCAGTGAAAGGTCCTCTTTACTTCCAAGCCGGACTGGAGAAGCTATCCTTCTCCAGCTTCAGGGACAGGTGCCCTCTAGCTGAGCCACCGTGCGCTGCATCCCGGCCGGTCGCTCATGAAGCAGCCCCCTCTCCCTGCTCTCAGTGGTTTTCTCATGTTCAGATCATCTGTTGGTGTGCATTGGAAGAGGGGTAGTCTTATACGGCGAGTATAGCCCAAACCCCATATTTTAACAGGAAAAGTAGGGGGTCGATTTATATGCCCAGTCGTCTTATATGCCGGAAAATACGGTAAGTAAAATTTTTAAACAGTGTTCACTTTTTTTAACACTGTAGTGAATTTTTATACTACATTTTTTGTACACACGCATCTGTACACACGATCTGAGCGTGCGTGCTGCCGAGCACCGATCACTAGTGAGCTCATTTACATCTGCACATTTTTGAGTTTTTGTTTTTTTTACAGGTTTTTTTTGCCAGAAAAGAACTGCAGTTAGTGGTAGTTAGTGAGATATATATATATATATATATATATATATAAATAGAAAAAGGACAGCACTCCACTGAGATGAAGTGAATTATTTATTTACCCATATGGTGCAAAAAACCGCGACGTTTCGGCTCTACATTAGAGCCTTTCTCAAGCATAAAACACTGGTAAATACTGAAAATATATAGGCAAGTTCAACCAATCACAAAAGAGCAATTAATCACAGGTGAAAGTTAATTAATATGTAAACAAACTTCATACTATCTATGCTTATACAAATAAAGTGCATCGTGCATAATCATATGAAAAACAACAATGAATCAATACGTAAGTATATGATACATTAGAATGTGAATACTAGCGTACATGATCGTGGAAAAATAAAATTCATATCATAGCCATCATGTGCAAAGTGCTACCTTGTGAATAGAGTTCATCATCATTGTAATTAAAAACATCTGTGGGAACGGGTCATGGAAAAAGATTATACACATACCCCATGGAGTTCGACATGAGAACACGAGCAAACCCATGACATCATCAGTATAAGCCGCGGTCCGCGGCCGATGACGCTAGGCCAAGACATGCGCAGTGGCACAACATAACCAGGCGCAACCATCTTGGATAATGGAAATGTAACCGGGTCGTTAGCGCATGCGTGCAGAACCTTATGCATGTCATGCGGCCATCGGAAGTGTGGGCAACGATAAGTAAAAGCAATACATGTGAAGGAAAGGTGCCAGGCGCGGTATAGGGGGACATGAACCGTCAGGCACATGAAACCCCCATAAGACCACATATATACATAACAACAAAAGGCATATCAATGTCAATTGTTGTCCATGTGTGTGGTCAAAATCCGCCGGCACTACAATTACCCTCAATAAGGGATCTCCTGAGTGAATACTTCCAGCCACAAACACAATTCACCATAACTTGTGATGCATGCAACGGATGCCGGAAAAAGCTTCCTAATATAAAAAAATCATTTCTGTTGTCAAGGTTGCTGACATTCGTATTGTTCATCACATTAGGGTATGTGTAGTATCTTCTCCAGATCCCGTATATTCATCCCACAGTAACTGCGGTGCTGCCATTTTTTTTCCGTTTTATATGCTATAGGCTTGTTGGCAGAGCACGCCCTTTCTTTTTTTCCCTTTTTTTCTTTTTTCCATTTTTTGGCAATATGGCGTTCCCATGTGGTTCAACTTATTCCCAGGATGATGCTGAGCGGATTTTCCAATCCATCGAGGGGGACATCACTTTCCTGAGTACTCCATCCAGTAAGGAACTAAAAAAGAAATATTAATTTTTGTCCAGAAAAGTCACTGCCCTACAATTGCATATGATTACCTTGGGAGAATATTTCAAAGCACAACGAATTCCGCGTGGTATGAGATCCCACCTCCGTCCTAATCTATTTGTTAATGATCCAATTTTTTGTAAGAAATTTGAGACATTATACAACCGTTATTCTTTGGATTTTATTTTACTCAATATTGAGTTTCTTCAACAAGAACTTGCTTCACTTAATCAGGATTTGATTGACACTGAACAGTCTTTACAGAATATCATGTCTGTGGATGAATTTGGGACATTCAAGTAGAATCATACTAGTTATCTCTCTAAACTTAAAAGTGAATCTGAGGAGGTCAAACGTTCGAAGTGGAACAGAGACATGGACGATTACAAAAAGGGCCGTATTTATGTCTGGCAATCTGATCATTTCAGCGCCCCACAAAATGATGGGAGAAGAAGGAAAAGAACACCACAACCATCCTCTGTTTCCTCACCTTTTTTAGGAGAGAGACTGATTCCATCAAAAAACGACATCGAACCAGACGGGGTGGCAGGCGATACAGAAGGAACAGGCCGTCCACGTATCAACAAGACCCGGTCACAGAACAAAGTTTAACCATTAAAGAAAAAATGACTGTGATCAACTTATCTTCCACCGCGCTAACAACTGCACAAGTGAGTGTACTCTCTAAGGGTTTGTCCTTTTGCCCTACTGCACATATGGACTGGTTTCAGTTTGATTGTGATTTAGCTGCCTTTTTTCGGTCCATTAAATTGAAAGTATTGTTTCAGGGAAATACACAAACCAAGGGCCCGCAGGACAGTGAAATCACACTGCGCTCCCTCGGTCTGTCTAATCCCAGTTATTTTTCACCTGTAATTAATGAACCTGCTGTGGAGGCTTTCATTGCTGCAGTCAAATCTGATATATCCAGGGCCGGTGCAAGGATTTTTGCCGCCCTAGGCAAAAGAAAAGTTTGCCGCCCCCCCCCCCATGTGACATCACAATGCCCCACCCATATGATCTTCCATATTAAAGGGGTTCTGCAGTTTATTTAAACTGAACGGCAGGGGTCCCCCGCCAATCAGCTGTTTGAGAAGGCAGCGGAGCTGGCAGTAGCGCCTCAGCCTTCTCGCAGTGACGTCACGACTAGTTTCATTGGCCTGGGCAGGGCTAAGCTTCATTCAAGTGAACAGAGCTTAACCCCGCCAAGGCCAGTGATACTAGTGGTGACGTCACTGCGCCTGCGTTAAACAGCAAGAAGGCCGAGGCGCTACTGCCAGCACTGCTGCCTTCTCAAACAGCTGATTGGCGGAGGTCCCGGTGTCGGACCCTGCCAATCAGTTTAAATAAACTGCAGAACCCCTTTAACTAATGCCAGTTCTCTCCCCCTTGTCATTCTCCCCCCTGTCATTCTTCACCCCCTCCTTTGTCATTCTTCCCCCCCTTGTCATTCTCCCCCCTCTTGTCATTCTTCCTTCCCCCCTCTTGTCATTCTCCCCCCTTGTCATTCTTCTTCTCCCCACTCTTGTCATTCTTCCTCCCCCTACCTCTAGTGTAGCGCGGCCGGCTCTTTATGGTCCAGGGGTACAAGAGCTTTAGTTTCCTGTACCCTGATGGACTGACAGGAAGTGCACACTGTGTGCGCACTTCATGTCAGTCGGGCCCGGTACAGGAGACACATGCTCCTGTACCCGCGGCCATAAAGAGCTCTGCCGCTACAGTGGAGTGACAGGAGGGAGCTGAGCGCTTCCTCCTGTCAGCTCCTCTCCTCTTGCTGAGCCCGGGCGGTGCGCCCTCATGGACGCGCCAGCCCAGGCAGTGCTGCAGCCGTCTGAGGCTCAATTCAGAGCGCTCGGGCGGCTGCAGCATGAGGCAGGGCCGGCGCTCCTAGCAGCGCCCCTTGCCAAGGGGCGCTCTACACGGCGGCCTAGTCCGCTTATAGGATGCGCCGGCCCTGGATATATCTAAATATAAGGAAATAGCTGAATATGATTTTAAACATCCCAACTGTACGGAGATTGCAGCGCTGAAACAACTACGGGAGAATTCTTCCATAACGATTAAACCCGCTGATAAAGGGGGAGCGGTGGTGATTCTTGATACTCATAAATATGTAGCAGAAATAATGAGACAGCTTCTGGGCTCCTGTGAACAAGACAGACATAGCAGAGCTGGAGAGGGTTCAGAGGAGGGCAACTAAAGTAATAACTGGAATGAGGGATCTACAGTACCCTGAAAGGTTATCAAAATTAGGGTTATTCACTTTAGAAAAAAGACGACTGAGGGGAGATCTAATAACTATGTATAAATATATCAGGGGTCAGTACAGAGATCTCTCCCATCATCTATTTATCCCCAGGACTGTGACTGTGACAAGGGGACATCCTCTGCGTCTGGAGGAAAGAAGGTTTGTACACAAACATAGAAAAGGATTCTTCACTGTAAGAGCAGTGAGACTATGGAACTCTCTGCCTGAGGAGGTGGTGATGGTGAGTACAATAAAGGAATTCAAGAGGGGCCTGGATGTATTTCTGGAGTGTAATAATATTACAGGCTATAGCTACTAGAGAGGGGTCGTTGATCCAGGGAGTTATTCTGATTGCCTGATTGGAGTCGGGAAGGAATTTTTTTTCCCCTTAAGTGAGGAAAATTGGCTTCTGCCTCACAGGGGTTTTTTGCCTTCCTCTGGATCAACTTGTAGGAAACAGGCCGAACTGGATGGACAAATGTCTTTTTTCGGTCTTATATACTATGTTACTATGTTACTATGTAGCTTGCTGACAATGAAGTATATAAAATCTTGAATTTTGACCCTAAGTTCCAGATAGCTCGTATTATTCAACAATGCTTAATTGATGCAAAGACGGCTGGAGTGATCGATGAGGATCTGTGCCAGTACCTTACGGTCGCACATCCGGTGACTCCGGTCATCTATGTGCTACCGAAGGTACACAAGTCCTTAAAGAGGACCTTTCATCAGTCTAAAAAATGTGTACTAAGTATGCTGACATGTAGAGCGGCGCCCAGGGATCTCCCTGCACTTACTATCATCCCTGGGCGCCGCTCCGTTCTGCCGGTATAGGCTCCGGTATCTTCTGGAACTTGGTTATACTAGGCGGAGCCTAGTACACTTGGTTATAGTAGGCGTATCCCAGGCTGTAGCGCTGGCCAATCGCAGCGCACAGCTCATATCCTGGGAGTTTTTTTTCTCCCAGGCTGTAAGCTGAGCGCTGCGATTGGCCAGCGCTACAGCCTGGGATACGCCTACTATAACCAAGTGTACTAGGCTCCGCCTAGTATAACCAAGTTCCAGAAGATACCGGAGCCTATACCGGGCGAACTGAGCGGCGCCCAGGGATAATAGTAAGTGCAGGGAGATCCCTGGGTGCCGCTCTACATGTCAGCATCGTTAGTACACATTTTTTAGACTGATGAAAGGTCCTCTTTAACGGACCCTCCTGGACGTCCGATTGTTGCAGGTTCAGACTCAATTTTTTGCAGGATAGCAATTTTCTTGGATAAGATATTGCGTTCTTTTGCTGTAGGTGCCTCCTCTTATATACGTGACACTACGGATTTTTTGAATAAACTTGACAGTATTAATGTACATGATGAACACCAGATTATATTAGCGTCTTTTGATGTTGTTTCTTTATACACTTCGATTAATCATGACTTAGGTATTAGGGCGGTTAGACAAATGCTTGAACTATCCTCGTTGTCTACTCCTGCCTGCTTGTTCGTTATTTCTCTACTGGAAATCATCTTGAAAGAAAATTATTTTCTTTTCCGAGACACCTTTTATAAACAAGTTCGTGGCGTGGCAATGGGCTCTAATGCCGCGCCCACTTATGCTAATATATTTATGAGAGCCTTTGAGGAGGATGTCGTCTATGTTTCCCACCACTTCGGACATGTTCTGCGGTGGTGGCGTTACATAGACGACATCTTCCTCATTTGGACGGGTACTGTCTCTGAACTGATTGATTTCCAAATGTCTTTAAATGCGGTAAATAAGGATCTGCAATTCTCCCTGGTATATTCTTTGGAAAGCATTCAATTTTTGGACACTACTGTGAGACTTCATGAGGGTAAAATATATACTTCACTTCATGTGAAACCCACAGACCGTAATACTTTATTAAGGTTTGAGAGCAGTCACCCACATCATATGGTAAAACACCTACCGTACTCACAATTTTTAAGGGCTAAACGCATCACAACCAGTCCTGATGAATTAGAAAAAACTTTATACAGCATGGTTGGGAAGTTCCTTGATAGGGGCTATCCCAAACAATTGCTGTCAAATCAAAAAAATGAGGTACTTAGACTTGAGAGGAAGCAATTGTTGGTAAATAAGGTAACAGGTACTAAAACACAAACAAGAATTCCATTTGTTTCCACCTACAATGAATACAGTGGAAAAATCAAATCCATCGTTAGACGGCACTGGAGTATACTTTCCTCGGTACTTAAAGAGG
The DNA here is from genome assembly GCA_033119425.1 of Bufotes viridis. Lineage (NCBI taxonomy): Eukaryota > Metazoa > Chordata > Amphibia > Anura > Bufonidae > Bufotes > Bufotes viridis. The sequence continues at coordinate 219,994,761 of CM065594.1, forward strand.
ACCTTTCACTGGTCCACAGCTTATCAGTTAAAGCTATGTACATTGAGAGCGGCACCCAGGGATGTCCCTGCACTTACTCTGTATCCGCTGCCGTTCGCTCTGCCGGTGTGCTCTGCTGCTGTAATTTGCCTGGCGGAGACTCTTCACTGCGCTCTCTTCTCCTGGGCTGGAGCGCTGCCATCGCAGCGCTCAGCTCATATTTCAAGATATGAGCTGAGCGCTGCAATTTGCCAGCGCTCCAGCCCTGGGAGAAGGAGACGCCAGGGCAGAAGAAGAAGTCTCCGCCCCAGGCAAAATTACAGCAGCAGGAGCGCCGGTACCGGGGGCTACAGAGGACGAACGGAGCGGCACCCAGGGATACAAGTAAGTGCAGGGACATCCCTGGGTGCCGCTCTCAATGTACATAGCTTTAACTGATAAGCTGTGGACCAGTGAAAGGTCCTCTTTAAAACCGAGGCCTTCTGTTCTCCACCTATGTTCGCATATCGCAGATCGAGGTCTCTGCGTGATCAGTTGGTGCATGCAGACATGGGATCTGGTACCAAGATTAAGCGAACTTTTTTTGGTCAAAGGAGCGTTGGATCTTTCCCATGCCTGGGATGCACCAATTATAAATACATAGGTAAAGGTAGGTCCTTTATACACCCACAGACTGGCACATCATTTCCTATCAAGTTTCATCTAACCTGTAACTCTAACTTTGTAGTTTATGTACTGGTGTGTCCATGCAATCTTTTATATGTAGGTGAGACATCCACTGATCTTAAGACTAGACTGAATAACCACCGATTTTCAATTAGACAGGAACGACAGGATTTACCGGTCCCAAAACATTTTTCTAGATTGGATGATAAGGAGAGGGATCTTAGGTGCTGGATCATAGATCATATTCCTAATCCACGAAGAGGAGGTAATAGGTCCCTTTTATTAAAAAAGAGGGAACAATATTGGATTTATACCCTGAATAGTGTCAGACCTTTTGGACTAAATGTGGAATACAACCCTGGTTGGTACTCTTGAATGTGTCCCCATTGATGGTACGGTCAGCCGTGCAGTATCCCCTGTTTTGTATAAAACAATTGACTGGCTATATAAATATGGTTATTTGTTATATTGATTTAATTTTGTTCTTTATTCTCTATTGCAGTTACTGTGGGATGAATATACGGGATCTGGAGAAGATACTACACATACCCTAATGTGATGAACAATACGAATGTCAGCAACCTTGACAACAGAAATGATTTTTTATATTAGGAAATTTTTTCCGGCGTCCGTTGCATGCATCACAAGTTATGGTGAATTGTGTCTGTGGCTGGAAGTATTCACTCAGGAGATCCCTTATTGAGGGTAATTGTAGTGCCGGCGGATTTTGACCACACACATGGACAACAATTGACATTGATATGCCTTTTGTTGTTATGTATATATGTGGTCTTATGGGGGTTTCATGTGCCTGACGGTTCATGTCCCCCTATACCGCTCCTGGCACCTTTCCTTCACATGTATTGCTGTTACTTATCGTTGCCCACACTTCCGATGGCCGCATGACATGCATAAGGTTCTGCACGCATGCGATAACGACCCGGTTACATTTCCATTATCCAAGATGGTTGCGCCTGGTTATGTTGTGCCACTGCGCATGTCTTGGCCTAGCGTCATCGGCCGCGGACCGCGGCTTATAATGATGATGTCATGGGTTTGCTCGTGTTCTCATGTCGAACTCCATGGGGTATGTGTATAATCTTTTTCCATGACCCGTTCCCACAGATGTTTTTAATTACAATGATGATGAACTCTATTCACAAGGTAGCACTTTGCACATGATGGCTATGATATGAATTTTATTTTTCCACGATCATGTACACTAGTATTCACATTCTAATGTATCATATACTTACGTATTGATTCATTGTTGTTTTTCATATGATTATGCACGATGCACTTTATTTGTATGAGCATAGATAGTATGAAGTTTGTTTACATATTAATTAACTTTCACCTGTGATTAATTGCTCTTTTGTGATTGGTTGAACTTGCCTATATATATTTTCAGTATTCACCAGTGTTTTATGCTTGAGAAAGGCTCTAATGTAGAGCCGAAACGTCGCGGTTTTTTGCACCATATGGGTAAATAAATAATTCACTTCATCTCAGTGGAGTGCTGTGCTTTTTCTATTTTTACATGTGGATTTTTGGCTTGGTCCTTGGACATTGCACCCACAATTGTATATTTAGGTTAATACGGTGCTGCCATTTTTTTTAGTTTTATATATATATATATAAATTTCAGTTAGTGTCAGTTTACTTTTTTGCACAAACGCACCATCTGCGTGCATGCATTTTGCAGAGCACTGTAGTGAATTTTTATACTACACTTTTTGCACGCACGCACGCACAATCTGTGCGTGCTGCAGAGCACCGATCAGTAGTGTGCTCATTTGCAACAGCAAATTTTTGTGTGAAAAAAGACCTGCAGTTAGTGGTAGTTAGTAAGATATTGGGGTCTGCTAGTAATTTTTTTTTTTCACAAATGTGTGCTTGGAAATCTTTTAACAAATGTTTCTGCCTTCTGTGAGACACCTGTTTGCTGAAAAGTACCCTTTCCACAACTTAAAATGTTTATACGGGGGTGCTCTTTCTAAAATGGGGTCACTTCTTGGGGTTTTTATTTTCTGGGGACCTCAGGAATTTTTTAAATGCGACATGGCACCTAAAATCCAAGTCTGTTTATTCAGGTCAGCAAAATCCATATTTTGCTGTTTGACTAGAGCCCTACTGTGTGCCTATACATCATTTTATGGGCACACATGGGGTGTTGCCATATTCGGGGGGAAATGGGGAACAAAATGTGGGGTGCATTTTTTCTTGTTACCCTTTGGGAAAGTGAAAAATGTGGGTGAAAAGCAACTTTTTTGTGAAAGAAATGCATTTTTTTATTTTTACTGCCAAGTGTTTCCTAATTCTGTGAAACGCCTGATGGGTCAAAGTGCTCACTACACACCTTGAAATATTCCTTGAGGGGTGTAGTTTACGGAATGGGGTCACTTTCTGGGGGTTTCCACTGTAGGGTCACCTCAGGGTGTCTTCATATGCGACATAGCTCCCAATTACCATTCCAGCTAAATCCACTCTCCAAAAGCCCTATGGTGCTCCTTCCACTCTGAAGCCTGCTGTGCGTCCATACATCATTTTTTGAGCACACATTTGGTGTTGCCGTATTCGGGGAAAATGGGGAACAAAATGTGGGATGCATTTTGCCTTGTCATGTGAAAGTGAAAAATGTGGGTGTAAAGCAACTTTTTCTGGAAAAAAATATGATTTTTACTTTTCACAGCCAGTTGTTTCCTAATTCTGTGAAACACCTGATGGGTAAAACTGCTCACTAAACACCTTGAAATATTCCTTGAGGGGTTTAGTTTCCGGAATAGGGTCAATTTTTGGGGTTTCCACAGTGGGGGCCACCTCAGGGTTTCTTCATATGCGACATAGTTCCCAATTTCCATTCCAGCTAAATCCGCTCTCCAAAAGCCGTATGGTGCTCCTTCCACTCTGAAGCCTGCTGTGCACCTATACATCATTTTTTGAGCACACATGGGGTGTTGCCGTATTCAGGGGGAAATGGGGAACAAAATGTGGGGTACATTTTGTCTTGTTACCCTTTGGGAAAGTGAAAAATGTGGGTGTAATGCAACTTTTGTGTGAAAAAAATGCAATTTTTCATTTTCACTGCCAAGTGTTTCCTAATTCTGTGAAACGCCCGATGGGTCAAAGTGCTCATTACACACCTTGAAATATTTGTTGAGGGGTGTAGTTTCCAAAATGGTAACTTTTTGGTGGTTTCCACTGTAGGGCCACCTTGATATGCGACATAGCTCCCAATTACCATTCCAGCTAAATCCGTTCTCCAAAAGCCATATGGTGCTCCTTCCACTCTGAAGCCTGCTGTACGCCCATACATCAGTTTTTGAGCACACATGGGGTGTTTCTGTAAACTTCAGATTCAGGGTAATAGATTTTGAGTTTTGTTTGGCTGTTAACCCTTGATGTATTGCAGAAAAAATAGATTAAAATCTAAAAAAAAAAAAAGTGAAATTTTGAAATTTCATTCCCATTTTCCATTAATTCTTGTGGGACACCTAAAGGGTTAACAACATTTATAAAATCAGTTTTGAATAGCTTGAGGGGTGTAGTTTATAAAATGGGGTGATTTATGGGTGGTATTCTAATATGTAAGCCCCAGAAAGTGACTTCATAACTGACCTTCCTGAAAAAATTGGGTTTTGGAAATTTTCTTAAAAATTTTAAATTTTGCTTCTAAACTTCTAAGCCTTCTAACGTCCCAAAAAAATAAAATGTCATTTTCAAAATGATCCGAACATGAAGTAGACATATGGGGAATGTAAAGCAATAACTATTTTTTGAAGTATTACTATCTATTATAAAAGTAGAGAAATTTGAATTTGGAACTTTGCTAATTTTCCCACATTTTTGGTAAATTTGGGATTTTTTTTATAAACAAAAATGAAATATTTTGACTCAATTTTACCACTGTCATGAAGTACAAGATGTGACGAGAAAATCTCAGAATGGCCTGGATAAGTAAAAGCGTTTTAAAGTTATTACCACATAAAGTGACACATGTCAGATTTGCTAAAAGTGGCCTGGTCCTTAAGGTGAAAAATGGCAGGATTCTTAAGGGGATAATGACAGGTTCCACAGGATTGGCACCATAGGCGTGCGCACGGGGTGTGCCGGGTGTGCCTGGGCACACCCTAATAGGTTCGAATTGTCACCCCCGTGCTCACTGGCTGCAGTGTCTCCCCCCGCTGATTCCCCTGTGGCTCTGTGTGTCTGCAGTCTGCTATGCATGCTGGCCGCCGCCCGCCGCACTGTCAATTTACATTACAATATATTACCCTGTCCCTAGGCTGTGGGCGGCTGCCGGCTAGTACTATCCATATAAGGGGGCGGAGCCCTGACTTCCGGACCCAGCGGAGGCAGCAAGAGAGTGTGCCGTGCGGTGCGTGCTGTACGGTGCAGGCTGACGTCACGTCACGCTGCGTGCCCCAGGCGCCTGGTGAGGTGAGGCCCTGGCTGAAGAATTCTGCTGGTGTTGGTGCCACCGTGCCACTGCCCAGCTGATCCAGTGACGTCCGAGACTATACAGCTGCAGTGTGTTTTGTTTAAATTTTAAAAAGTATGTTTACCAGTCCAGACTCCAGTAGGCTAGCAAACATTAAAAACATGTTTACCCCCCTCTCTGACTGTCCCACAGTACCCCTCTGGCTCTGTTGTCCCATCCCTGTAACAGTATTAGTATTACCCTGATTGATACCCTACCCCTCAGTTTAGTCAGTTATATAATATATATGATTATCTGAGCCTTCTGAGGGGTATCAGGAATTATACAGGGGGGCAGGGGGCATATAACTATGGAGGGGTATAACATCATGTTATATAACTGTGGAGGGCTATGCTGTTATCCGATTTTATACAGGGGTAATAATACTCCTAGCCCCTGTATTATGTCCATGATTGCCCTCCTCAGTTATATTACCCCTGTATAATGTACCCGGATACCCCTCAGTTTAGTTAAATAATATAACTGAGGGGTATCGTGGTAAATTATACAGGGCGGCTTAATATAACTAAGGGGTAGTAGGCAGGTTGCGGGTACATTATTATACAGGGGAAATATAATAAGGGGTATTAGGGTACATTATACAGGGGTAATATAACTTATATTACCCCTGTATAATGTCCTTGATATCCCTCCTCACTAGTTATATTACCCTTGTATATTGTACACCGATACCCCTTAGTTATATTACCCCCTGTATAATGTCCCCGGATAGCCCTCCTCAGTCATATGTCATCCACAGATAGATCCCCCATAACAGTGTCATCCACAGATCCTCCATAACAGTGTCATCCATAGATCCGCTATAACAGTGTGTCATCCACAGATCCCCCATAACAGTGTGTCATCCACAGATCCCCATAACAGTGTCATCCACATATCCTCCATAACCGTGTCATCCACAGATCCCCCATAACAGTGCCATCCACAGATCCCCCATAACAGTGTCATCCACAGATCCTCCATAACAGTGTCATCCACAGATTCCCCATAACAGTATCATCCATAGATCCCCCCATAACAGTGCCATCCACAGATCCCCCATAACAGTGTCATCCACAGATCCTCCATAACAGTGTCATCCACAGATTCCCCATAACAGTGTGTCCTCCACAGATCCCCCATAACAGTGTCATCCACAGATCCCCATAACAGTGTGATCCACAGATTCCCCATAACAGTGCGTCCTCCACAGATCCCCCATAACAGTGTCATCCACAGACCCTCCATAACAGTGTGTCCTCCACAGATCCTCCATAACAGTGTCATCCACAGATCCCCCTCCATAACAGTGTCATCCACAGATCCCCCATAACAGTGTCATCCACAGATCCCCCATAACAGTGTCCTCCACAGATCCCCCATAGCAGTGTGTCATCCACAGATACCCCATAACAGTGCCATCCACAGATCCCCCATAACAGTGCGTCATCCACAGATCCTCCATAACAACGTGTCATCCACAGATCCCCCATAACAGTGTGTTATCCACAGATTCCCCCCATAACAGTGTGTCATCCACAGATCCCCCATAACAGTGTCATCCACAGATCCCCCATAAAAGTGTCATCCACAGATCCCCCATAACAGTGTCATCCACAGATCCCCCATAACAACGTGTCCTCCACAGATCCCCCATAACAGTGCGTCATCCACAGCGCCCCCATAACAACATGTCATCCACAGATCCCCCATAACAGTGCGCCTGCCCTGCACACTGAGGAGAGACTGAAAGGAGGGGAGGAATCCGCGGAATCAAGCAGAGTACAGCACAGCAGAGGACTGAATAGCTTCTTTTGTAAGTAAATTGTTTTATTATAGTGCTGAAACTGCTTTAAACTATAAAGAAAAGTTTGAGAGTTTTTCTCTCTTTCTCAGGTCTGAAGCAATACCGAGAAAGAAAGGAAAACCCTTAGAAGCTTGTCTTTTATGTATTAGGTTAGTACAATAAAGAGGTTTCCCTGCATCCAATACTCTCCTATTTTATAATCTTATCTATCTATACTTATTTCGTTTTTTCAGTAGTATAATTAAGTGGTGAAAATTATTAGTGCCCCTCCACCCATTTTTGACTGTGGTATCTTATGTGTCCCCCCCCCCCATATATTGTTCCTAGAGTCACCACTGCGCAGAGGCGGAGTCACGGCAATGTTAGGGTGAGGCCCGGCCTGTATGTGTGTGTATGTGTATATAATATATATATATATACATACACACACGCGAGGTGTGTGTGTTTGTGCTTTAGGGTGCACACCCTAATGCAATAGGCTGCGCACGCCTATGATTGGCACTTAGTAAATGTGGTGCCAATATTCAAAAAAGGGTCAAAAACAGAGCCTGCAAACTGTAGTTTTTTTGATCTCTTAGTAAAATTAGAGATAAGGGTTATTAGATCACGCACAAAGTGAAAGTAAACAGTAGGATTCACACAGCTAGAAAAACAGTTAACCCTTTGTGACAGAACCGCTCAATATTTTGAAAAAAAATTGAAAAAATGATATTTAGCCCAAAAAGAGTAAAATGCAATCATAAACAAAGTTGCCTCAGAAGGTGTACATAGCCTTTAACACTGATAAATGTAAGGTAATGCACATGGGAAGGGAAAATACAAGTCATCGGTACATACTAAATGGTAAAACAGCGGGTAACACTGACATGGAAATGGACTTAGGAATTTTAGTAAACAACAAACTTAACTGTAGAAACCAGTGTCAGACAGCTGCTGCTAATGCCAATAAGATTATGGGTGCATCAAAAGGGGCATAAATGCACATGATGAGAACATAGTCCTGCCACTTTACAGAGATCTCTCACAAGATCTGTTTATAGCTAGGACTGTGACGTGGCAACATCTTCTAGAGCAAAGAAGGTTTCTACACAAACATAGAAAAGGATTGTTTACTGTAAGAGCAGGGAGACTATGGAACTCTCTGCCAGCTGAGGTTGTGATGGTTAAGTGACTAAAAGTGTTCAAGAAGTGTGTGGATGTATTCTGGAGTGTAATAAAATTACAATGTATAGTTTCTAGATTTCTAGAGAAGGGTTGCTGGTCTAGGGAGTTATTCTGATTGCCTGATTGGAGTCGGGAAGGAATTTTTCACCTAAAATGAAGAAAATTGGATTCTACCTCATAGGGTTTTTGTCTTCCTCTGGATCAATTTACATGATAAGGCCTCGTTCACATCTCACATCTTCTGGCACAGAACAACCTACCTGATCTCGCAGGATCTGCCATTGCCAGATAATCTATTTCACCGCTGGATCTCTATTGACCTTAATGAGGTCCAGCTGTGACCTGCCCACTTTCTGCAACATTTTTTTGTCCTGCCAAAAGCCAGCCTTTGAGCTGAATCAGGAAGCTAGATCTCCTCAACTGAGATGCGAATTTAGCCTAACAGGCTGAACTGGATGGACGAATGTCTTTTTTCAGCCTTACAAACTAGATTACTATGTCACAAAGCCTGGATCAGATTTATCTCAAATCAAATTCACCTTGCTACTACTGCTACATGCTGCAGATTTTCATGTTTTGGATGTCATATAACAGTTATATATTGTGCTCACAGAAGCAGAAAAAATAATATGCCTTTAACCACCTCCCGACCGTCTAACGCAGGGATGCATCCTGCGTGCGGCCGGGATGTTCCTCCTTGATGCGCCGGTGCGTCATCTCGCGAGACGCGAAATTTGCAGTGAACGCGCGCGAGCGGATGCGCGTGTTCACTGCAGGAGGCAGGGAAGACGTCATTGTACAGCATGCCAGCGCTGATCGTTTGTTGGCAGGCTGTACATTTAAAAATAAAAGTAATCAAAATGTAAAAAAAAAAATATTTACATAAAAATGTAATATTAAACTTTGTGGCTTGCTGCCTGCTCCTCTGGTGGTCCCTTTTGCTTGGGACCACCAGAGGAGCAGGCAGCTATGTAAGTTGCACCAAACACCACACTACCCCCGTCACTGATTAACCCCTGATCACCCAATATTAACTCCTGATTACCCCCTGTCACCCCCTGCCATTGATCACCCCCTGTAAGGCTCCATTCAGACGTCCGTATGTGTTTTGCGGATCCGTGGATTCGCAAAACACGGACAGCGGCAATGTGCTTTCCGCATTTTGCGGATCCGCACATTGCCAGAACTATATAGAAAATGCTTTTTCTTGTCCGCAATTCCGGATCCGAGCAGGTCAAAGTCTGTCCCCATAGGATTGAATGGATCCGCAATCCCGTGGCATGTGCAGTGCGATGCCTACTCCTGGCACGGCATTGCAGTAGCTCCTGCGCACGTGTCGGCTAACGCCGAGGGGACGCGACATTAACCGGCGCATGCGCAGGAGCTACTGCGGTGCCGTGCCAGGAGTAGGCATCGCACTGTGCATGCCCTGGCGCGGGCTCTGATTGACCTTTAAAACACACAGATGGGCGGGCAGAGGAGGAGGCAGGGCGGGGATCTGAGCCGGGGAGGAGGTGCCATCTGGGGCTCGGACGCAGGAGACGCCGCCCTGGGCACTTGAGAGCCCGCATTTACATATTCTTCAAAGTTCATTTTTGGCTGAAAGAAAACGCTGTTATATACAACAAAGGTACTGTTTTTAACTTCAGAGTGGGACATATAACGCTATTTGATTAGTCTAATATGCTCAAATGTGCTGACAGACTCCCTTTAACCACTTCAGCCCCCCTAGCTTAAACACCCTTAATGACCAGGCCACTTTTTACAATTCCGCACTACACTACTTTCACCGTTTATTGCTCCGTCATACAACTTACCACCCAAATGAATTTTACCTCCTTTTCTTCTCACTAATAGAGCTTTCATTTGGTGGTATTTCATTGCTGCTGACATTTTTACTTTTTTTGCTATTAATCAAAAATTACCGAAATTTTTGCAAAAAAATGACATTTTTCACTTTCTGTTGTAAAATTTTTCAAAAAAACTACATTTCTATATAAATTTTTCTCTAAATTTATTGTTCTACATGTCTTTGATAAAAAAAATCCAATAAGTGTATATTTATTGGTTTGGGTAAAAGTTATAGCGTTTACAAACTATGGTGCAAAAAGTGAATTTCGGCATTTTGAAGCAGCTCTGACTTTCTGAGCACCTGTCATGTTTCTTCAGGTGCTAGAATGCCAGGATAGTATAAATATCCCCCAAATTACACCATTTTAGAAAGAAGACACCCCAAAGTATTCGCGGAGGGGCTTGGTGAGTTCATGTATCATTTCATTTTTTTCACAAGTTAGCGGAAAATGACACTTTCTGAGAAAAAAAAAAGTTTCAATTTCTGATAACTTCTGGCAAAAAAAAATAAAATCTCAGACGGACTCACTATGCCCCTCAGTGAATACCTTGGGGTGTCTACTTTCCGAAATGGAGTCATTTGTGGGGTGTGTTTACTGTTCTGGCATTTTAGGCGAGCTAAATTGTGAGCCACCATGTAAAACCTAAAGGTACTCGTTGGAATTTGGGCCCTTTGCGCACAGGCTGCAAAAGCGGCACTTATGTGGTATCGCCCGTACTCAGGAGAAGTAGGGCAATGTGTTTTGGGGTGTATTTTTACATATACCCATGTTGGGTGAGAGAAATATCTCTGTAAATTGTCAACTTTGTATAAAATTTTTTAAAAGTTGTCGTTTACAGAGATATTTTTCACTCAAAGTATGGGTATATATAAAATACACCCCAAAACACATTGCCCTACTTCTCCTGAGTACGGCGATACCACATGTGCCACTTTTTGCAGCCTGGGTGCGCAAAGGGGCCCTAAAACCAAAGAGTACCTTTAGGATTTCACAGGGCATTTTTACGCATTTGGATTCCAGACTTCTTCTCACCCTTTAGTGGCCCCTAAAATGCCAGGACAGTATAAATACCCCACATGTGACCCCATTTTGGAAAGAAGACACCCCAAGGTATTCTGTGAGGGGTATGGTGAGTTCATGTAAAATTTTATTTTTGTCACAAGTTAGTGGAATATGAGACTTTGTAAAAACAAAATAAAAAAATAAAAAAACAATTTCCGCTGACTTGTGCCAAAAATAAAAATTCTGTGGACTCACCATGCCCCTCACGGAATACCTTGGGGTGTCTTCTTCCAAAATGGGGTCACATGTGGGGTATTTATACTCACCTGGCATTTTAGGGGCTCTTAAAGTGTGAGAATCCAAATGCATAAAATGGCTCAGAAATCCTAAAGGTACTCATTGGTTTAGGGCCCTTTGCGCATCTTGGCTGCAAAGTGTCACTCATGTGGTATCGCTGAACTCAGGAGAAGTAGGGCAATGTGTTTGGGTGTATTTTACATATACCCATGCAGCGTGTGAGAAATATCGCTGTAAACGACAACTTTATACATTTTTTATTCAAAGTTGTCAATATACAGAGATATTTCTCTCACCCAGCATGGGTATATGTAAAAATACACCTAAAACACATCGCCCTACTTCTCCTGAGTACGGCGATACCACATGTGTGACACTTTTTGCAGGCAAGATGCATAAAGGGCCCAAATTCCAATGAGTACCTTTTAGGAGGGCATTTTTACGCATTTTTCTTCTCACGCTTTAGGGCCTTTAAATGCCAGGGCAGTAGAAATACTCACGTGTGACCTCATTTTTGAAAGAAGACCTTGGGGTGTCTTCTTTCTAAAATGGGGTCACATGTGGGGTTTTGTACTGCCCTGGCATTTGAGGGTCTCCGTAGTCATTACACGTATGGCCAGCATTAGGAGTTTCTGCGATTCTCCTTATATTGAGCATACTGGGTAATGAGATTTTTTTACGCTCAGCCTCTGCGCTGAAAAAAAAAATGAACGGCACAGATTTTTTCATTCGCATCGATCAATGTGGATGAAAAAATCTCTGCCAAAATCAGTGACTGCGGTGCGGTGGGCTGGGCGCTAGCTACCTAACAAGTAGCTAACTAACTGGCGGTGATAAGGACCCTTATGCCCCATTCACACGTCCGCAATTCTGTTTGCGGAACGGAATTGCGGACCCATTCATTTCTATGGGGACAGACTTTGTCCCGCTCGGATCCGGAATTACGGATCCGCGCTCCGGGTCTGCACTTCCGTCTCAGCAAAAATATAGAACATGTCCTATTCTTGTCCGCAATTGCGGACAAGAAAAAGCATTTTCTATATAGTTCTGGCAATGTGCGGATCTGCAAAATGCGGAAAGCACATTGCCGGTGTCCGTGTTTTGAGGATCCGCGGATCGGATCCGCGGATCGGATCCGCGGATCCGTGAATCCACGGATCCGTGAATCCACGGATCCGCAAAACACATATGGACGTCTGAATGGAGCCTTACAAGGGTGTGATCAATGACAGGGGGTGATCAGGGGGTCTAGATGGGGTGATCAAGGGGTTAATAGGTGAGGGGGTGGGGGGTTAGTGTAGTGTTTGGTGCAACTTTTACTGTAGTTACCTGGTCCTCTGGTGGTCGATCCCAGAAAATGGGACCACCAGAGGACCAGGTAGCAGCTATATCAGACGCTGTTCATAAAACAGCATCTGATATAGCTGTTTGATGCGATTATAGTCGCATTTACAGCCTGCCAGCGATTGATCATCGCTGGCAGGCTGTAGTCCAACTCGAGACGCGCTTCACTGTGAACGCGCGCACGCGCGCGCTGCTCACAGGAACTCTCGCCTCGCGAGATGACGCCCGGCGCGCCCAAACAGAAGATCCCGGCCGCCCGCAGGACGCAATCCTGCGCACGGCGGTCGGGGACTGGTTAAGGGGAAAGAATTGCCTTCCTGACTCCAATCAGGCAATCAGAATAACTCCCTGGATCAACGACCC
>CM065594.1:224003834-224472621 GCA_033119425.1 Bufotes viridis
TCCTGAGAATGGAACAATGGAACGATAACCAGCTCTAAATCATGCTTTTGTTTCTCTAAATTGGATTTCTATGAGGAATTTTCATATTATTTTACTGTTATAAAAATGTCACTAAAATTGCTGATAAACTTTACAGCTATTCCTCCAGATCCCCCCCATACACATGCATGCTCAGTTCAGCCGAGTGTGAATGTGTCATCGATGGGTTTAGGGGAGTAAGTCGCTTATCTCCCCTGATAAAAAATTAAAAACAATAAATCCTTCTTCCCCAGATATCATTTGTCTGGAGAAAATCGGGAGACACCCAAACACATAAGATAATCAGCCGTCCTACTGAAATCAACAGGGTAGATTTATCAAAACTGGTGTAAAGAGAAACTGGCTTAATTGCCCACAGCAACCAATCAGATTCCACTTTTCATCTTTCAGAGCTCCTTTGGAAAATGATAGGTGGAATCTCATTGGTTGCTATGGGCAATTAAGCTGCTTTTCCTTTACAACAGTTTTGATAAATCTCCCTCAATGTGTTCCTTCTCTTAGACTGGGTTCATTTTGCATTTAGTCTGCTGATTGGCATTTGGTCAGAAATATCGGTTTTAATACTCAAAAATGGTATTGAAATGTATACCATGACAGATGAATTCACTTCAACGAGACAGTCAGATTAATCTTGGACTCTTTGGACTGAGTATATTTTAATAGTGGAGGTAGGCTGCGAGCATCACTTAAAAGTTAGTTATTCCTGGAAAAAACTTTTAACCCTTTCAGCCACCGTGACATATCTGTACATCATGTTGGCTGAGGGAATGTATGAAGGGGGCTGCTGCGCTGAGGCCGCTACATGCGAGGCGGGTGCCGGACATATAATACAGAAGGCATCCGGCCGCAATGACATCAAACCTGGTCATTTAACCCCTCACATGCCACAGTGAATAGAGATCACGGCATCTATGGAGTTAGACAGAGGGAACCCACTTCGGATCGGAGCCCCACAGTGAAATTTTGGGGCTCCAATCGGTTACCGTGACAGCCTGGGGCCTGATGTAGGTTCCCAGGCCTGTTATGGTTATTTGCCTAAAAAGCTGTGCACGAAATTCTCATTCACCGTAATAGTTCTCTATTATGGTGAATGAGATCCCAGGTTCTAGCCCCCTAAAGGGACTAAAAGTTATTACGTAAAAAGTTTAAAAAAAACAGAAAAATATTAAAAGTTAAAATCATCCCCTTTCCAAATTTTACAAAATTAATAAATTATTTAAAAAAAACATAACAGATATCGCCGCATCCCAAAAAGTCTGAACTATTAAAATATAAAAATATTTTTTCCTGTGCACACACTATACACGATTCTTCATTCTCCCAAAAAATTTAATAACACTGATAAAAAAAAGTTGTATGTACCCCAAAAATGGAACCAATAAAAACTACAGTTCGTCCCAAAAAAAAAAAAAAAAGCCCTTATACAGCTCTGTAGACAGAAATATAAAAAAGTTATGGCTGTTTTTTTATGTAGTAAAACAAAAAAATCTATACAAATTTGGTATCACCATAATCATATTGAACTGCAAAATAAAGATGAGCGAATCGATTTTGGATGCTTTATCTGAAGTCGTTTCGCATAAAACTTTATTTTAATACTGTACGGAGCGGGAGCTCTGTGCAGTATTAGAATTTATTGGCTTTAATGAGCCGAAGTTATTACTTTGCGAAGACTCGCGAGACTTCATGTAATAACTTTGGGAATTAATTATTAATGTAAAAAACCTTGATATCAAACTCGGGTTCGGTTCCAAGGTACCACTTGTACAGACAAGGATAGTACTGTTCTATTAGGGGCCAGCTGTTCCGGAATGCACATGGACGTCATCCGTGTTTTTTGCGGACCGCAAAATACATACGGCCGTGTGCATGAGCCCTTAGGCTACGTTCACACGACGACATTTGTCGTGCGACAATAAGTAGGGCACGACTTCACTGCAACATTTGTCGCGCGACAATTTTTATAATGGGAGTCTATGGTGTCGCATTGCGACATGCAACATGCAACATGCTGCGACTGCGACGCAACAGTCGCAGAAAAACCCATCTTAAATGGATTTTTTTCGACTGTCGCGTCGCAGTCGCAGCATGTTGCATGTCGCAATGTGACTAGAGATGAGCAAACTTCTATTTTTAGTTCAGCGTCCAAAGTTCGGGTTATCGTAGCATCCCGTTTTGGATTCAGCTACCGCGGACCATAACGGCATTTGGAATCCATAAGGGGAAGCTTCATTGAACCTGAACCGTGGACAACCCTAAGGACCTGGGGTGACGTCACCGTCATGTGATCAGTGCAGGGGGCTCTGCACTGGATTGGATAAGAGGTGATCCAGTACTGAGCCACGCCCCCTGCACTGATCACATGACGGTGACGTCACCCCAGGTCCTTAGGGTTGTCCAAGGTTCGGGTTCAATGAAGCATCCCCTTATGGATTCCAAATGCCGTTATGGTCTGCGGTAGCGGAATCCATAACGGGATGCTACGATAACCCGAACCCGAACTTTGGACGCCGAACTAAAAATAGAAGTTCACTCAACTCTAAATGCGACACTATAGACTCCCATTATAAAAATTGTAGCATGACAAATGTCGTCGTGTGAACGTAGCCTTATACTGCGGAAAATCCACAGCATTCCAGCCCCCCACCCCACCCATCACTTATGATAAAGAGATCCCAGTCATGAAAGAGTTAAACATCAGGTGCAGTTACTAATTTGATCACTAGAGGCCTCCATACCTTGCTCCCAGGAGGCATTAGGGCAAGTTGCGTTGCTGTTTCTTTCTCTGTATTAGATCATATTAGTGGGGTAAGTCAGTTTTTATGTTTGTTTGTTTTGCTTGACCATGTTGTGAAAACTAAATGCCGATCTGTTATGTGATCTTGTTGTAATTCATAGTAAAAGCAGTTATGTATTTATTGTTTAGCTTTCATATGCAGTTCTATGCCACTTGCTTTCAACTTCTTATCTATACCATGTGTTAAAGGGGTTGTGCAAGGTTTTTATCTTGATGGCTAGTGTTAATCGAATCGAGCTGTGCATCCTAGATCTGCAGTCGATTCGCTCAAAACTTCGTTTTAATGCTGTACGCAGACCCGTCTCCATACAGCATTAAAATGTATGGGCTCCGGCGAGACTGGTACCTTGGTACCGAGGCCAACTTCGGATCCTCGCCAGAGCCCATACATTTGAATGCTGTACAGAGACCATATTCCGACATTTTTAACAAATCCACTTCAGATCTAGGATCCGAAGCTCGATTAGCTGAACACTATTGATGACCTATCCGCAGGATAGGTCATCAATATCAGATTGGCTGGGGTCCATCAACTGGTGATCAGCTGTTTGAAGAGGAGGTGGTTCTTCTGCTCTTCATTACACTGCCTCATCTCGGAAGCAAGTGTAGTTACTCACTCATACTTACAGTACTCAAACTTGTAATGACACTATTCCTCCGCTGCAAGAGAGACGACTTGTGGTGTCGTCAAACAGTTGATTGGTGGGGGTGCCAAACACCCACAAATCAGATATTGATGACTTATTCTGAGGACAAGTCATCAAAATATATTGCAGAACAGCCCCTTTACATGACCAAAGCACTAGGCCGATAATCACTAACAAGCATTTGTATGAATGTTCATTGGAGACCTGCCGGTGTAAAGGTGCTACCTGATGAACAAGTGAAACGTGAATTCATCGGGTAATAGGATCATTCATGCAGATCATTGTTTGTCGGCAGCAGATTGTGCTTTCTAAACAGCCGCTGCTGCTGGCAAACAATGATTTTGTATGGGGACAAGCAATGGCATTAGTGATCACTCCTTCCCATACTGTGGAGGAGATTGCTGCATGTAAATACACACCTCTGGGAGCAGCAACTATCTGCCATTGGTGGCATATCCTAAGATGAGACAACCACTTTGTAAGGGCCCACATGACTGTATGCGCTCAGAGCTATACGGTCCGTGAGCGGGCCATATGTCCTGGAGAGGCATTGAGAGGCATTGATCCTAAGCACGGGAGCGCACAGCATCATAGATTACAGTGATGCTGTGCACATCGGCCCACTCGCAGTAATATTGTCCTGCATTCATATGAGTGTAGGACAATAACACCACGGGCGGGCCGACGTGAGGAATTTCCCGTCCTGAATGCTGCTCCTATGACATGATTTATAATGCTGTGTGTTCCTGTTAGAGTTGAGCCAACCAGCCTTTTTGCAGGTTCAAGTTTGGGGTTTGTGAATTATATAATAGATTCCGTTCTCACAGAATCCATCACGTAGTTCAATGCCGGCATGCCGCATAATACAAGAATATGGCCAGCTGTGAGGGTTCCGTTCTGCTAGCCATACACTTGTATTATCACTAGAGATGAGCGAATTTCATATTTTGAAATTAGTTCACGCTTCGTTTGGTGGTAAAACAGAATTGCGTTACGGATTCCGTTACCACGGAACCATAATGCAATTCTATGACGGAATGCCTTTAGTGGCATTCCGTTATTTATTCCTTCATAATAGAAGTCTACGGGCTGCAAAACGGATCCGTCCCGTTTCCGTTATGCAGGGGAGTCCTCTCTGGTCCGTGGTAACGGAATGAAATTCGCTCATCTCTAATTATGACGGCATGCAAAACGGAATGCCTCTAATGGCATTCCGTTTGGCATGCCGACATTGAATTACACTATGGATTCCGTGACGATGGAATCCATTACGTAATTCACTTAAAACTCGATCTCAAAGTTTGCGAAAGGCAGGTTATCTCAACTCTAGTTCCTGCCTGACCTCAACTTTAATGATGCGTACTGATGACATTAGGTGAGTACAATTCATTAGAGTTGAGATTGGGTAGGAACACACGGCATTATAAATCATTATAATGCTGTGTCATAGGAGCAGAATTCAGGACAGGCAATACCTCTAACATACGGAAAATACTGTGTTTCTCACACTGGATATGCTTGTGTTAAATTTTCCCAGGGCTTCGTGCACATGACCATATTTTCGGACCATGTCCAATCCACGTTTTTTTGAGGCTCGAACGTTCATCCCTTCATTTCTATGGGGCTGCAAGAAATGTGGACAGCTCACGGATGTCATCTGTGTGCTGTCCCCATCTCTGCAGCCAGGAATAGGCCTTTCTACAAAAGTTGTGGCATATCACAAAATATCTGCAAAATACATACGGTCGTGTTCATGTATCCTAAGACTGGATAATTCAAGTGAATCGTGCTGAGCTGCAATACCACAAACAAGAATGGCACTGTTTCTGGAAGAAAGCAACCCTTTTTTCCAGGACATCCATCATGACCGCACTACAGGAGGCTCCTGTCCTGACTTCTATAGGGACATGGATGCAGAGGTAAAAGATCTCTCCCGCCACCACCCTCCAGTGTTCTTTCTGTTCCTACAGAGGACAGGTGCAGAGAGGTTCTTCTGCGCTCCCATCTGCACAGGCTTCTATGGATTCCTTAGCCAGAGCTTGACCAGTTGACTAAGGCTACTTCACACTAGTGTTTTCCGGTATTGACATCCGTCATAAGGTCTCAATACCGGAAAAAAAACGCTTTCGTTTTCATTGTCAATGGGGACAAAACGTAACTGAACGCAAAACTCTAAAATGCATTGCGTTCCGTTCTCATACCAGAGAGCGATGACCAGCGGTGACGTAACCAGGCTCGCCACGTGGTGAGCGCGATGATGTCATCAAAGGTCCTTTGGCAGGTCCTCAAAGAAGAAGAAAGAAGACTATGCTGGCTGCGCCATCAAGTGGATAAGGTGAGTTAATTTTTATTTATTTTTTTAACCCCTCAATCCACATTTTATTAAGCATTCTGTATTAAGAATGCTATTATTTTCCTTTATAACCATGTTATAAGGGAAAATAATAAAATCTGCACAACACCAACCCAAACCTGAACTTCAGTGATGAAGTCCGGGTTCAGGTCTGGGTACCACATTCAGTTGTTTTATCACGCGTGTGCAAAACGCATTGCACTCGCACGGAAAAAAATGAATAACGGAACGCAATCACCGACAAAACTGACTCGCGTGGGTTTCCTGCAATGCATCCTGAACGCATCCGGCCCTCCCCCACGACATCCGTGTGAAAGGGGCCTTACAGTTCTGGAATGTATTGTATAACACTGACCTAATGCGATCACTGTTATACAATGTATTCAAGAACTGTAAGGGTTACATAGTGACATAAATCAATATAATGCTATGTGACTCGGTCAGGCTAGGGTGGCCAGACGTCTGGTTTTAGGCCGGACAGTATGGTTTTCTGGCTCCCTGTCCTCTGTAAAGGGATGTCCACCCTTGTCGTAGCTCACGCTCAGACAGCAGCCCTGCACTGTCTGAGCGTGAGCTGCAAAATCTGACTGGAGCTTCGCTCACCTCCAGTCAGTCACTAGAGCCACAGACGTGGCTGACTGAGGGGGAGAGAAGCACCCCGATTGCCCCCAGCTCACATTCCATTTAGAAACTTCTTCCCTTTCCTCCCCCAGTTTTTTCCCCCCGGCTGGCAATGGAGCGTGGCTTTACGGAGGTGGGCATGGTTTACCGGATTGGGGGCGTGGTCGGTGAGGTCCAGCTTTCTGGGGTGGAGCCAGTGGCCACCCTAGGTCAGGCCGGGAGCTGCACTGCGGACTTGCAGCATAACAAACGGTTGTCCGCAAGAGGCCTTAGGGTACGATCACATGTTTTTTGTTTGTTTTTTTGGATGAGGTTTTGAGGCAGATCTGCCTATAGGAATTTCAGCCAAAACCAGAAGTGGATCCACCAAGAAGGTCACACTCTCTGGATTTTGTTGCAGAATTTTCAGTGAAAGGACTTGCAGAAATCCATGTGCTTGCTGCCCCATTCAAATGAATGGAGCTGATTTTTCCAGAAAATATTACAACAAAATCTGCAGCGTGTGAAGGCACCTTAAATCTTTCTGTTCTATTTAATTCCTTTCGAATCCACCTCTGGCTTTGGCAGAAAATCCTGTAGGCAGATCTGCCTCGATACCCATTTCAAAAAACTCTTTGGCCATACCCATAGGTAAGTCGCATCTCCATTTGTTACATCTTGTACTTTTCCCACAGAGGAATAGACTGAAGGAGTTTCCATATCAGGCGTAGCGGGGTACAAATTCTGGCTTTCTGCTGGAGATATATCGCTGCATGCAGCGGTATCTTTCTGGCAGAAAGTCAGACTTTAACCAAAACGCACCAGATCTTATTGTATCTATGCCGAATACGGAAACTCCAGTAGTCCCTTCTCAGCCGGAACAGACTGCCAGATGTAACAAATGGACATGTGAACAAAACCTAAGCCAGCGGCACGATCCACTAGAATGAATCCGGGAATTAGTCACGTGACCCTTCTTTCCCCCCATAGAGTGTTAAAGTTGCAGCACGGTGGCGTTTAATCCAGAGAAGTATGGCTGAGATTCTTCACCCTGTAGTTTTCAGTGGTTTCACAAATCAAAAACTGATGCTTGATAACGGCTCATTGATTTCTCTCATACTACGTGCGGCTCTTAATAGGTCACTTTGGTTTATCAGGAGTCTCTCATCTAACCGAACAGAAGTCTCTGCAGCCAAACCATGCACCTTGGCAGCCATTATGGGTTAAATTATATATTCCAATAGCAGCAGCATTTCACCAACATTTTTTTTCATTTTACAGCAACAGTAAAACCCACTCTTTAAATTTTTTATTTGAGGGATTCACCATCTGAAGGGTAGATCCACATTAATGGGTAGAAGGGAGACTGTGTTAGTGGCCAGGATCCAGGACGTATATGTTTAGACATTTAATCCAATCAGGATCGATTGAGTCTTTATCTGACATCTACCATTAGGGCAGCTTTGATTTACAGGCCATAACCTGAACTGTTTACATTGTTTCCTCCAGTGGCTGCTTCAGGTGAACGTCAGTGATTTGGAGATCCCTCTAGGACAGGCATGCTCAACCTGCGGCCCTCCAGCTGTTGCAAAACTACAACTTCCATCATGCCCAGACAGCGCACAGCTATCAGGACATGCTGGGAGTTGTAGTTTTGCAACAGCTGGGGGGCCGCAGGTTGGACATCCCTGTGTTTTTTAAAGGGTCAGAAAAAAATGGCTTAAGAAATGTAAAAAGTCATCAACATTCCTCATCAGCGCCCGTTCTTGCACTTCCTGGTACCCCGTTGCTTTCTACATCCTGGTCCTTCATGACACAGGATATGCAACTGCTCAGCCATTCTGAACCTTCTTAAAAATTTTACCAGACATATAGGCCCTTTAAAGAATTACCTTTCAGCAGGATCAATCCTATTAAACCATCCATGCTGCATGGTAGGGTTGATCCTGCTGATTAGTGATACTGTACTTGTCCTGTAAAAACCTGTTGCGGTGTTTCCAAAAATACATTTTTTTTTTTTCTATGCAAATGAAGGATTTAGTGCAATGAAGGACGTGAGCTGGCCACTTGGTGCACATCAGTGTTTCAGAGCTTTCCACGCATTAAAGCCCTCATTTGCATGTTAAATATGTTTTTTTGGGGGGTGTTGGCACACCACAACTGATTTTCACAAGAAGAATATAATTTTAGTCAGCGGGATCCACCCTACTAGGGTTACTCCTGGTGACAAGTGCTCCGTTCATATAATGCCTGGGGTGTATGTCCAGCATATACACAGGGAAAAATTCCCTTATTTATGCAAGAAAATACAATACCAAACAACCGCATACATCAATTATTGATTCAATTATTGATTCTCATTGTAAAACTAATGTATACCGGGTGGTGTAGTTCTTGTTTACAAGATTCTTTTGGTTGAAAAGCACAGTCTATCATCACTACGTGCACCAGAAAAGCTCCCAGCGTGTATGCCAAATGTATCATAGACTTCTCTAGGCACATATCGCCTTCCTAAAAATCTATGGACACACTGACCAACATTCACTAGTGTGGTTGTGCCCAGAATGTGACTTAAAATGCGACAAAAAGTCCCTTCCGCAAAATGTTTTAGACATACCTACAGGCCAATGCACCATTACCATTCCATTGTGCCTCACTCGACAACAGCGTGTGGCTTGATAGCAAAGGTGTGGCCTAACATGCAACAATTTGTACCAAAATTGGGTCAAAATTTTGGTACAAAATTGTGTTGCAAAGTCAACAAATAGGTGTTATAGCGTTATAAGGGTTTTCCGATATTTTAATTCTGATGACCTTATGCTCTGGATAGGTCACCAGCAGAGATGAGTGAATTTCTCGGTCAGTTCGCTGAATTTTCCGAAAAGATTCGATCTGAATTTATTCGTGATGAATCGCATAAAAAAACTGCTATTTCCTGGCTGCAGAGAGCATGTATAGTGGTGTAGAATTTGCAGGAACATGCATAGGGAGTCTGCTGTGGTAGTGAAATAATACTGTGAGTCCATATGACACTGCAGATGACAGGCGTCACTCTTAGAATCACTGCATACTTCACTCATTTGGTCAATTACGGGGCCAAAACTGACCAAATAACCTAGTGTGAACTCAGCCTTACAGGTCGATGTTGGCGCCAGGTATAGAGAACCGTGCAGAGGCCCAAGATCCTACTATAGCGTGAAAGAGTGCACTCCTTTTACACCATAGCCAGCTGATTCCACATCGATGTCTACAGAACCTGTTCTATTAAACACTTATACAAGTAGAGCCCCCCCGACAGAGTGGAGAGGATGTCAGCAGTAAGTTTGTGTTGACGTCACTGATCATTTTGCCCTTCCTCTGATCTGTCAGAACAATAACCCAGTAATCCATCAGGCTGTAGTACAATGTAACTGCACCTGCGGAACATGTTCTCTTTTTTTTTTTTTTTATACTATTACACCCCAAAAGAAACTATAGAACAATGTAACTGCACCGCAGAACGGCTAATAGGACGTACGTATCTTTCCTATTAATACACCTCGTACAGGGCTGTATCACACAGAACTTTTACCCCAATAACAAGCAAGGTTTGCTGAAATTAGTGATGTATCATATAGTGCAAACCTAAAAGCAGCAGTATAATAGCAATTTGGGTCCCCAGTTAGTGCAGCAAGGTGTAATAGTATTGCTCCTATTACCCAGGCTGTACACTCTGCTATTGCACCCTGTTCTCCTTTTAGGCCTTATTCACACGTCTGTAGTGCTTTGCGGATGCGCAAGTTTGTGGATTCGCAAAACACCTTGCCACCAGCCCTGTAGAGATGCCTATACGTGTTCGCAATTGCGGGCAAGAATAGGACATGCTCTATATTTTTGCGGAGCCACCGTCCGGAGGATCGGCGGCACCCTCCGCAAATGCGGAGAGCACAGTGTGTGCTCTCCTAATCCATCACGTCCCCATTCAAAATGAATGGGTCCGCACCCGTTCCGCAAATTTGCGGAACGGGTGCAGACGAAGATTGCGGATGTGTGAAATAGGCCTTATAGTGTAGATAATGCCTTCCTATTCTTTCCCTACACTTGAATAATCTTTGCCTGAACTTGTTAATCGTTTTTTCAGCACAATGAAGTCTTTCACTGTCCCTAGCGCCTGCTGATGTCTCTCCCTGCACTAAGTACACTGGAAAATGGCAGAATCCAAGATGGCTGAGGCTATTTATAGGGCTGTGACATCACAGGGGCTGGCTGGATGCTGATTGGCTGTATGCATGGCCTTGTGGGATCCCTCGATCCCAGAGAACTTTGCTCCATGTCCTCACACATGCAGCAGCCATTTTAGGAAAAAATGCGATTTGTTACCACGAAGCGTGAGGAAATTCGGATCTGGTGCGAATCGAATTTTTCCTGAAATTCAGATCAAATTCCACTTTGTCAACTTCGATTCGCTCATCTCTAATCACCAGTATCTAATCAGTGGGGTCGGGGTGCCGTCAATCAGCTGTTTGAGAAGGCATTGGTGCTCCTGCTCATTAAGCACAGCGCCGTACATTGTATGGCAGCTGTACTTGGTATCGCACTCAGCATCATTCACTTCTATGGGACTGGGCTGCGTCTAGGCCATTTGACCGAAGAACGTGTCACCACTGGCCTAGGAAAAGCTGATTGGCAGGGTTCCCGGATGTTGGACCCCCACCGATAAGATACTGATGACCAATCCAGAGGCTAGGTCATCAGTATTAAAATCTCAGAAAACCCATTTAAAGTCCCCGCATACACTAGTGTTCTGTCAGCCAAACCTGCTCTAATGTGTAGGGGGGCTCCTCCTGACTTTACCCTGACAGATGATGTTGGAGGAGAGAAGGATCGGGTAAATATTTTCATCCTTTTGTTCTGTGTCTGGCAGCGGCTTTCTCCACTCTCCCCAGAGAACACATACATGTTCAGCTGAGCCAAATGTGGAGGAGTCATTAGGGAGTCAGGAGACATGGCTGTTGGCTGAACGATCTTTCGCCCAACAACTGTTGAATATCCATGCCCAGGTTTAGACAAAAGTGAATAGCCATGCACCAAATTTATCATCCAGCCTGAGCCACTGATGGGTTTGGCACATCATTAGACCGCCTGCCTGCTTACTCCATGTACACTTCAGACAGTATTAATAAATCTGCCCCATTCTGCCAAATGTCAAAAGAAATGTGAAGAACGGCCAACATGATCCTTACAGCAGGATTTTGTCAAGGAGATGTGGGTGTGGACATGTGTGTATGGGCATGCGGAGAAGAATGTACACTATGGTTTCTGACAACAAAGCCCATATGACAGTGCCAGCCACACACTGGCAGTGCCTCCCCACTTCTAACCCTGTTAGCACTCCACTTGAGTATTGAAGAACTTCTCCCCTGCGGTGGCAAATACATGTGTATATAAACCAACACAAACACTGATCTCTGCTGCTGCGTATATAGCCTGAATCGCTATATTTTACATGACCTCCTCACTGTATTGAGTTTGCAGTGCACAAGACAAGAGCTGGACATACAGTAGGTCATTGGAAACTAAACTAATAAGTGTGATTTGTTTTTGACAGCTGCCCCAGGGTGACCGTATCTTGGTGGTGGTGGCAGTTAACCTCGATTACTGATGCGACTCCTGCTACTTAACCTTGATCTCTCATTTGTAAATAGGAAATGGGGTTTCCTGTGTCTATTCACATGGAAATCTAATGCATTTCCATTGTGTTCCAACCTGATCCACCCACTTTGTCCTCACAACTCGTTCAGAGTACACATGCCAACCTGCCGAACGTGTTTTTATACACGAATAGGGATGGGAGGGGGATACGAATTGCTAGAAACTGTGGTTTTTGTCGACTCAGACTACAAGGAAAGAAACTATTCACAAAAGCTCACATGAAACTGATCATCGTAGACCAATGAATACTCTAAGCTGGTATCAAAATCTTCTAAAACATGTTGTAGTGCAGTGGTCAGCATCCTGTGGCTCTCCAGCTATTGTAAACTACCACTCCTAGCTTACCTGGATAGCCATTGGGTGTCAGACCATGCTAGGGGTTGTAGTTTTTGTATTGGCTCTAGAGAGCCATCAGCTGTAGACCAAGCTATGGGAAATGTAAGGCATGAACAGTAATTCTCTTTGTGCACTCTCCAATAATGGGAAATTGTGTTCCTTACAAGCCATCTATAGACACAGGGTCTTCCATAGGCTACATTCTGTTGGCAGTGGTGGGGAATCTAGGTTCCCAGAACTGCACCTGCTTCTGAAGAACGAGCAGAACCTTTATATTTTGGTGTTTATGCAATTGTCTAATATTTACTTATAGATAGGGATGAGCGAACTTTGTGTTTCAAGTTCGGAGTACAAGGTTCGGGTTATCTAAGAATTCCGTTATGGAATCCGCTACCACGGACCATAACTTAGGCCTCTTTCACACTTGCGTTCTGAGGATCCGGCGGGCACTTCTGTCCCGCCGGATCCATCAGAACGCAAGTCGCCTGAAAGCATTAGAAGACTGATCAGGATCCTGATCAGTCTTCTAATGCTTTCAGGTTACTATGGCAGCCAGGAAGCTATTAAAGTCCTGGTTGCCATAGTAGGAGCGGGGAGTGGGGGAGCGGTATACTTACAGTCCGTGCGGCTCCCGGGGCGCTCCTGAATGACGTCAGAGCGCCCATGGATCACGTGATCCATGCGTGTGGGGCGCCCTGACATCACTCTGAGCGCCCGGAGCCGCACGGATGGTAAGTATACTGCTCCCCGCTCCCCACTACATTTACCATGGCAACCAGGACTTTAGCGTCCTGGCTGCCATGGTAACACATTACAAAGCTAAACGCCGGATCCGGCGATGCGCCGAAACGACGCTTAGCTAGTAGTCGGATCCGGATTAATGCACTTCAATGGGCATTAATTCCGGATCCGGCGTACGGCATGCTCCTCCGGATTTTTGGACAGAGACAAATCCGCAGCATGCTTCGCTTTTTGTCAACGTCCAAAAAACGTTCACATACTGAACGGAAGACATCCTGATGCATCCTGAACGGATTGCTCTCCATTCAGGATGCATTAGGATAATCCTGATCAGTATCTTTGCGTCCTAGAGCCCCGAGGACGGAACTCTAGGACGGAAAGCAAAAACGCTAGTGTGAAAGAGCCCTTGTATGGTCCGTGATAGTGGAATTCATAATAGAATTCTTAGATAACCTGAACCCGAACCTTGTACACCGAACTTGAAACACAAAGTTCGCTCATCACTACTTATAGATGCCACATAATTTCATCCTGATATTAATGTAACTTTATGATCAGTTGTGTAGCTATAGGGTAGCAGTCACACTCAGCCCTGGTGTCTGAGAGGACCCAAGGTCCCCTTGTCACATAAGAAGGCACTAGTATTATAAATGGCAAGTCCTAGATTTTGCATTGGAACCCAGAAGCTTCGCGTTCTGCCTACATACAAAATTTGTCTGCGCAGAAACGTAGGTTTCTAATGCTATTTTCTGCACTGTGGCATTTTCTCCAACTGTTTTTTGGCACAGTGTTTTGCAGTAAAAACTCCAGATTTAAAAATATATATATATATATATTTTTTTTTTTTTTTTTTTGGTTTCTTTTCAAAAATGTAGTATGTCCTAGCTCTGTGTTTTTTCCAGGTGTTTTCGCATCGCCTTCTCAATAGGGGAAAAATCGCATGAAGATAACACTAGTGGACACATGCACTGTTTGCAAATAATGCCAGGAAAAAAAAATGGCAAAAAAATGTAGTGAACAAAAAACAAAACAAAAAAAACACATGGTTATTCTGGTGTTTTTTCAGCCCAAAGAAAAGTCAGACAAAATATATATGTAGGGACCCTCAAACCTTCTTCATTGTACATTATACCTTTGATGTACTAGGATGTATTTATAGAGAATGACCGCTCTGGAGTTTTCTGGACACCAGGCTCAAGTATGAGGACGAGAGTTTAGTCAGAGACTGTGATGACAAGCACTGCTTGCTGGTGCACTTATAATATTAGAAGGTCTACAGGATGCCCTGTAGAAGTCATTTCACTACACAACACCTGTTAACAGTTGCTTAAAATATCTGTCCACCTTATATTGTATCATGTTTTCTTTATTCGCACTGGAAAGCCATATCCGGGAGGCACGGGGGTCAATAGACTACATCTTGTGGACCAGATTAGGACATGTTCTATGATTCGCAGAATGGACATACGGCTCTTGAATGGCAAGCTTGCTGAAAGAGGTTGTCTGGTTTCCCATGTTGATGACCTATCCTCATCATGAGAGGTCATCGATATCAGACCTGCGGAAGCCCAGCTGTTTAGAGACCGCAGCGCCTGTATGAGCGCACCGTTCACTTCACTGTTTATCTGCTGTACTTGGATAAAAACATATCAGTTGTATTTACCCTGCACCGCTGCTTCAATGTTGACGGTGTGCAGGTAGGTGAACAGGTTAGTGCTGCGGTCTCTTCAAACAGCTGACTGGCAGGGGTGCCTGGACAGGTCATCATACGGGAAAGCGGATAACCCCTTGAAGCAAGCTTCCTCAACTTCTCCTTCCCTCTTCCCTTGTACATTGTAAACCCTTGTGGGCAGGGTCTCCCCCTCTATACCAGTCTAACAATAAGGTAATGCTTATTGTACTTGTTTTGTTTTATATCATGTATGTGTAGCAAGCCCCTGAGGAGCCAGAGCAGAGGATGGGAGTGGTAGTGGCCCTGATGATGATGTTGATAGTGTACTCCCTGGGGTCGGCACTCCCTGTAGCTAGGGCTCCTGCCTGATGGTAGTTTTCAGGTGCCCTTGATCTTAAATGTCCATGTGGGTGCAAGGAAGGGCTTGAAGTGGAAATGCAATGGCCAGATTGTGCCGTTAGGACAGCAAGTAACCAGGCCACATTGAATTTAAAGGGGTTGTGCAGGCGGTATATATTGACGCCTGGCACCCCCGTGGTGGCGTGATGTAATTTCAAATACTTGAATGAATGGAGTGAGTACTTGTACTTCCGAGACGACAGGCAGTGTAATGAAGAAGCAATAGTGCTCACATGGAGAGCTGCCTCCTCTTCAAACAGCTGATCGGTGGGGGTACTAGGTGTTGCACCTCTGTCAATCGGATATTGATGACCTATCCTGAGGAGAGATCATCAATATATACCACCTTCACAACCCTTTTGACAAAAGTCTATCTTTACTGTGCACCGAATAGGAGTTGTAGTTCATTCGGCAGGTTATTCTCTTGCTACAGTCTTGTACTGACATATCTGACTATCAATGTAATCTGTCACAATGTACGCAATTGGCATGTCATCGTGCGGTTCTAATAATACAACTATCCAAATCGTACCTGACGTGCAGGGTGCCTCAACTCATTATACCTCCACTGCAGGGCCTGAGAATGCTGATCACCTTGCTGACTAAAATGTTTTAGCCCTTGAGTCCAGTAATCTGGGGTGAATAGGGTGTTTCCCCGATGCTGAAGCAAAGGCTGTAATGCTCTATGCTGGTTAAATTGCTGACTCGCACTATAGCCGTGAGCAGTATCCAATATTCTCTCTTTCTGGTGGTAGTGGAGGACATACAGGGATCTGTTAGTCTCTGGAAGCATTGATGCTGAATGCCTGAGAAGAGCAGCACCTACTGTTTGCTTCATACCTTCTCCGGGCCCTTCATCACACTGCCTACTCCTAACACAACTAGAATCTTCTCCAGGGACTAGGAGAAGGAGCTAGCCCATGCCCAAAGCTCCAGAGAGGGCTGGGCCAGGATAGTTTAACTCTCGCTATGCATATCTCATGCTTAAGCATACTGGACTCAGTGTATCACATAACAAAGCAGTGTAACTGCAGATACCCCTTTCCACTGGTGTACTGCATATGTATACCACCTTTCACACCGTTGCTTAAATAATAATGCTTTACATTGCTGCCACCATCATGTGCCGCAAACAATAATATACTACAGTTCCTAAGTAGCAGCGTCACATATCATAATATATGTCGCCATACGGTGACCAATTAATGGCTCCTTAATCTAATAGTGCTATACAATAGCTAGATAGAGCTGCTGTACAGTTATTAGAATGTGTAGTCCCCTGGAATGCCAGGGGTGGATGATGTGCCCTGTGCAATTGCCAGTGGTGGCCATATACTGTATGTTTTAAAAACCTTGGCTATCAAGGGGACGGAGGAACAGCAACCGATTGTCTTTAAATTCAATCACACCATCATTGTCTATGAAGACATTGCGTGTCATTGTACATGAAGAGGTTAAACATGTTCCGTGTCATCCTGTAGAAGAATCCCTCAACGGATCAATCTTCAGTGTGTAGGTTATGCATTTACAACTGTCTACCTATAGACCTGACTTCTCTTAAAGGCTCTAGTACGCCTAATGCACTTACATATAATCTAATTGTCTTTGTTCAGCACACTGCTCAATTATAAATGATCCTAAGAACAGTTGTGCACACAGCGGGATAAATGTGTTTTTAACTCCTGTATTAAAGTGGTGGCCCCCATGAGGGGATCTCACTTCCTCTCCAGCATCTGTTCTTCATGTAGCTATTCTACAGCCTACCTGTATTAGTCACTGCGGGTCACAGGGCAGGTCACGTTGCTCGTCCAGCAGTAAGTTTCTTACATTTCATGAAGCATGTAACGTGCCCTGTAAAGCGAGGCCCCATCTTAGGAGTCATGTTAATGCCAGGGTCATACAGTATGGATGGTGGGTTTTTGTATCCTGCACACTGGCACAGAGATGGTATGCCTCCTTCAGAGTAGAGCCTTGGGGACCATGCCCTGTCTAGGAAACATGATTGTTGGCCGCATCTTCCGCACCAATGGCAGCTACTCTCATGAAGAGAATACAGTGCAACAGACCTGCAGTCCGATAGGAACTCGTCTCCCGGACTGATGAAAGTTCCTCTGACCTGAAGTCGCTGCATCATAGTGATTCACTATGCAGTAAGTTCCTATCTGATTGCAGGTTTATTTTAATGTATTCAGATCATGAGGAGCCACCATTGATGTGACCATCACACGGGCCATGTTTCCCAGACTCTGTATGGTTGTATGCATCGGCCCTTATAGGCACCATTGGACTCCATTGTATGGAGATATTGCAACAGCTTTTCATGAAATGCTAGGAATGAGTCAAATGTAGTGATGGCTTACCTCCGGCACTCCAGCTGTGGTGAAACTAAGACTCCCAGCATGCTCCATTCATTTCTGTAGAATTCTGAGAACAGCTAAGCAGGGGTAGATCTTGAGTCGTAGTTCTGCCACAGCTGGAGTGTTGTAGGGTAACCATCACAGGTCTAAAAGGTGGATCTTCAGTGAGATCTCTGGTCAATCAGTCACTATTGAAATATCGTATTTTAATATCATGGAGACACAGAACCCATGATGTTGCCTTGTGGCTTTATTCGATGACTGTCTACAGTAAACAAGATGGCTCCATACTGTGGATGCACTATTACCTCATCTGTGATATCAGTTGATGCCATAACATTCTTGTCTTTAGCAATTATCCTTTTACTGCTTCGGACTGGTAGATATATATCACTCTGATCCTAGAACTTATCAAAATCATATTCTACCTTTTATCGTGCTAATCATATCCAAACAACCACTGGCCAAACATTTACCATATAGACCAGTTTCTTACTGAGAAAATTACAAGATCTCTTACATGTGTGGTTTATCGTTAAATGTTCTGGAATGGAATAAATAGTGGATTGGCTTTTGATCTGAAGAAGACCTTTTATGAAATATGAACAACATGGATTTAAAGGGGTCTTACCGTGGAAAATATTCTACAGTTTTCAAACCAGCACCTGGATCTGAATAATTTTGTAATTGCATGTAACTAAAAAAATTTGTATAGCCACTGAGTTATTCAATAAACTGTATACTGCCTGCTATTTTATTTTTTTTCTTATTTCTTTGACCTGCTCACTGAGATGGCCGCACATGCTCAGTTTTATCCTTCAACTTTTCTCCTGAGCTCTGATGGGACACTCCCCTTGAGTTGTCAGCTTGATATAAATCTAGCAGAGCAATAAATGGGGACATCCCTGGATCCATGGGAGGTACAGGGCTGGTTCTAGCTTTGTTAGGCCCTTTTCACACTTGCGTTTTTGCTTTTGTCCTAGAGTTCCGTCCTCGGGGCTCTAGTACGGAAAGATACTGATCAGGATTTATCCTAATGCATTGTAAATGGAAAGAAATCCGTTCAGGATGCATCAGGATGTCTTCCGTTCAGTATGTGAACGTTTTTTGGACGTTAACAAAACCGTAGCATGCTGCGGATTTGTCTCCGTCCAAAAATCCGGAAGACATGCCGTAACGCCGGATCCGGAATTAATGCCCATTGAAGTGCATTAATCCGTATCCGGCATTAAGCTAAGCGTCGTTTCGGCGCATCGCCGGATCCGACGTTTAGCTTTTGTGAATGGTTACCATGACAGCCAGGACGCTAAAGTCCCGGCTGCCATGGTAAAGTGTAGTGGGAAGGCAGGGGAGCAGATACTTACCGTCCGTGCGGCTCCCGAGTCTCGGGGCGCTCCACAATGACGTCAGAGCGCCCCATGAGCATGGATCACATGATCGCATGGATCACGTGACCATGCGCGTGGGGCGCTCTGACATCATTGTGGAGTGCCCCGGGAGCCGCTGGGACTGTAAGTATCTGCTCCCCTGGCTCCCCACTACTACTATGGCAACCAGGACTTTAGTAGCATCCTGGCTGCCATAGTAACACTGAAAGCATTTTGAAGACTGATCAGTCTTCAAATGCTTTTAGTTGTCTTGCGTTGTGACGGATCTGGCGGGCATTTCCGGCGACGGAAGTGCACGCCGGATCCTCACAACGCAAGTGTGAAAAAGGCCTTAGAAAGAGATTGTCATGTACTATATGGTGTCTGATTTTCCTTTTTTTATCAATCATGGGATACCCCCTTTAAGTGAATGTCAGCTGCCATATCAGACAGTGCCCCCCCCCCTCCTCTTTTTCTTCCAGTGTGTAGGTTTTAGGGGATTTTTTTCTGCCATGGTTCTCTCCTGAAACAACATGGTTGTATATTTATATTCCTTAATTCTAGGCTTTATAGTCTGTTAATGATGCACTGTAGATCTTCTTGCAAGTCAAAGACTTAAAAGGAATATACTGTACAAACATTTAATCTTTGGGTAGAGCCAGGGAATGACTTGCCATCAGTAGGTGGCCCTCAGGAGTCTAGAAATTCCAATATTTAAGGGTTTCTAGGAGCTTCATTCAGCACAATTACTGGTTATGTAATGGTTGCGAAGATTTCCTCAGTGGGAGAGACTTCAGCTTCCTGTAAATTCCGCTTAGCTAAGCGGGTTTAGCTTTCCATGAATGTTATGAAGCAGTACACTGGTCATATGCTCAGACAGGAATCAAGCGGCCTTTTTCTTTAGTATATCTGGCATGTGAAACCAGGGATAACCTACGAAGAGCAGTTATGGGAACCGCTGCCAATCTGTCGACCTTTCTGGGATGAGTTTTGTTGGTTCCTCAAAAACATGTAAAAGTGTTCATCTGAGATATTGCTGTTAGGCATTAAAATTCTCAGCAAATGGTGGTCACAATATATTGGATAGCAGCCTCACAACAAATTGGTGACGTAACACTTTTTGGTCCATATGCAATGCGTGTTTGTTCAGGACAGCACCCGGACTGAATCCTGACCCATTCATTTCAAAGGATCTGTGCACATGAGCATTATGTATCACTGATCATCTCTACATTCAGTAAAGATCACACCTTGTTCTATATTGTGTATTTTTTACACAGCCCTGACCCCATACAAATGAGTAAAAAACAGATGGCATCCAGTTGCTAGGAGATGTTTAGTGGTGTTCTTCAGTTTTTCTTCAGGCACTAAAAACTGATTGCATCCGCATGGAAAAAACTGAAACGCTGGACACAATCACAGACAAAACTGGTTAAAGTTGCATGCAAAATCATCAGTTTTTTTCATGAACAGACCCTGACTCCTTTCTTATCGCTTGCGTGAAATAAGCCTTAGGCATTGTTCACATCTCCGGTAAGGAGATCTGATTGCCTGATTTGGTGCAAATGTCGGCTGCTGTCGGCCAGGCAAAAAACCATTGCTTGCAAAGGTCTTTGTCCGGCCGAAACCCGGCATTTATGCCGGAAAGCGGCTGAATCATCGCCGGGCCTCATCACAGTCAATGGGGATGCGGCGGTGGAGTAGAAAATCCGATAATGCGAGATCCAGCAGGCTGCTCTGTGCTGGAATCTCCATAATGCAGCCTGCCGGATCTAAGCCATCCAGTATCTGAGCCAACAAGAATACAGGGTAGAAGGTGATACAAGTAGGGTATCTAGTTAAGGACATTGTAGAATTGGGTTGGCATATCTGCAACCAGTTCATGTTGTGTTTCGGTTATGGACTGTGGTTGTAGTTCTGCTTATAGGCCTCCTTGAAGAAGTAAGTTTTCAAGGCTTGCTTAAACCCGTATATTAAGAGCAAATCTAATGGTTCAGGCAGTATCTTTCAAAGAATGGGTGCAGAATGGGAGAAGATTGGAACGAGAGGATTTAATAAGGTAGGATGACAGCTGTAGGACGGGTCAGCAACCTTCGGCACTCCAGCTCTTGCGAAACTACAATTCCCAGTATACTCTATTCATTTCTATGGGAGTTCTGAGAAGAACAGAGCAAGTAGGCATGCTGGGAGTTGTAGTTTCACAACAGCTGGAGTACCGTAGGTTGCTTACCCCTACTGTAGGATGAACAGGAAGTTAGTTGGTAGATGGAGATGAGAGCTGGAATACATGATAGTCCATCATAGTAATCCTTTTTCTGTTAGAAAAAGTGCTCTAGGTGAAATTACAAATTCCCTGCAGTTGCTTGTTGTCAGACTATCCCCTTTTACAGCATTTTATATGCTGAATATGATGCCAAATACAGTTATAAAACATTTTAGGTTAGGATCCTCAGCTGGTAAGAGTGACCGATATGTGACAAGTCATTAAGTCAACTGCCTGCTTCTTTTGCCAGCTATGTAAAAACTTCTACATGTGGCAGAACTCATGAACGTTTGGCTAAATCTAGAAGCTGTTGATATGCATTCGTTGGACTTTTACATAGGCTTGGCTTGCCAGAAAGCACATGCTGAAAAACAGTGAGAGACCTTAAAGGCGTTCTGCACTTTGTTTAAACTGATGATCTATCCTCTGCAGAACCCCTTTAAAGAGGACCTTTCACCGGTCCAAAGTTTGTTAGGTAAAGCTATGAACATGCAGAGCGGCACCCAGGGATGTCCCTGCACTTACTATTACCCATGGGTGCCGCTCCGTTCGTCCGCTGTAACCCCCAGTACCGGCGCACGCGCTGCTGCTGGCCAATCACACCGCTCCGCTCATATCCTGGGAGGTTGCAGAATATGAGCTGAGCGCTGCGATTAGCCAGTGCTCCAGCCTGGGAGAAGGAGACGCCCAGGGCAAAAGAGGATGTCTCCTACCACAGCAAAATTAGCAGCAGCACGTGCGCCGGTACCGGGGGCTACAGCGGATGAACGGAGCGGCACCCAGAGATAATAGTAAGTGCAGGGACATCCCTGGGTGCCGCTCTGCGTGTACATAGCTTTACCTAACAAACTTTGGACCGGTAAGAGGTCCTCTTTAAGACTGGCGTTTTTGTATATTGGTCTTCATCTCTGCCCTGCTAGCATGAGATGCACCACAATTATAAACGAGCGTGCTCCTCTAATTGTGACTCGCCTATGCAGGTTTAGGAGCTAGAATTGATATCTATGCCAGCAAGAAAGTTGGTGTAGATTTTGGGTATAATGGATCATAATAAATGTGTCTGACTGACTATGCTCAGCCCCACACCTCCCGCAGGGCTTAAAATGCCAAAAAATCTCAAAATTCTGTGTAAACACGGCGTGCGCCAAACTTTTTGATGCCAAGGAATTCATAAGTTTTCCCCACTATTTGTTAAAAATGCCACAAAAAACAGCAATGGTGAT
The DNA here is from genome assembly GCA_033119425.1 of Bufotes viridis. NCBI lineage: Eukaryota > Metazoa > Chordata > Amphibia > Anura > Bufonidae > Bufotes > Bufotes viridis. The sequence goes on from CM065594.1 coordinate 224,026,320, forward strand.
ATTTTTGGATGTCTTTTTAGAAAACAATGCATCCAACCAGAAAATATAATGCAGCAGCACCTTTACCCTAGGTACACACCTAAGCGTTTTACAGCACGTTCAAACGCGCTGTAAAACGCACAACATGTGAAAAGCCATGCTTCCCTATGGGCATGGTTCACATTTGGGCGTTGTACAGCGCGTTTGAACGCGCTGTAAAACGCCCCACGCCCAAACAAGTACATGAGCTTCTTTGGGGCGTTTTAACGCGCCTATGGACAATGATGCCATAGGGGAGAATCACTGAATCGCGCGTATGACGCGCGTTTCTTAGTTACAAAAACGCGCATCCAAAAACGCGCGATTCAGAAACGCCTAGGTGTGTTCCCAGCCTTAGTGGGTGATGAAAGTCAGTCATCCATGGCATCCAAAATGGCCACGTAAGGTTGTGTTCCACTCATCAGAACAACCAGTCAGGTTTCCATTTTTCAAAGGGGTTTCTAAAAAAAATAAAAAAATTTTAGCTGCTGTCTGACTTGTTGCTCTAGACCTGTGATGGCTAACCTCTAGTAACTGACCAGAAATCTCTCATTGAAGCTTTACCTTTTAGACCTGTGATGGCTAACCTCTGGCACTCCAGCTGTGGTAAAACTACTCCTACGATGCACATTTGCTTGGGTGTTCTCAGAATTCCATAGAAATGAATGGAGCATGCTGGGAGTAGTAGTTTCACCACAGCTGGAGTGCCAGAAGTTAGCCATCACTGCTGTAGACCACTGGTTTACCTTCCCTTGTGCCACTGAATCTCCTACATTGACTTTCCATTAATACTAGTGCATCTAGTATTGTACACTGAGCATTACTTCTTTGCCATTCATGTCTTGGAAATGTACCACAGGCATCTAATAGAACAGGTGGTGGTCTACTTTTAGATGATACACTGTCAGGTCACTTTGCAAGCTGTCCATAAATGTATTATCTCCATGGAGGAGCAGAAGGAATTTGGCTCCAGTGGATAATGACCTTGTTGTATTGATTGTATGCAGCCACCATTTTTTTTTATTTATTTTTTTCCAATTTTACTCCTATTTTAGAATTATTTTTTTTTTCTTCATGTAATGCTCCATTCACATCACCGTTTTTCCATTTCAGTCACCTGCTTTGTTGAGAAGTAGAAGAACGGAAAGGATGGATTCTGCAGATAACTGAGACCTAACTGAGCGTAACGGAGCCTAAAGACGCATAGACTATAATGGGGTCCGTTAGGTGTCCGCTTAGAACATGATTTTTGAGCGGAGACGAAAGTCCTACATGGTCAGTTTGACTTGTGCCCATCACCTCATCAGTGGCGAGATTTTAATATACACTGGGGAGGTAGGTTATGAAATGGCTGAGACCCCTACTCATCCCAAAAATAGGAGTTCCTGGTCACCTGCAAAGAAATGGTCATGCATGTCTATCTCTCATAGTAAATGAAAGGTTGAGCATGCTCCCTTCATGTAATTTCATTTTCCTAATGGACTTTGGCCAAGCATGCAATCTCTGCTGTGAACTAGAAACAAGGCACTCATGTTCTTGGATTCATTGGACTCCCTGTGCTCAGACCACTATGGTCAAAAAAGGTTTTTAATGGGAAAGGCCCTTCAAAAGGGTTGTCGGGGGTCATTTAAAAATCTTGCGCTCAGATTGCAGCAGTGATTTGAGTTGCAGGTATACAGCGCATGACAGTTGCAGCCAATCACATGCCATATACCTGTACATCACTGCTGCAGGGGCAGGATGACCTGACCAGCTGTGCCCGAAAGAGGTAAGTATACCATGTTTTTTTTATTTTACAACGTTCAAGGGCATGACCAAGATTTTTAATTATCTTGGACAATCCTTTTTAAAGGGGTTGTGTCAACTCAAGCATTGGTGACACCGAGCAGTGTGCTTTGCTATTTTCATAAGTCCCATAGAAACTAATGGGAAGCGCACCGTACAAATGCGGCCACTACTCCATTCACTTCTATGGTGCTGACGGAAATAGCCGAGCCAGTGCTAGACTATTTTCAGCAGCCGCGCATACACCGTCCGCTCTCCTTCGCTTTGCGGGTTCCATTCTAGAGATAGGTGTGGGTTCCACTTCTGGACCAGTACCTATCGGACATTGGTGACATAACCTAGAGATATGCCACCAATGGTTGAGATGATGCAGCCCCTTTAATTTTGTTCAGAAATCAATGTACAAAGTAGCTGCCAGACCCCTTTAAAGGGGTTGTCCCACAAAAAATAGTCTACATTTTTCAACCCAACTACTGGATCTGAATACATCTGTAATTACATGTCGTTAACAATTTAGAATAGCTGTTGAGTTATTTAATAAAATGTATCTGTTTAACGCCACCTGCTGTTTGTTCTTTTCCTTATTTCTTTGTCCACATTGCTGAGGTGGTCACACATGCTCAGTTCCATCCCTCAACTGCCACCAGCCATGTCTCCAATTAGAAGCTGTGACAGTTAGGGTCCATTCACACATTCATAGGTGTTTTGTGGTCCGCAAAACACGAACACCGGCAATGTGCATTCTGCATTTCCTGGGCCGTACATCGCCGACACTATAATAAAAAATAAAAGGGTCCGCACCCGTTCAGCAAAATTGCGGAACGGATCCGGACCCAAGTTGCGGACGTGTGAATGGACCCTTAAAGGGAGAGAGCTGTAGCAGAAAGGATAGGCCTCCAAGATGCCAGCCTGAAGAGAATCTAGCAGAAAAGTGAATGGGGAGATCTTTGGATGCATGAGGGGTACAGGGCTAGCTCTGTTAAAAAAGAAATTGTCATATACTCATGGGATAACCTCTTTACATGTCCTGTCCGGTGGTAATTAAAACAACTAGGCCTAAATTTTTTGCTTTGCTATTTTTTTCCTTCGAACCCTCCTCTATGACGCAGCTGGATGTACATGGTGGTATGTGGGAAATGGATGATCAGCTGATGGTTATGTCAGGTGTGAGGAGCAGCATTACTATCCTGACTTTAAGCAAACGTTCAGTAGAAGATTTAATTTCTTCTTTGAAGACCGTGTAATAGATTACAGACCTACAAAGTGGATTTTGATTCAGTTGTTGGCATTGCGTTGGCAGCAAATTGATGATATTTGTGCAGTCTGACTGTTCCAAGCTAGAAAAAGTAACTGCAAAGTCTCAGGGAGATTTATCATTCCCCTACGCAATGGATTTTGCATTAAGAAGTATAATAAATGACCCCCTATGTTTTTTGACCTTGTGTTAGGTGTTTGTTTTTACTATAATAATGCTACCTCTAGATGTTAGCTGAAAGTATATTGGTAATATGAAATGCAGGACACAAACGTTTGTGACAGTATGTTAAGGCAATTGAATTTTTTGATCTCCTATAGGCAAAAAAAATAATAATAAAAAACTGAAAGAAAATCACTATCCACATATCTGTCTTGTAACAGCAGTAAAGAAATGACAGGGAAAAAAACTGTGATATGGGAAAAATGCAAGCAGTATCTGTTTTTTTTTGGGTGTTTTTTATTTATAAGGCCTCATGCACATGACCGTATGTGTTTCGTGGTCCGCAAACTGCGGATCCGCGTTCCGTTCCACAGAATGCGGCCCATTGTAGAAGTGCCTATTCTTGTCCGCAAAACGGACAAGAATAAGACATGCTCTATTTTTTTGCGGAGCAACGGATGCGGACAGCACACGGAGTGCTGTCCGCATCTTTTGCGGCCCCATTGAAGTGAATGGGTCCGCACCCGAGCCGCAAAATATGCGGCTCAGACGTGGACCGAAACAACAGCAGTGTGCATGAGGCCTAAATTGGTTAAAAAAATGTCGGTAAGGGCCCACGCACACGGCAATCGTTCGGCCGTGCCCATATTGTGGCCCGCAAACAGCGGCTCCAGAATATGCGAGCACCAGTCGTTTTCTTGGATGAGTCTGCAATCCGGAAGGTGCTGAATGGAGCCATGGAACCCCACGGAAGCACTACTGCTTCCGTGGGGTTTCTCTCCGTGCCGCCGCACCGCAAAAAAATAGAACACGTTTTATTTTTTGTGGTGCGGACTGATCACGGACCCATTCAATTTAATTTAATGTAGCCCGTGCGTTAGGGACCGCAAATTGTGGTCCCCAATGCACGGAATGGCCATCTGCATGAGCCCTAAATCTGAAGAAGCCCCTATTCTGTACTTTCCTAAACTCTGTACTTATGGAGTATTTTCCACCTTCCCTGAATATAACAATCAGCTTGTCCCTGAATATTTCAAAATAAAGGTATTCTCTGGGCTACAGATATTGATGATCTAGATTCAGGATAGGTCATAAAAATCAGAATGATGGGGATTTGATATCCACTATCCCCACCAGTTTTGGGCAATTGCAGCACTGAAAGCTGTATAGAAAGGAAGCAGAAAGCCATTGGGAAAGCTGGGGGTCGAGTGTTTCTGCTGAGCCCTCTGCACTGCCACTGGCCAGGTACATAATGTTCTGACGCTCTCTATACTTGCCCATTCTCTCCCCTGCTTATTCCTGCACTGAGCTCCAGTCCTTTCGCTGCTGAGCTGACATCATCTTCCTGGCTGCAGCTGTGACGTTCCTTGCGCACAGGTTACCATTCAGCCAATCGCTGGTCTCGGCAGTGCACAGGATGTCTCTGCTGAGGCCAGTGATTGGCTGCAGGGTGACGTGTGCACAGAATGTCGCTGCTGCAGCCAGAAAAAAAAAAGGGCGGCAGCGAGTCCCATAAGCTCAGTGCTGAAAGAAAAGGGGAAAACAGGTGAGTATCCATTATTTTACCCTGTTTTACAGGGCTGTCTGAGTTTTTATTTAACTTGGACAACCCCTTTTATGCCAGCAGGTCTTCACCCTTCAGGGGTGGGTTACATTTTGTCAGACTGATATGAGACAGCGGTGTTGCCTCCCTGGAACGTATTTAGTTTTATTATTGGCAATGGTATAGATCTATAGCTCTTGGATAGAGAGCCCATATTGTTAGCTGGAGTGAGGCTGTGATGTTGTGATCACCACAGGCTGGGCCTAAGGGTATGACCAGACATGATGGGTCTGCTGCAGAGGGGATTTACCGCAAAATCTGAACCATTTGGAAATCCTCACAAGAATGCTGCTGGTTTATTGTAGATTTCAAAGGGTGAAATCCTAGCAGAATCCACCACTTAAATTGACACAAAGAGGATTTAACTTGACATTCGGTGCCGATTTTGTGTGTGAATTTTCATACGGAAAATACCCAGTGTGTGCATGACAGTTGTAAAAATCTCCTCCACATTGCTACTGTATATTCTGCATGCAAATCCACATGTATACACATGGCCGTTAATGTGAGCCCCTAAGGAGCTGGTGCAGAGGGTGGGGGTGGTAGTGGCCCTGATGAGATGTCACGGTGTATTCCCTCAGGCCGTTGCTCCTGGTGCATCGGTGCAGTGGAAAGCTAAATTAATCAGGCTGAAAGCAAAAGAATAAAAGTATCTCTTTCCTCTGTGCAAAAGATAACTTATAGTATATCCAGCAGTAGTTGGTACAAAGTGCAGATTTTCTCCCCAGCTGGATAAGTGGCTGTTTATGACCCCACTTGTGCTATCTTATGGATGACTCTCCTTTGAACTTCTGGCAAACTGCCATAAACGACACTTGTGGATATAGGTGTCCACTGTTTGATGCAGGCCTGGATGTTATGTAGGTGATGGGTGTCTGGACTGAATTCCCTCACCTGCAGCAGGGTCTGTTAGGTGACTATCAGTGCTGTAGCTTTTCAGGTTTCCTGGTGTTCTTGTGGTCTCACAGGAGAATCGGATCTGAAGCTGCTCCCTAAGATCCTAGGAGTAGGAGCAATTGGATGTGCTTCCTTCCTCTTCCTGGCAGGAAGTAGCACCAGCCCACACCTACCAGGAGGGGAGGAAAAGGATGGTTAGTCCCAATGCCAACCATGCCTTATCTGGTGTACAGGGTACACGTGAACGTAACAATTGCAGACACCCCCAGGTCTGTACCCCTGTTATGCTGTACCCGCCTGCGTCACACTACACCCTGTACATGGGGTTATAACTTACTGACCAGGTCTGTCAGCCCTTAAAGCATGAAGAAAAGTGGAGTCTCTGGTCATGGGCTATATAAGAAAGTTGAATTCCCTTTCACAATGGGCAAAAGTTTCCCTTTCCCAGTGCAGTGCCCCTTTAAGCTGGCATGTAGCATGAACATGGATGTTCTGCTCCACATGTTGTTTACATGAGGGGGAAGCATGGAGATTTAGGCTGTGGTGAGCCCCAGAGATTCCTGTAAGCCGTGCTCTGCGGCCTCCCTCCTCCTCCTCCTCCCTCCATGAATGAAGTCCGCTCTGTTCTCCGATTTATGAATGAGTGCCAGAGTTCTGAATGGAACTCTGAGCAGCTCCGCCCCTGATTGGCTGGCCGTTCCCTCCCCTCCTTCCATTGGCTGGGCGGGGCCGGCGGCGAGCGCGCTGATTGGCTCCCTCCTCTCAGGCTGGCTTTCATTCACAAAAAAACTCAATGAAACAAAAGAAGAGAAGGGGAAATGTGAGACCATGAAAGAGGAAACTCACCAATCGCGGCCTCCCCTGGGCAAACAACTGTCTGAGCTGCGAGAAAAACAAGTCCTTTCAAATCAGCACTTTAAATCTGGGGCTGCAGGGCTCCCTTCCCTCCCCTCTCTGCCGATTCCTCTCCTGCAAAGCGAATCGCAGCCACCGAGACCTTCCCGCAGCTGCTAGAGCACCGAGGTGAGGGATCTGAGCGCTTTAGAGCAACTTATGGCACGATCTTGTTGTTTTGCTGGGTGTAAGGAGGAGGAGGATCGTGCTGAACACACCCTGGGCAAGCCATGGGAAGTGGATTCTGGCGCCTGTAGCCTCCTAAACCTTCAGGTTGTGGCAGAAATGGGAGCTCCTGGCATTTCAGGTACTTCTGGCTGCAGGGTTGAGCCCTTGGATTGATCTGATCTCGTTTCTTGGAGCTGAGTTTCCCTTGGTGGTGGGGGGTTGCAGCCATATGTTCTGCTGGGACAGACTAGCATGGCTTCTGGAATAGTGAGGTTTCTGGGGCTGGAAACCAGTCAAAGCAAGCTGGTTGTGCTGGGAGTTGACAAGGCCGGGTACAGACGGTGCGATCTTTACTGGTGGCGATAATCAGTGCGTTGGTTGGTTGACGTTTTATTGGAAGACTTTTGACGCGCGCGGCATTTCAAATTTACATTTTTGTTTTGTGCAATTTTATTATTGAAAAATCAACTAAATAAAAAAAATGCATAAAAAAACTTTCTATACTTAAAGGAAAATTTGGCACTTTTCGTGGGGAAAAACAAGTAATGCTGGGCGGCCGTGGCCTACTCTGAGTCGTGAGACAGCGCTATACCATATGTTTTACAGCGAATGAGCTTCTAAAAAATTTTGGGAAAACAGTTTTGTGGCAGTAAAAAAACTAAAAAAAAATAAATTAGATGGTGTATCAGTTTATGACGTGACATCACAAATCCTAAATTCTCTGTGGACAGGAACTTTGCTGACCCGGGCCCTGGATGTCCTGCAGGCTTTGGCCGGGGGTTATATATGTTTGCAGAATTTAGTTTCGGAGCTGGTCTCTGTATATACACTGCTCTATTGGTTTAAATCCATGGCTAATTGGCCACAGCTTTTCTTGACTAGACACCCCTCTCCTCCCCCTCCCCCCTCCTGTGTGCATTTTTGTGAATGGGTCTCATTATGTATGCATGTTTGTGCTCTCCATTCATGCTCCCCTCTCCCCCCCTCCTCCCTCTTTCCTGTCCTTGCAGACTGCTGATCCTCCATGACAACACACAGTTAACAAATGGACCATAGGATGAGAGGTTACCTGGATCAGCAAGTGCCTTATACCCTGACAAATGTGAGTCCTGAGCTTTTCTCCTCCTCCTCCTCCCGTCTACTTGCTACAACTTTTCCTGTAATGGTCACCAGATCTTCTTCCTTCCTCTCCTGATTGCTTATGCAACCTCGCGTTGCGATCCGCATTACTTTAATTCGACGCTCAGATTTTATTTTCATTATTTTATTTTTTTCCAATATTTCGAGTAGAACCCTCAAGGGCATGGAGACGTAGACAGATACTGTATGGCCGGCAGGAGAAAATTCATGGATGCAGATCTCCCGCCCCAAGAATCTGAAGGTAACGTCAACATTTACCTTTTTGTCAAAGGCACAAAGGAGGGGGGGGGGGCAAATATTTGCTTGTCTGCGGTGACACGTTGTCATATCATTTTCAGCGTCAATTTACCTCCAATATTCACGTTTTTTCGGTGCTTCTGAAACCTTTCACGATCCACAGTGAATGTTGTTTTGTTGAAGATAGTCCTTGTGTTATTATGTTATGTTTTGTATTTTTTGTTTATCTTTATGTATTTTGTATCAATCTGGTGAAAACTCTCATCTCCTAGTAAATGCATTACGCCACATAGGGTCGGTGTGCATTTAATGTGGACCCTTTTATGTTGCACATTTCTATAGCACCAACCTCTACCACAGTGCTTTCAGTGGGCACACTATGGGGGAATGTTCATAGAATGTTTTATGCCACTTTTGTGGCGTGAAAATGACTCAAATCATGATGCACGTGCTTAGTTGGGGTAAATGGTGTGACATTTTGTGGGTTGCGCCCCTTTCAGTACCGGGGTGAGAATTGGGTCAAGATTTCGATGGAGATCACTTTTTGGACATCTTTTATCATTTGCCCCATTTTAAAGTGTTTTACAAAAGTCGTCTCTTCACCCCCGGCAACCCCAAGGTGTACTTCCACTGACATAGGCGCAACTATATTGCACTTGCGCAGAATTTATTGCTGTGTGCCAATTTCACAAATTTGGAGCAGGTGCGCTAGCAACTCCAAGCTCAAAACCAACCTCCAATACACCTACAACGATGATTAATATTTATCAGATCAGGGTGTTTAATTTACCAAAATTGTGTAGTCTGTGCTTCTCCACGCTGACAAGATGATTACATGACAAAGTCAGCTCTGCTGCATCTGTGGACATGGGATAAGCATTCTGTGATCACATACGCACTATAGATGATGCATTGATAAGTGGTTTCCCAAAAAGTGCGCAGTATGCCTAATATATGGTGGAAGCAAAATCTGGTCTTAATAAGGGGTGGTCTTCTGAAAAAGATATTCTTTGGGGAGGCTTCGCTGTATGTGATAGTATATGGTATACAATTTGAGGTTTTCTGTGGGCGATGAGATTCACATTAACCCCTGATAGGGAACGTATATTCGCATACAACAGTCTATGGCTGTAGACACTGCTGAAGGGAGTGTCTGTGTTAAAATGCAAACCGTTCCTGAAAGCCGGATTCTGCATTCACACTCTTCCTCTCCTTTTCAGATCTCTTCCAGGATTTAAGCCAATTCCAAGAAACCTGGCTAACAGAAGGTGAGTCCCCATTATTCTTCCACGGTCGACACATCTGTATTTATTCCCCCCTCCCCTATATTTATTCTAGCCGTTCCACAGATGAGCGGTATTTTTCTTTTCTGCCAACGTTTTGGGACTTGTTTAACTTCGGGATTATGAATAAAACAATTGTGCTGTGTATTTGCTTATGAATAGGATCTGGCTCCAGGCCCATACTCCCCCCTCCCCCCCACATCCCAAGCTTTCCCCGTTTTTAAAAGTTGTTTTTTTTATCTTACATGGTTGATACTGGTTATGCAAGAGTTAATACTGTCATTTTTCAGAGCGTTCGCCGTGTTGGTCTTCTATATGCTTCTCACTTTGAATCGCTTTCTGCAATTTGTTATTTCTTTATTTTTCAAACATGAGTTTGAAAGGAAAAGCAATTCCTCAGGGTCTAATTAGACTGAAAGCAAATGGAATTCTAGATGGAGATTTTCTGCTGTCTACACAAGCTCGAAAGTCGTGATCATTTATTAATCTTGCACCCACCTATTCTGCAATGTTTGGAAAAGAAAATAGGGCAGCCATTGGTATAGACTCTGCTCCCAACATTGTACTTTGAGGCGTAGGAGCTTACAGTCTAGAGCATCTTGTCACACTGTTGTATGGAAACATGGGGCTTTAGTTCTAGAACGTATTGGATCAGACAAGTTTACCTTCCAGATCATACTGCCAGTTGAACGTATATCATCTAGAGCCTAGTTGTTGTATTGTAGAGGGGGTATTCACACTGTGCTCATGCAGGTCTTTTAATAGGGAGCTTGTAGTGTGATCATTAGGGCTCATGCACATGAATGTATTTTGTTTCTGTGTCCGTTTCGTCTTTTTGCGGCCCCATTGAAGTGAATCGTTCCACATATGGGCCGCAAAAAAAGCGGAATTTACAAATACATCTCTGTTCTGCAAAAAAAGGACAAGGATAGGACTGTTCTATAGCTGTATCTTTCTGCAAAATACGGAATGTACACAGACGTCGTCTGTATTTTTTGCGAACCGCAAAATGCATACGGTCATGTACATGAGCCCTTACTTTGGATGTAACTTACATAGAGGCTACTTGGTTTAGGAATGCAAACTATCGCTGATTTAGAGAGTAATGGAACATAGAAGCTAACAATCTAGAGGATAGTGCTACATACAGGTTCACCTTGGACATAGTGGTGCATAGGAACTTACAATCTAGAGCAGTGTTTCCCAACCAGTGTGCCTCCAGCTGTTGCAAAACTACAACTCCCAGCATGCCCACACAGCCAAAGGCTGTCCGGGCATGCTGGGAGTTGTAGTTTTGCAACAGCTGGAGGCACACTGGTTGGGAAACACTGATCTAGAGAATAGTGCTACATCTAGGCCTACCATCTATCCATCTATATAGTGGTGCATAGGAGCTTACAATTTCTAGTCCTACATAGAGGCATACAGACTACATAGTAGTCTATAGGAACTTGCAATCTTGAGCAGGGATTCGCAACCTCCGGCACTCTAGCTGCTCTGAGACTACAACTCCCAGACTCCTTTTTCATTTATATGGGAGTTACAAGAACAGCCGAGTAAGTGTGCATGCTGGGAGTTATAGTTTCACAGCGGCTGGATTTCAGGAGGTTGCTGAGCCCTGATCTAGAGGATAGTGCTACATACAGGCTCACCTTCGATATAGTGGTGCATAGGAGATTACAATCTAGAGGAAAAGTGTTACATCTAGGCCTACCGTCTACATAGTGGTGCATAGGAGCTTACAATCTATAGGGCTACATACAGGCTTCCTATCTACATGGTGATGCATAGGAGCTTACCATCTCTAGTCGCTTTGTAATCATTTCTATTCCTATCTGTAATTGTGCAGCAATAGTTAATCTAGGTGGATTTCATATTTTATTTTTATTTTTTCCCCATGTAATCTACTCGATAAGCTGCATGAAGGTTTGAACACTTGATATCGATACCCAGTTATATTTTCCAGCACTTATATATCGGACCGTTGACAGTTTTCCTATTGTAAATGAATTTTTGATGTCCTTATGATGACAATTAGGCAATAACATATGGTGTACATTAGCACAGGAAATGACCATGAGGGTTCCATGCCTATAGCAAATTAGTGCTGGAGCAATGTAATGTGGGCTGCGGCGCGGAGGAGGCTGCGGCTTCCTTATTGTTGGTGCATTGATCACCGTTTGTATTTCTATGCACTGGGTAAAAATTTGCCTCCTTGAGTGCCTTCTACGCTATAGGCCGCATGTTCGCTGGTGACATAGGGTTAAACTATCTCACTTTTTGCTGTAGAGTCTGATAAAGTTTTGATGTTCCTATTCCTCGTTGAGGTAGAGCTTGGCATTGTATATGGTTTCACTGAGTAGCATCCATTAAGTGATTCTCTATTGGTATACCGCCATTGGAATCACGTGTTATGAGGTTTTTCATAGACAACAGTAAAACGTACTGGATTGTCGTGTATCACCACTTGTACAAATGATATGGCCTTCACAGATGTAAATGCCCGACTCTGCTCTGCTACATCTGTACCATATGTACATTGAAAATTCTCTACATGGTTTGACCACTTGACTTCGTGCCGATTTTAATATTGAGTGGCACAGAGGACATTTTCAGCCTGAGATATGTAATCCATTATTGGCACGTCAGCTCTTAGCAGGCATATATGCTATTCCACCAAGCAATGATACAGGGAGATGCTACCTGAATCTGACTCCATGACCTCAAAAATAATACAATCCACTTTCATATTTCCATTACCACTTTCTATTTATTTGCTGGGATATCTATTGAGACCAGCAACTGAGTTTGTCAACTTGATGGAACATGATCCCAACCACTGGTGGTGGATGGCAATGGATAATATTAGATGAAAAACTGTTATTGATTCTTTTCATCCAGATTGGTGGTAATCGGATGTGGATCCAGTATATCTAAATGGGCAAAATACTGTCCACAGTTCAGAAGCCACTTGGCCAATTTGACTTTTTTTTTTTTACAAACATCTTTATTGAAGATTTGAAACGTTTTGTATAAGTAAGAGCCAACAGGGAATATGATAAAGTAAACCAGTAATGTGTGGTAAGAACAATTCTGTCGGAGTATACCAATTTGACTTTTTAATGGCCCCAGCAATAAGAACTTTTATAGGCCTCAACAGAAAACAAGCCAGTGTGTTGGGTACTGGTGGCCAGTGTCTGAGAACGTTGGTTACTTGTGATTGTCCAGCCTTGTAGTACATTATGGATTTCATTATGCAGCTCATAACACTTACAAGGGCCCTATTGTGCTGAATACCTATATTTCTACTGTGACTGCCCTATGAGAACTCAAATGAGTACACTAAACCTATGGATCCTTAACTGTATGATGTCATACTGGTCAAGGCTACTTGGTAATATTTGCAGTTTGCTCTCAATTCTGCTATAGGTGATGGGAAATATTGTGGGGCATTTGGTTTTGTCCAGAAGATCTGGGGCACCTAAATATGTTGTCCATAGTGTAAGAAAAATGTATGCCTCCCCCACCTATATTGGCCAAGGCTCCCAAGATCAATAAAGGGTCAACTAAGAGAACGTGATTTGGATTTATGTCCCTGGAAAGCTTTTTAATGTTTCTTGTTTCCGGAGAATGGATAATTGTGCTAGAAATGGTCAAGTCCCTACTGGTTAGAGAAATTATGATTAATTTCCCTATACGTTGGTTCCTAAATCTGGCAGGTTAAAGGGTTAAACGCGTTCATCTGGGTAGATTCAAAAACAGAATGTGGGGATTTGTCCGTCAAATAAAGGAACTCTGGAAAAGGGTATATAATCTGAAAAAATAGCTCTTGGTCAGTGTCCAGCTGTCCTGGCCTCTGGATTAATGCCTCGGAGCTCATTGTCCTTCCAATAACCATTTAAAACCTGTAACGGCTTTTTATTTTCCATGAAGAGGTTAAAAAGACTTAATGAAGATTCAGGTCTAATGATTCTTGCGTTGAAACAATTGGTTCTGTCATGTATGAGCATTTCAATACCGTCGCTGGGGTGTCGTATAGCCAGACACCGGGCTGTCAATTCTAATGCAGGTGAACTTGCAGGTCTCCCTCTGAACCACTTAGAATAATGGATAAGTTAAGAAGTGAGGTTTGGCACTGCAAGTACCTAAGCATTGGGACATGAGCCTCCTGCGTCTTCCTCAAAGGACCCGTTCTGATGCCACCGACACTATGCTCTTTAATATTGGCATCCCGAAATCGCTTAGAGCCCCTGTCTCCATCTGGTTTGATATCACCGGTAGGTTTTTCTATTGCTTTGTATCATCTGTTGCTTTTGATGTGATTTGTGTATAGGCTTGTGTTCTGCTGACATGTAAAATAATCACCCACTTTGATAAAACATCAATATGCTACAGCATTGCTTCACATTGGGGTTACATGGAGACCTTTTGCACGAGGCAATTTTAGGGACTGAGTAGAGCCAAATTGTGTGGTTACATAGTACTTACCCTATAAGGTGTATTTGTGTTTAGTGATGGTGTTTGTATACTGATTGACATTTTAGGGTCATTAGTAGATTGAAATATTTCCAGCACTGCAGCGTTTTTTTGTTCGTCTTTAGGTCTGATGATCACGAGGGGGATTTGGTTCTTAATTTTGTCTATTGATTAGAATTGTTGTATAAGGCTACAATTATTAAACGTGATCATTTTGCTATATATATATATATATATATATATATATATATATATATATATAGAAATTTTATATGAATAGTCACTTTTTTCTTATTTTAGCTTTATAGCTAATATAACCGGTTATACAAGATTCTCGTGGTTGTGTTTTTTTTTTTTCTTCACTATTACTAATAATGTGTTTTCTATTATCTATGTTCTCTTGACCTTCTAGGCTGTATTACCTTATAGACTATGCTTGCTTTATGACTCAAGGTGTGAAAGGAAATGTAATAAACCCTTGATGGTATACAAGTTTGCGTGTGAAGATATAGTCTACTCATTCCATCAGATTTATATATTTGTATGAGTTTTGCACATAGGCCTTCAGGAATAGGGCTTCATATTGTTTATGATCTATGTGGTTCCTACAGGATGCCTAGCTTGCACTTATATCCACAGGTTATACTTCGGTCTTGCTGTGTTCATCGACATGGACAAGAAAGCAGAGATTGCATTACACTCCACCCTAGTAAACCTGTAGGAAGATGGCATATGCCACAGCTTGCCTTACAGTCTCCTCATTTTTTTCCCATTGCTAGAGTGTCAAAATCCTTAAGACGGTAGAACAAGAGAACTTAGAACTGGTACTAGGATTCTCATTGTGTTATAAATCCAGATATAGGTGGCCGTACATAATGGACACTTTGAGCATGAAGTTAACAAAGGTGTTAGTCCTGCTCTACAGGTTTTTGCAGAGATCTGTTAAAGACCATGTGTGTATGGCAGTCGCCACAGATGAACAGGTTAACCAAATGACCCCCATCGTTAATAAGCCCCTCAGACAAGAAACCTGGTATTGGGATATAGTGGTGTTGCTTGAGTTTTCAGTCTGAGTTGGATAGCTCTAGAACACGAGTGCACAACCTTTTCTTGGTCTAAGGGCCACAATGTCAGGGGCAGTAATGTGGTTTTCTCATCTGATACACTAATAGCGTATCAACAGTATATGCCTTAAATATCTGATAAATGGTTGTTCTACTCTTGCCTGTCCAGAGTATGGTCTGCTTCTCCCCCGTTTGGCACACCAGAGACAAGGTGCCCCTGTATGTGGGAAGCGCTCTTCACTCTGGTTTGAGAGTTATGGGAACGGATGAGCATTTCAGTGTCTGAGCCCTAATGGTTGAGTACCACACAAGTTATTGTGGCCCCCAGGTTGTACACCCCTGCACTTGAGTGTTGGCAAACTTAGATCTTGTTCTGGACATATTGTCCTACAAAATGTTAGGCTCCTAAAATATTTTAGGTTCAGTTCCACTATCTTCCCAAAATGGGGCTTAATTTGAAAATCCAGTCGTGACCCTCTGTGATGTAGGGCAAGTAGAGTTTAATGGGTATAGATGTGATTGAGAATCACAGAAACCGCTCAGATGTAACACCTCTTGTTAACTATTTCAATGTCTCCCATCGTTCTTTAAGCATTTGGTGTTTAATTGGGGTCTTTGAAGTTCCAGTTCAGAAAATCTTCATTTGCAAGTGTCAGCAGAGATATTGGAAGTGGCAGAATGTTGATTTAAGATTGGTCTTATCTTCTTGGAGATCTGTATTACCCTTGCTGACAGAGGAGCACGTGATATGCAGTGTTATGATATTGCTAGGATACCAATTTATAATGGGTATATACCGTATGCAGCATCAGGGTTGAGGATCAAGGTGAACTGCATGGGGGCAGATTGCAGCTCCGATCGGTCTTGTCTGTTATGCTTTGTCTTTTCATGTATCATTAACTGGTGGAGTCACTAAGTTTTTCTATAGGATAATAGAATAGTATAAGGGTTTGTCTTCAACCAGACTGGCCGACGCTTGAGGATTAGGCAACCCACGTATCCCATATAGATAATATGACCCAGTGGTGGATCTCTGTCACTGACGGCCACTCCGCTGAGATTTTGTCGTTTGTCCAATAGATCAGCTAAAGGTCTTGCATTCTGTCTCTTGTCTATAGGCCTAGAAATGTGTTCATCAGCCCCGATCTTGAGTGAGATTCATTATAAGTATTGTTATGTATATTTATACAGTATTTTGTGAGGTGCTTTTTTGCACTTGGTCCCCAAAGGTCAAATGTGTAAACTTTTCATTACTTAGAATATTTCATATTTTATATTAAATGGCTGTAGAAGAACACAAATATATCGGCTAGTCCCTGCTTGTAGGTGTAGAGATTCCGATTATAAGTTTATGTATAAGGTCAAAGCAAATGATGCAATTTACAAATGGAAAGTCAATCTGTGGTGAGCCTATACTTCCAGGACTGTTTATAATCTATACCGTTTATGCCTTATTTATCATGTGTTTATGATAGCTACAGAATTACCATAGACTTTGTCCGTCATTAGATTAGCTGTTGTGCTGAGTTGCACTTGTCCTTTGATCTGCTTTCTCTAGACCATTTGGTTGGGCCTTCAGACCACGTAGAATCTTGAGCAAACCCTTTAGGACTGTAGTGGAGGTCTGGGCTACAGAGAACAGGAAGAACTAGGTGATGAAGGCACAATAGCACACTAACTCCTCGGGTCTGCGAGTGACATTCCCTTTGATGTGCTAATAATTGTGCTTACCCAACCTTACTTCCTTGGCTTCCCCCTCCTAACATTATTGCATTTGTGGGTGATCAGGGGTTTGATTTGGTTAATAGTGAAAGTGGTTAAATTATTATATGTGATCAGTGACCTGAAGCTTGTTTAGGTGTGCACATCCTGAATAGCAACATCTTATGATGGAGAACCCAACTACATAGGGTTAATCTTGTTACCCATGGACAATAAAACCTGGCCTCTATTCTCTGATTTTAGGTTTTGACCTTTAGTGTAGATGCACAGTGGCTCAGTGGTTAGCACTGGGGTCTAGGTCCGAATAGGACCAAGGACAACATTGCATGGAGTTTGTATGTTCTCGCCGTGTTTGTGTGGGTTTCCTCGCACACTCCAAAGAGATACTGATAAGGAATTTAGATTGTGAGCTCCATTGGAGACATGTTTGTAAAGCGTCTTCCGCTCTCAGGGCGTGCTGGGAGTTGTAGTTTTGCGACAGCTGGGGAACACCAGGTAGACGGCCACATTTCTACGTGGTTGGAGAGGATCCTTAACCATTCTAGCCTGCTGATATGTCTGTTTCACAAATTTCTTCATGAAATCTGGAGTATCTTTTCTTAAAAATTTACTTTATGCCGTTCCTCTGTTATTTCTCCTAATGTAATAAACTGATGACTGGATGTTACCCTTTGGATCTGTTTTTTTTTTTTTTTTTTTTTTTTTTTTATAGTCCAATCAGTGCTGCCAGTGCCAGAATGTAGGGACACATCCCTTTTGAGGGAAAGGGAAATGGTAACACCCAGTTTGTTTGTTCATAAATATTCAGGATGAAAATCAGAGAATCTGTACAGAGCTATAAAAATGATGCTTCAGAATTATTACATAGGGAATGCATGTGTTTACTAAAATTGAAGAGGCAACAGGTCCTTTTAAAGTAAAGTCCCACTTTTGGTCAAATCTTCCCATTCTATAAAGCAGTAAAATTAGATATAGTTATTGCCCTTTTTTATGCTGCTAAACCTTATGGACCTGGTGGATGGATATACTACTGCTGATATACTACTTTATCGTCGGCTCTAAATTTCCTCTGCAGATTGACCTGTAGATGGCTTATTGGAGCTAATTAAAGGTCAGTTTTGTACACGGGAATGGTAAATTGACGAGGTTTGATATTACAGATTTTCCAACCTAAACTGAATTGTCCTAAGGGTGCATCCTATCTGCAAAAATACGGTTTTGTGAATGGGGCCTTAGTGATCTTCCAGGATCTTGTTATTGATGGCCTATCCTCAATATAGGTCATAATTATCTAATTGGCGGAGGTCCAACAACCCACACTTTAGGCGATCAGCTGTTTCAGAGTTGCTCTGCTGGAAGTCTGCACTGGAACAAACAGCTCCATCCATTGTGTGGTGGACGGTGCAGGTTACTGCAGTGTTACTCCCATTGAAGTCAGTGGTAGCTGGAGCTACACTGAAACAGTTGATAGTTAGGGGGGTAGGTTGTCTGATACCCAAAGATCAGATAGACAATCAATAACAAAATCCTGGAATATTTTTTTTAAAGATTGTTTGGAGATTAGGACATTTTAAGAGATTAATATATTTGACAAAATGTCCACCAAGAAAGAAATGAAGACTGTGTTTTAGCACGTGTATGAAAATGGGGTGTGTTGCAATCCTTATTTTACTATATATTGGACCCTGGTTTTCTTCAAACATTGCCATATCTTTAGGAGATAATTTCTAATCTGATTTAGTGAAGTCTGTATTTTCTTAAGTTTTGGTATCCTTTTTTTGATGCTCTTTTGTTGGTGTTTGGTGTTTTTACATTGTGTATGAATGTTTCCTTTTTACAGTTTTGTTTTCTCTTGAAAGCTGAGCTAAAATGGAAATGCCTACATGTTTGTGGTTACTTGCTGGCAGCGGCCCTAACTCCGTATTCTGAGTTCTGACTGTTTTTTATGTAATTATACCCTGGCACAGGCCAGTTTAGCTCCTCGGATTGCATCATCCTGCCTCTAAACAGAAGAGTGCTTCAAATGTAAAGTCCCATGTCTTATTTTATGAACCAGGGAATCCCATAACAAACTTCTTTTATGATTACTTATCAATATCGATGCCTCGTAAAGGGACACTCGACCAGGAGTCTGTCCGCTACATCTGCTGTGTAGTTAAATGCAATTGATTTATTTATTTTTTGGGGGCTTGGAGTAGTCATTTCAGCCTGGGGACGGCTCACTCTCACTGTTTGATGCTTTATTTTCCTGGTGGAGATGCATCAGGTAAAATATTAGTGGTTACATGAAATATACGGTTATATTTGGAATTTCCGATTGTTGTCCCTTAGGTCATCAGCAAACTATACACCAGAGGTCCTCAACAGAAGTTCGTCAGGACCGATTGATATGGATTATGGTTTTGACTCTAGTACCATGATCTAGTATTACCACAACATCATTGGTGTTCCTAGTGCTCAATAGTATCTGTAAGTACCAGTACCCAGAGAGCCACATGTTACTTCTGAAGTTCTGACCCACCAACTGTGGACTGCTGTAGACCATTTACAACCACCTATAGTGTGCCTATGAGACTTAGGTTATAGACTGGCAAAAAATAATCGATATCCATGCTGCAGGAGTCTCAAACCATGTGGCCAGTAGACCTAGATATTTACAGCAAGTGCACATAGATGCTCATTGAGGTTCTTATTGTTTGGCTACTAGGAAGAAAAAGGGAATAAAAGAAAAATAATAGGTGGCTGCCAAAATAAAAAAAAAATATTAGAATGTGACGGCATCCATCCTGGTATCAAAATTTCCAGTGAGCTTTATTAATCCAGAATTAAACGTGCACAATATTTCGTATAACTCATTGGAAAATGTAACGCCTGGATGGATGCTGTCACATTCTACCATTTTTGGTAACATCGTCTTTTTCTGATTCTTGGACTGTGTGGGTGCATCCACATTTATTCTTGGTGAAGCATCTGAATGATTGGAGTTTGCTAATGAATTTGTTTTCTACCTGCTTCTAATGTGTCTACAGCCCGTGGATGGGTTCCATAAGTAAATGACTATTGGCTACAAGATTTACCCTTAAAGGGGCTTCCAATATTTTAATATTGATGACCTATTCTCAGGATAGGCCATCAATATATGGTCAGCGGGGGTCCAACTCCCTCCACCATTAGCAATCAGTCACACTGGAACTACATGGCTCCATCCATTGTGCAGTTAGATAGAGCTTGTAAGCGCTGCTCCCATTTACTTCAGTAGGAGCAGCACTGCAGTTACCAGCTCCATCCACTACACAACGGACGGAGCTGTGTAGTTCCACCGCCAGAGCTACTCTGAAACGGTTGATCGTGGGGAGGCGGACCCCCACCAATCTGATATTGAAGGCCTATCTGGAGGAATAACCCTTTAATGTATACGGAGTCCCTTATTTAGCAAGTAATCTCCAGTGTGAATTGGCAAATAGATAAAGATAGATGGATTTTACAGCTCTTCTGACATGTCTTTCAGTAAATCTTTACATTACCCATGCAGTAACCATTCTGGAACATCTTTTTTGAGAACTGTAAATTGTGCTGTTCCATTGTTCCTCCAAAAAAAAAAAAAACTTGAATAATTTGACAACTGGGCCTTGCCGTTCTCGTTCTTATTAAGGAGTGTCCCTACACAGGCAGTATTTTGACAAGGTCCGACTGTGTAGGGACTCTCCCCCAAATGGCAACACCCAGTTGTTGACCTATTCATATATTTCTAACAGGAACAACAGAAAGGTACAACGCAGATTTATAAAATGTATAAGACAAGATGCTCTAGAATTTTTATATTATGGGGAATGCACGTATTTTCTCAAAACACACTTGTCAGGACAGGTGACTGTCTCTTTTTAAAGAGGACCTGTCGCCGCAAAATGCAGTACAATCTTCAGGCAGCATATTCTAGAGCAGGAGGAGCTGAGCAGATTGATGTATAGTTTTTTTTTGGGAGAAGATTCAGTGAATCTTGTAATTTATACATTTAGGGGTGGTGTTTATCAGTGACAGCCAGCTATACACACTTACACAGGGAATGCTATCAATCGCTATGTTGACTTTCTTCAGGCTTCAGAACCAAGTACTTGATACCAGTGAATGTGGACAATGACTCCTTTGATGGTACAGACCGGGACTGGAAGCTTGCCGTCAATTACGGCACATAAGTTGTGGGTTTTTTTTGCAGCCAAACAGACAAACTCATGAACCTGAAAATGGCCAAAAACGTGTTTTGATTCCGGGAATTTCTTTCAGGCACCTGGTTCAAAGTTCTGGATGTGCCTCAGCCGCAAGGCTCAGGTGTGCCGCTCTTTCCACTGTTTTGCTACCAGTAGGCATCGACAGCCCTGCAGGTGCTCTTACTTTAATACACTTTCTGAGGACCTTAGCAGACGTTTATTTTTTCAGTTTCCTCTTTGGAAACATTGGAGTAATGGAAGTTTTTGGGCAGGATTGCCTTGTTTATATAGTTCTACTTGTTAAAAAAGCAAGTCCAACATCAGCATTTATGAAAACAGGACACATTAAGCTGTAGTTAATAGTAAAAGGATTTCTGGCATTTGCGGATGGAAAAAGACAATTTGGAAAGGAGTTTTAGGGGATGTTAAACAACTTTCTGCTCCCCCCTGGCTCAATTTGCACATGATCTGTGATTCTTTCCCTGGGACTTTATGAGCTTTCTGTGATGTTTCATGTGGCTGTAGCGGCAGAAGCGGGCTGGAAGCTGGATTATCTGGAATAACCTCCGCCATGGGGTGTTACTAGTCTGCTGGTATATTATGCCATTTCTGGCCAACTTTTAGTTTCTCATAAACCTGTGCTTTATGGTCAGCATTGACTTGTAGATTTCACGTTAAAGATAGTCCATCAACTTCTTGGTATTTCATTATATTCTTCTAATACTCTATCCGTCCTGGCACACAATGTAAGTCAATGGGAACGGATCCGTTTTCTCTGGCACAATAGAAAACGGATCCATCCCCATTGAATTGCAATAGTGTTCATGACAAATCCGTCATGGCTATAGAAGACCTAATACAACCGGATCCGTTCATGACGGATGCAGGCGGTTGTATTATTGTAACGGAAGCGTTTTTGTAGATCCATGATGGATCCGCAAAAAGCGCTAGTGTGAAAGTAGCCTAAGCTATGATAGACCACAATTCAAGTTACATGACTTGCCCGTGACATTTGTGAGCGTTGGCTAACTACTGCTCTGAAGTTTGAGTTGCGCACAAATATTTTTGGTTGTGTGACTTTCCTGAGACTTGTCAGTCAACACATGCTGCCATACAGCTTTAGCCTTAGATGGTCTTTAAAGAACAACCCTTAAAAATATACCCCATCAATGACGAGTGATCCAATGTGAAAGACCCCCTTTTTTTTAAGCCTACTTGGAGGGCTGCCAAAGAGAACCTTCAACTTTGACAGACCTAGCCAGACTACATTTGAAATAGGTGACTGTTTACTTTAATGTCTGGTGTATAATATTTAATTTCCAGACACTGCTTCTCCTGGCCATAACAGCGGATTACCTGGGTAAGAGAAGCCAATCCAGCTTCTACTTAAAAACTGATGGTCTTATGAAATAATTCCTTATTCAAAGAAAGTTGCCAGGAATTGGTGCAAAACAAAAAGAAATACGGTAACCACTACCCGTGGTCCCTGCCAATCCTGCAGCGATGACGTCACGTTCTGTACATGCAAGTATCACTGCTCAGGCCAGTGCCAAATGTATGTGACGTCATCACTGCAGAAGTGGTTGGGACCTGTGGAGCATTGAATGGATGGGTAATGGTTGTGTTTTGGGTCTTCTTTTTTTTTTTTGTACATTTTTTGATACTTTCCTCTGGATAGGTTATCAGTATCTGATCAGTGAGTGTCCTGACACCCAGGGCCCTCACTATCAGCTGGCTGAGAAGGCTCTGGTGCTCCTGTGAGCGCTGCGGCCTTCTTACAGCTTTCCCTAGGCCAGTGACATCACGTTTATCGGTCACATGGCCTAGGCCTGTGATGGCTAACCTCCGGCACTCCAGCTGTAATAAAACCACGACTCCCAAGATATACACTTGCTTGGCCATTCTCAGAAGTCTGTAAAAATGAATGGGTCATTCTGGGAATCGTAGTTTAACCACAGCTGGAGTGCCGGAGGTTAGCCATCATTGGAGGCGATAATTGTGTACATAGGATACCCCATCCTAGGGACCACATATGCAGACAGGTTGATGGTGGACTGTATTGTAGAACACAATTAACCCCTTGCAGATGCGGTTCTTCAAATCAGTGCTTGGGAAACTAAAACTGTGTATATTAGAACATTAGAGCCCCACGCTGTTCTACGTTTTCCCTACTGAAACGCATTGAACCCCTATAATACATCACTATATAGCTACTACATATGTTTTATTAGCTCGAGCCAGAGAGCTTTATTTAGTCCAAAAAAATTGAAGTTGGATCATAACCGGAGAACAGCAAAAATGTGTAAATCTCAGGGGACCCTTTGGATAAATCAAATATTTGCTTTTCAGATTATGCCATTTTTATAACTTTATGGAATAATAGAAGCCCTAAAGGCATTGCTGTCTTTTTAACAGCACATAAAATATAAATCTCTCCAAACTCCTCGGCCCACCCAGTCTACACCCCCTCCTACCTGCTATAAAAGAAACCTCAGAGCTGGCGTGGCAAAAAAAAAATTGTTGAACCTAGGAGCCAGTCTGACTGATTCCATAGAGAGCCCTGTAACGACGGCCTTTTGGGACCTCTGGGCAGATTGGGCCCTACGAGAATTGGATGTAGCCACGTTTATGATTCCCATCTATTAAGTCCAAATATTAGCCTGATTGTTCATGATGGTTATACGTGGCTGACCATGCCAGAGCTGTGAATCAGATTCTGTACACCATCCCCGCCCCATGTCCTTGAGGCTTCCTCAGAGCTGCAGAAAACCAGGTGCGACCACCTTACTATAACCGCCCAGATTCATGTGGATCTGGGACAGACTAAACGTAATTACAGCTCTGGTGTAGAGTCACCTGGTCATAAACATGACAAATGACATTGTAAGATGAAACATCTGAAGAGGCAATAAATAACGGTATCAAGGAAGAACGTAGCTGCATCCAGTGGAGACAGTCCTCCCCGTTATAGAGTCCTTTGTCTGGGTCTGTAGGCTGATTATGATATGAATCGGCAGTCGCATTTATTGACCACCTCAAAATGAGGAAATCCTTTGAGCTCAGTTATCTCAGTCAGAGGTGGCTGCTGACAAGTAGGACATAAGAAAGCCATACACAAAAGACCAGATAAGTCCCCGTGACCAGTGTCCCATAATTCCTGACTACACAACTCAATCTCTAGTGTTATATAACTTGATTGACATACCGTGAATTCACAACTCCCAAACTACTATTGTCCAAAATGTTGCTTCTTTAGGAGGACCTGTCACCTCTTGTCTTAGTGATTACTTGCATCTCCCATGTAATAACCATTCCGGAGCATCTATTCTTTATGACTGTGATTTACCATTCCTTTATTGTTCTTGCTGGAAGGTATGAATGAATTACTAGCAGTTTGCAATCAATGACCAAATGGGTGTTACCAGTTGGAAGTGTGACCTTGCACAGTCTGCTATTATCCAATCAGTGCTGCCAGTGTCAGACAGTGCGAGGACAAACCTCCAACTGCATACTTGCCAACATTTAGGTTGGTAAAATCGGGGAATCCAAAACTCTGCCCCAAGGAACGGCAACTTATGGGCAGGGTTTTCAACTACTTCTATCTAGTCTATGGTATTAGTATGGTTACTCCGTCCATTGCTCATCGGGGACTTGTGTGTATTTGAGGGGTGCAGGCAAAGAACACCTTGGCTGATGGCATCTCGGCCAAGCCAAAAACTTTAGACCACATTAGATCCAACACCTTTTGAGAAAGAAATGTTTTCCTAAGTGCTTTCTATATCTGCCAGTCTTCCGCCTTCAGTTATTGTGCCCGGGTGCTGATCTTTACACAATGTCACTACCAGGGTCCCGCTACCATTTTTGGAGAAAGAAGAAAAAAAGTACAGCATTCGGTTATCTCCATCGTTCCCATAGACAGTACCGGAGCCAGTGCTCCATTCAAATGGAGGGACACGAGGACCCCATGCTAGTGATTGTGGCGGGGCATTGGTCAGTCCCCCAGCCATCGCACATTTATCGCCCCTTGGATAGGTGATGTATGTTGTTCATGGGCCCCTCTCTTTGAAGGGGTTTTTCCTGGATGAGAAAAGTGTTTCCTGAAAGAGTGCCACTTTTGCACATGGCTGTGGCTGGTATTGCAGCATTTTTCTAATTCAGAGTCTTGTCACAATGATCTGCTATATATTGCATCGGACGGTTTAAACCCTCAAATCCTGGATGGACAGGTCACATGCCGCTGTCATGTAGAGTAATGATTTTTTATTTCTGAGATTATCTAAAGAGCAGCTTCTAATTTCTCCGTAATGTATGTTTGTGTAGTGACTGGGAAAGCGGTGCAGGAGTAACAATAGCCTGTTGTAAGGGTTAATTGCCTGCAGGGTGGCGGTTTACGTGCTTGTTTTGTCAGGGATGCACACACTGGGTGGATCGGGTCACGAGACAATGGTAATGCATTAGATTTCCATGTGAATAGATACAGGAAACACCATTTCCTACTTACAAATGAGAGATCTAGGTTGAGAAATAGAAGTCGTATTGATGTCACTGGTAGCTGTGGGTCAGATGGGTCCCAAAGCGGGGACTATCTATATTAGCGCTACAGTCCCCTACCTCATAGTGGTTGTCATCCTCACTTCCACACTCCTCAATGCCCATTTATACGGCTACCTGCAAGTCTCGCCCCTGTTTGACAACAAAATGCCATGGCTTGTCACCCAACTTTCCCAGGAACAGAGAGACTTTTCAAACTGCTGTCTTTTTAAATCTGTAACATATGTGCCGAAATTCTTACAGTGGTAGCAAAGTGGGCGAGATTTGAAAGGGCTATTCCCGCACATATGGTAAATTGACTTGTAGTGCTGGTTTTAATGCTGAAGACACATTGGTTGCCCCTAGCAACCAATCAGATTCCACCTTTCATTCTTCAGAGCTCCTTTGCGAAATGAAAGGTGGAATCTGATTGGCTGCTCTGGGCAGATAAGCCAGTTTTTTTCTTTCCACCAGTTTACATAAATCTGTGGTTTGCTGCTGATTTCAGTCTGATTTGGAAATGGTAAAATCCACAGCACGAATAGACATGTATAAAATCCGCATCGCAGGTCTTGTTCTATGTGGATTCTGTTGCGGAAATTTTCCGTAGTGTGTGGATAACATTTTTTTTATTAAATCTCAAGGGCGGAAATTTATCAAAAAGGGAAACTGGTGAAAAGGGAAACTGGCTTAGTTGCCCATAGCTACCAATCAGATTCCACCTTTCATTTTCCAAAGGAGCTCTAAAAAAATGAAAGGTGGAATCTAATTGGTTGCTATGGGCAACCAAATCAATTTTCCTTTGCACCAGTTTTTTGATAAATCTCCCCAAAAGACTTTGCTGCGACTGTACGGGCTGTGGATTTTCTGCCCGCAGTTCTGCTGCGCAATATTCGCAGTATATTCTGTCAGTGTAGCTGTAAGGGTTTGACACCCGGTTTTTCAATGGTATATATTGATAACACTATGGAACATAACCGTATAACCCATAGTGGTTGTCACCCGGCTCTCCGTAGCGCCTTGTCCTGATAACTAGAGATGAGCGGACTGTGTGACGCTGCTCTCTAGTAATAAACCTGTGGGAAATGATGTATTTTTGGGGCTCCCCGTCTTCCTTTTGTCTAAAGCTGGCGCAGCACCATGTATGAATCTTCTTGCTCAGCACAGATCCTTTGCTTCCTAGATCACTTTTCACTTGTCCGTGCCAACATGCCAGCTTTAAATAGTCTCTGCTATCTGAGGCCGGGGTTTGGGAATGCACCGGAAGTCACACTGCCAGTTTAGCGCTGGGTCTTCTACTAATGTTACTCAATGACCAGCAGACAATCTAATACTTCCTTCCCAAATGTCAGAGTGCAATCTCTAACCTATTAACTGAGCGGCTAATTTTAGACTGGATCTTTGAGCTGCTCCTTATTTTTTCCCACTTTAGGAAGTATTAACCCTCAGCAGTATTACACACCAACCAAGTAGTGGTTTATGTCATTGAGAATGGGCACTGTTAACTGGCACAGATGTCTGGTCCACATTTGGGCACTAGGACAGACAATCTGCAGTAAGTCCATCATATAGAGGCAGAGACATACATAGAATAGAAGGGTCCCATAGCAGACGTAAAAATGGACGCCCTCCTCCCCTCTCTATACAGATGGACCAATTTTGAACCCCCCTTTTTGGTAGCAAAGATTACCTTTACAGATGGGAGTCGACTTAGGATTTTGCCAACCAATGGAAAATTGAATGAGGCAAACCAGAGCTGGGCCGGCTTTTTGAGGCCTCCATAGCTGAAGCATGGGCTTGCCTCTGATATGTACCCCCTTGTTTGCTGGTATGTTGATGCTTAAGGTCATGTGGAAGTGCCATCATCTGTGCAAGGACATATCTCCAGGGCTGTAGAGTCATTAAGTTTCTGACTCCACTATTTTTCACTCTCCAAGTCCAGCTCCTTGTATGCTTTAGGCTACTTTCACACTTGCGTCAGAGGAAT
Organism: Bufotes viridis; assembly: GCA_033119425.1. NCBI lineage: Eukaryota > Metazoa > Chordata > Amphibia > Anura > Bufonidae > Bufotes > Bufotes viridis. The sequence goes on from CM065594.1 coordinate 224,053,746, forward strand.
CCGGCAAGCAGCTCCGTCACAGGACATACAAATGGACAGCATTTGTAAACTGATCCGGATGCGGATCCGTCTCACAAATGCATTGCAAGAACGGATCCGTCTCTCCGTTTGTCATCCGGAGAAACGGATCAGTTATGGTTTTTTTTTCACATTTTTAAAGGTCTGCGCATGCGCAGCCCGGAAGAACGGATCCGGCAATGCGGTATTTTTAATGCCGGATCCGGCCGTACAGTGACTGAACCGAAGACATCCTGAACGGATTTCTCTCCATTCAGAATGCATTAGGAGAGAACTGTAGCGTTTTTTTCCGGTATTGAGCCCCGACGACGGAACTCAATGCCGGAAAAGAAAACGTGAAAGTACCCTTAGTGTGAAAGTACCCTTAGTATTGGCACATTTACAGTAGTAAAATCATGGTAACATCATGTTTTTTTGGTGTTTTCATCATCCTTCTGTCATATTTTTATTTTGAAGCCTGCGTTAGAATCAGTACTTTTCTACATATCTTCCATATAACTACATGTAAGTCTCCTTCAGTGCGGAGCCCTTTTACAATGAGTTGATGACCGCTCCTCCTGGCACCACGCCGGTCAGCAGCTGGAACGAGCCGAGTCGCTCTGGTGAGGGCTGTCACTTCTTCCTCGGGCTGTGACCATCGGTCCCATTGCCTTTTTTGCAGTCAGTCCTATTCATGTAAATGGGACGGCCACTATTGAATATATGGCACTGTGCTTGGTATACTATCGTCCCAGCGGCATGGCCCCTTGATTGGCAGGGGTGCTGGGAGTCGGAACCCCATTAATCTGATGATACCGTATCCTGAGAAAAATTCTTGGGTATGACAACACGTAGCATATTTTTGCTGCAGAAAATCCATTACAGATTTTGCCATGGGTCCAAAAGTTACATTGCTACAGAATTCACATGGAAATACACAGCATATGTTGTAGTCTTACAAAATCTGCATGTCAAGTTATGTACAAGTGATCCCATTGCTGAAATTTTCGGCAGTATGTAAATGTTTTTAGCTTTTTTCTTAACCAGTATATGCCACGTGTGGCCGTACCCTTTTTGAGTTTGTATACAATTGTATACTCATAGGCCATGGCTTTCACAAGATATCGGACTTTCCTAAAGAGCACCTGTCAGGAGGGTCAACCCCTACTTCCTGGTAGGGTTGATCCTGCTGGTTAAAATATCAGTCTTGTGAAAACTGGTTGCATTGTTCCAATGAAAAAATAAAATACATTTGTTAGCAAATGAGCGAGCACAGTAAAGCTGAGGAGCCCAGATGCACTGAGGGTCGACCCTGCCAGGCAGTATGCTTGGTTTAATGGGGTCGATCCTGCTTGGTTTAATGGGGTCGATCCTGCTTGGTTTATTGGGGTTGATCCTGTGTACAGGTGCTCTTTAACCATCTGTTTCTGTGCTAGTGGTGAATTCTTACTATATACGCCCTCCTGGAACAGTACAGGATGCACTTTATTGGTGTATAAATGAGGACTAGTAGCTCGGCTTTCAGTTTCACAGCTAACGCTCGCTTTCCTGCTTACAGTGCACTGAGAACATGACACTTTCCAGTCGGTACCTGACTCTCTCAGTACATTCACAAGTAGGAGATGTTGCAGAAATGTCTGTGACTGCAAAATTCATTGCGTACATGTGAACGGGGGTTGTTTCTGCAGCACGTGCGCGGATTTCTGCAAAACCATTCCGATGAATGGGGCAGGCATCTCTAGTAGATCTTCAAATGGAGAATAGTAAGAAGGGTTAATATTAATCTTTTTAATAAAAAAAAAAAATAATCTGACCTGGAATTGAATATTTGCCTCGCTGTTTTAAATGGTCGGGAGATTGTGGGGGTCTATGTGCAATCCTATTGTGTGCCAACTGGACTTGTGCCAGTGTTCTACGTTCTTCACCCCTAATGAAAATTGGCATGGCACTTGTAATTGTCCATCTTTCACAATAGTATCACACGAGACTTCGTGAATGATGAAACTGAAATCCTCGTCAATTAGTAAAACTAAAAATAATCCCAAAGCAGTAATATTACATGGACTCGTTTTTATATTGGTAATTAACCCTTTACAATAATGATAGAGGCCTTTTCCACTCCCTGGTGAGAAATCTTTAAAAAAAAAAACTTTTCACCCAAGATCTGCGTTATCTTTATTTGCGATGCTGATGAAACGAAATCTAGTATCCCCCGTTATCAGCCACTTAAGTCTGACTCCAATGGGATTAATGGCAGGAAGTTCAGGAAAATCCCTGCCCCCACAATCGTGACTTTCTCTCGCAGCTCCAGTTCTGAGAACCTTCAGAAACCTTTTATATTCATATGTGTGTAGGATGTTAGTGGCTTCCTTTTGTGATTTAAGGTTTATTGGAAAAAAAGAAAATTTTGAAAAACTTTTTTTTTTTTTTTTTTATTGATTTTATTTTGTATTTTTTTTGCAGCTCAAGTCCCAGACGGCGATGAACAGTTTCTGCAGGACCTGCAGTCAGAGAACCGTAAGTAACCGTTCAAGCTTCATTCAGGGTAATGGAAGGAAAAGCCACAAATGAGACGGAAGAGTAGATTGTGCATGGCAGGGGTCTTCGCAGCCAGGAGACCGGGTTAAGCATTTCAAGGCCAGAGGGACGTTTCCATGGGGGAGTCGGTGGAATTTAACGTGTGCTGCTGAATTCTTTATACCAGGGGTGCACAACCTTTTCTGGTTGGGGGCCACATAGTCAGCCTGAACCAATTCCAAGGGCCGAAAATAAAACTTAAAGGGGTATTACCAACTGAAATACTGTATTTTTGGCATATTTAACATACAGTTTATACTATAAATGTCTAGTTACAGTTCTAGGACTCCCATCTAATAGGAGAATACAAGAAAGATACATGTAGGAAGCCATAAGACCAAGACCTTCATGTCTTTAACTAGATGTTTGGGGGCCGCACAGAATGGTATCGAGGGCCGCATGTGGCCCCCGGGCCGCAGGTTGTGCACCCCTGCTTTATACAGTAACCATTTGCAATGTTTGTGCAGCATTTGTGTAGGCGTTTGGATACTTCTTAGATCACGTAAAAGCAATGAGAAACATACGGCCGTTTTTTTATTCATTCTGGCAATTTGAAATATTCTGTATATAGAGTGACTCGTAAAAGTCCAGTGTTATGTCTGGATTACACGCGGTGTGCCGCTTATTACTGACAAAATGGTGCCCATCTGATTATAATGGCTTATCCTGTCTGTAAATCCAGTGGAATAGGAACCACCATTGGTGCCCTGTGGTCATATTTCCAAGTATGTTGCAAGCTACGAAAACCGCAGGCGGTGCGTCTGGTCTCTGGCTTATGTCACGGGATCCCCCAGCAGCTTGAGTGATGGGGGTTATACTACTACTAGGTCCCCCTCAGTCGTACGTAACGCCTTGCAAACCACAATCTAGTCGATTTGCATAAGTAAAATCAATGAGTCGCCAGGGCTACAGCTCCGCAGAGACTTTTGGTCGTACTCAAATTGTGAGGGAAAGTTGGAATTTCTGAACTCCTCATTCCATAGGGAAACACTGAGGCTCGCAATGGAGGTCTAGCTCAAACGGGTAGCTCACAACCCTCCAGAGTAAAGAGGCCATCAGAAAAAAAAAAAAAATTCTTCTACTGTGTAGACAAAAAATCTAATATTTGATTAGCATCCGTTTATAGAAAATATGTAGCCTGTTCTAGGCAGACAAGGGTCTTCTTATTGACCAACCAACCCCATTGAACCCTTGTAAACGTTCTTTTCAATCTTTGGCCTATCCGTACCCCGCATCGTCCTATTGACCTCCTGGTGTTACAGGCTTCTACAACACCCTTCGATAACATGGCCGACGACTTGTAAATTATGCTTGGGTGACTGGACAAATGATACATAGTCCAATAATGGTTAAGCTGGAGATTTGTAGCTCTACTTACACACTAAATGCACCAGCCCTTTGCACCATGGGCCTAATAGGAGTGATTCCATTAGAGGTCATTAGTGCTGTGAGTTCCCGCTCCTCACGTGGATGGAGGACATAGACTCTGTATTGACTGGTTATAGAACACCAGCTGTACGCCAGGCAAGCTCTTAACCATGATGATTTGATAAAAGCAAAAGATTGTTCGTCTCTTGTTTCAGACTCCCACGTATGGTCGCAAGTTCTTTCCTGGAAATGCACAGAACTGCCTAAAAAAATAAAAAAATGTATAAATATAATATAATGTGCAGGGGTTAAACTCCATAGGTGTGCTGCAGCCGGCTTTGTGAATATGGTTGAATATGAAAAGTGTGAAGCTCTGTCTGCAGCCCGGGCCTTTCTCACTGTTATGGATGCAGTCTTTTCAAAGGGTTTACGTTGCTCCCATAACAGACACTGTAGAGCGGTTTCGGAAGTGTCTGGTCTGGCCTGTGGGTGTGTCACGCTTAGACTTGTCCCTGAACAATGTACATTGCTTTGTGTGTGCCCTCCGTTTAACCCCTTTGTGGCATAGTTGTGCACTTTTTTTTTTCTCCCTCTACCAATCCAGCATGGGAAAGTCGTTCCTCCTGTTTGGCTGTGCTGGTAGAGTAAGGCTACGTTCACACAGAATTTTTTTTTCCTTTGCTTGTAAAAACGGATGTGAAATCCACTTCAAAATTCTTTGCAGTTTTTGATCCTACCCATTTCAGTGGGAAGTTCGGATGTGGATTTGAGGCGAAGAATGAGCATGTCTCTACTTTTTTTTTTTTTTTTCCACGCTGCAGTTTTTAAAACCACGAGCGGAAAAACAAAATGCCATGTAAAATACAAACACGGTTTTCCCATTGAATCAATTGGAGGAGTATTTTATGAATTTTCTGTGCTGATTTTACAAGCAGCATCTGCTCTAAAATCCATGTAGAATTGCTTTTTTTTTTAAATACCCTAATGGTACCTGCACCCAATGTGTTTTTTTCACACGGATTTTCGTGCTGAAGAAACACAGCGTAATACAGTACTAAGAAAGTATTTCTGTGTGGAAATTGACTTGTGTGGTACATGTCAATTGTTCCACATCTTCTGAAGAGTAGTCTTTCCCCATAAAATAAACTGAAAATCAGCACAATATTCTACAACAAAAAAGCGCATAAAAAAACACCAAAAACTAAAAACTGCCTCCTCTTAAAGGGGTTGACCACATTTTTTAACTTTACCCACTGTTTTGTTTTGTTTTTTGTCCCTGCTTCTGTAATCTTCAACTTTCTTCCATATTGTTTCTCCACTGCCGATTTAGGACCGGGCTGCTGCTCCTGTAAACTGGGCCTGTGCACTGTTTTTGCAACTTTGGTCCCTATAGGTGATATCACACAAAATGTCTCCACTGTGCCGATTCTGAATGCTTGATATGCTGTCTGCGCCATAGAAAACAGGACGGGAGCGTGCAATGCTGGCAGGGTGAAAGAGCCCATGGAGCCATTTTCTATGGTGTCATCAATAAGTGCCGGAGCTGCAAAAACACTGTAGCAGGGACGGAAAAAAAAACTGAGTAAAGTAAAAATATTGCAAAGTGGCCAACCCCTTTTAACTGTAAAAGGTAGAAAAAAAAAATATGAAAATAAAGGTATAGCACAGGGGCTGATTAACTTGATACAAAAATGCAGTATAATACATTTTATTGAATTAGTGTGTATGTATATAATAATAAAAAAAAAATAATAAAAATATAAATTATATATATATATATATATATATATATATATATATATATATTTTATTTATATGGTGCTGACATAGTCTGCAGAGCTTTATAGACACTAGCATCACGCTGTCCCCAATTGGGCTCACAATCTAATAAATAAATATATATTTCACCTTTTTTTTTTTTCTCTATTGCTAGTTGGGAGAGTTTTGCAGAAGTCCACTACCCATAAAAATGTGGGGCATCCTGACTTGAACCTCTACGTTTTTGGGTCCCATATCAGATACCATATTTGCCTTTATTATATGTGGGCGCTTAACTGCATCTTATATTCTCTGCAATATATAGAAAAATAAGAAAATATGTACCGTAATAGATACCTGCATATTCCTACCGTATACCCCAGTGGGTAACAAAGCTAGCCAAATGACACCTCCTATGAGGCACTGAACATAGAGATGTGATAAAGGCACTGCTGAGGACATAATAGACTAATGACCTGATCATCCATGTCCGCTTACCGCCATGCAGCGATTACGGAGCACTTACAGATAAAGCAGTCAGGCAGATGGATTTGCCATTTTCCTTTATCTGCATTTGTTACTCAGTTAATTCTCTTTTAAAGGCTTATAAAATATTAATGCAGCATAGCTCTTAAATACTTCATTACAATATGTTTATGTTCTCTTTAGTTTTTTCTCGGAGGAGGCGGCGGCCTGGAAACACCGGCAAAGGTTTCTTTGCTATGTATATTTTATAACTGTCTACCGGGGAAAGCCCCAATGTTTTCTGAGGTACATATCTGAACTGTAGCCTAGAGCAACTGCAGGTTTTCTGGACTAAGAAATCTCCTTTAGGACTAGGAAATCTTCCTGTACACCTTAAATCCTGTCTCTCCTGGGAACACTTCTTAGGGTGGGTTGATTTCATGTTTTTGCTATCAGTTTGATGTATTCATTTTTTCATTGTTTTTTAACAACATATACAATAAATGTAGCATAATACGCTTTTCCATCCTACAGGTAAAAAAAATATATATATACATTTTTCTTTTCTTTTTTTATTATACAATGGAACTCTATGGATAATGGATGCCACTGTATGGCATCGGTCGGAGGCATCCTTTAACATATGTTTTCTGTATACAAAACGGATGTCAAAAACGTGATGAGATCCCACCCTTAATGGCCAACTTTTGAAATCTCTTCTGATACCTAAATTCTCTATCAAAGTTGAGCTGTTCATGGACTGTCCATTCATTGCATGGTTGGCATGTAAGTTCTAAATATGGCTGCTGCAGTGGAAACCTATTGTTAAAGGGGTTGTCTTCCTTCAGCAAATGGCATTTCTCATGTAGAGAAAGTTAATATAAGGCAGTTACTAATGTATGGTGATTGTTCATATTGCCTCCTTTGCTGGCTTTGTTCATTTTTCCATCACATTATACACTGATCATATCCAGGGGTTGCGACCACCCTGCAATCTATCAGCGCATATACGAGGTGGACGCGAGCTGCTGCATATGTGTACCTATGTGGACTTTCACGGTCCTGGCCACCAGAGAGTCTGGTGCTTTTTCCTATAGTGTGTAAGCACGGCCACCGCTGCTGGATTAGTGGTTGTAACCCCTGGATACGAGCAGTGTATAGTGTGAAGCACGGCCACCGCTGCTGGATTAGTGGTTGTAACCCCTGGATACGAGCAGTGTATAGTGTGAAGCACGGCCACCGCTGCTGGATTAGTGGTTGTTACCCCTGGATACGAGCAGTGGATAGTGTGAAGCACGGCCACCGCTGCTGGATTAGTGGTTGTAACCCCTGGATACGAGCAGTGTATAGTGTGAAGCACGGCCACCGCTGCTGGATTAGTGGTTGTTACCCCTGGATACGAGCAGTGTATAGTGTGAAGCACGGCCACCGCTGCTGGATTAGTGGTTGTTACCCCTGGATACGAGCAGTGTATAGTGTGAAGCACGGCCACCGCTGCTGGATTAGTGGTTGTTACCCCTGGATACGAGCAGTGTATAGTGTGAAGCATGGCCACTGCTGCTGGATTAGTGGTTGTAACCCCTGGATACGAGCAGTGTATAGTGTGATGAAAAAAATAAATCCAGCCAGCAAAGGAAGCAATATGGACAATCACCATACATTAGTAAGTGCCTTGTATTAACTTTCTCTACATGATAAATGCCATTTGCTGAAGGGAGACCACCCCTTTAACAATAGGTTTCCACTACAGCAGCCATATTTAGAACTTACATGCCAACCATCCAAATTAATGGCCAACCATGCAATGAATGGACAGTCCATGAACAGCTCAACTTGGATGGAGAATTTAGGTATCAGAAGAGATTTCAAAAGTTGGCCATTAAGGGTGGGATCTCATCACATTTTTGACATCCTTAAACGTCAAGGATTAGAGAAGCCAGAACCTCGGTAATCAGATGATCGCCGCTCGGCTTTCTTTAGGCCTGTTACAGAATGTGTCAGTTCAGTAAAAACTGATTCAATTTCCACGCAAAACCATCAGTTTTGTTTGTGACTGTGTTCAGCATTTCAGTTTTCTCCATCAGGATTGCAGGAAAAACTGAAGAGTAACACACAGCATTGAAACACGGACTGCAGCCAGATGCTGTGTGTGCTGTCCAGTGTTTTTTTTTTTGTTTGTTTTTTTTCTTCATTTATGATTCATTGACTTGAATGGGCTAGTCCTACAACGACAAACAGATTAAGATAAAACATGCTGCAATTTTTCCTGACCGGTCAGATGGTCAGTGAAAAAGAATGCTCATATGCCAATACCTATTAAAAAGAGTGGGTCGAAATTCAGTCCCGATGCTATTCATTGTAAAAATGGGTCCCATCCAGAAAGTTGTGTGAAATAATCTTTATACAAGGGATCGTTTTTCAGTGTATGTAGTAGAGAAGTTCAGGTTGCCTAGTCATTTCTCATCTAAGGTATCGGTGACGGTATCCTGATGTTATATGCTCATAAGTAAGAAACACTAGAAAGGAATTGTGATGGATTGGTAGTCTGCGTTATACGGTTTCAGAAAGCAGAATTTTTTGACGGAGCTCTGAACAGTGCTGTTTACAGGCAGCAATAGTCTGCGCCCAAAGGAAGCAACGTCCCCAGTGAGAGTCTTGTAACTGTGTTACACCATCCCCTGACATTTCTCACGAGGCTACACTGGGAAACTGCAAACAAGCAATTTCTAGTGAGTAGAGAGAGAAGGACCAATAAAGACGTCATTGCCTGGTGTCTAATTATTTTAAATATGCTTCACTGGGCTCCTCCATGTGGCTCCCATAGGATAATGATGCAAAGAGTCTAATTTTTACATTTGTGTGAAATTGATTGTGTGGTGTTGACTAGATGAAGAGCAACCAGCCGTTCATTGAGCCTTAAATTGCTGTATAATGCTTATTATTGCCTCATTAAGTAAGGCCGGACTAGAGGTTCACCCTAAGGGTAGGCCATCATGAGAAATTTTAGTGCAAGGGCCTGGGAAGCATGGGGTTAATGAGGTGTGGTAATAGGGGTGGGGGTCTTTTTATATAGGGTGGCAGTGTCCGGTGGCCATTTTAATAATGGTCAGAAAAGCGCCCACCATTCCTCCCAAGGTAAAAAGGCAGAGGTTTAGGATGTGGTAGCATGTTTGGTGTTATGTCGCGGCGGCGGGAGGTTCTCGGAGCGGGTGGAAGGGGTTGGTGCTTGAGAATGAGAGGGTCTCAATGATGGGGCTGGACTCTCAGGATTGGGCACTTGGTTAGTCGCTGAGGCGTCCATCAGTCGGTGGCTCCGAGCTGGTGTTTCTAAGGCTGGAGGCAAGATGAATTGTCCAGTTTTTGGTCTGTGGATTTATACATGTTGGGGCTTCTAGGATTTCCCTCGTCTGGGTAAAATTATTGTTTAAATAAAATGATTATATATTTTTGGTTAATAAAACGGCTGCTGTGGTCGATTAAATCCAACTCAATTCTCAGTGTTTTTTATTATTGGGGGGGTAACGAGGGAAAAAAGAAAAAGGTGAAAGTATAGGTCAGGGGTTTTAGTTTAATAAGGGCCCGAGGATGTTGTCAATAATTTGATCATGTTATTAGCTTGTTTTTCATAGAAAGAGGTTTCAGAGAAGTGTACATGGCAGGGGCATTGTTTGGGTCCTAGTTGCAGTAGGCTCAGGGCCAGCGTTAGGGGGAGGGGGGCAAACAGGGAATTTTTTTCCAATTCCTTTATTTTCCTTCTCCACATGCTCCCCAGCAGAGGTCGCAGTAACGCCTGTACAAGCGTCAGACGGCTGTTCAGGCCATTTTACTCCCTGAAAAAAGACTCAGGCGTATTTTTAGCGCTGTATCAGAAGCTGCCAGGTCTGGCACACATGAAGCCCCGCCCCTCACGGACATCTCTCCCCAGGAACAGCTCCAGAGTCTGGACTAAACACTACATTGTGGTTACAGGACCTGTGGTGATGTCACAGTCATGTGATCACCCATGTGTGGGGGAGTAGTTAGGGGAACACAGGCTGTGCTGGTGGAGAATGCAGAGGTACTTTATGTATGGAAGGGGTGTATAAAGCAGGGCTATGTCAGTCTATTGTACAGTTTTCTGTGTGTAATGTGCACACAGTAGTTCTATCTGTGTAATGGACATGTAGCAGAGCTGTGTGTGCAATGTGTATATAGTAAACTATGTGTAAAGGGTATGTGGTAGTGCTGTGTATGTAATGTGTATGGCAGCGTCGGGTGGGCGCTGTGTATGGCAGCGTCGGGTGGGCGCTGTGTATGGCAGCGTCGGGTGGGCGATGTGTATGGCAGCGTCGGGTGGGCGCCCACTAATAAGGGACATGTGACCGTGTGTATGGCAGTTGGGATATGAAGAGAGACTTGCAGGCTTGTATTGGCTAATGCAGGTAATTTTTTGGGAATATCTCAGGAACTGTACATCCTAGAGAGCTGAGACCCGATATAAAACCTTCCCGGACACCTGATGTACCTGTGTTCCAAATTTGGTGAAGATCGTTCCAGTGATTTGCTCGCGCATAAAGGACAGACAGACGTTGGGACAGACAGAAACTCATTGTGTACCAGCATGTTACCTCCACAGTATTCTTTCCCAGATAGTAAGTGATATGTGCACCAAGTTTAGTAGAAATTGATCGATGAGTTTTTGAGTTACAGACCGATATGTGTGTAGCAGAAACAGTTATAGCATACAAACTCCATGCAGCTGCTGTGTAGGGGCGTATGACCCCCACACGATTTCTTTCCAGGTAGCAAAGGATGTATATACCAAGTTTAGTTGAAATCGATGGTTGCATATAATTCGTACTCCTCCTCGGTTAAAAATGCCCCTCAAAATTATTAAGAGGAGTATTTTTACTCTTCTGGAAAAAATGTAGTGTGACCTCTGCTCCCCAGTGTCTCTGTAAGAACAGTCACCGCTGCTGTTTCCCTCCCGCACAGTCTCCCCGTCTCACCAGACCTCGGTGACATCCCAGCAGGGCATTATCCACAATCCTGAGTGATGCCACAGACCGGCATCAGGACGTTCTGTGTGGGTGGAGCTAATATAGCTCCGCCGCGTCCTTTGCCTGCACTTGCGTCGGGCTGGAGGCCTAAACTTCATACTGGGATGACTGGGCCTTCTTCTGCATCCGACCCTCAGACTCTGACCTCAGCTCCTGGACTGCAGGGGGCTCCCAGGACCCTCTTACCAAAGCACCTGGTAAGTCCATCTAGTAAGTAGCATGCAGCAGTGTCTGTGAAGGGGGTGCAGGGCTGCTGGGGTCACACTCTCATTGCAACAGCCCTGCACTGCCCTCAAGTACTGATGGTCACTGCCCTGTGAGTTCCCACTGTCAGCTCTGTGTTTCCCCTGTGGCCCTTCTGTGTGCTTCCTGTGCCCCCTCCTATGTGGCTCCTTGTGCCCGCTGTGTGCGCTCCCTCTGCCCCCCTCTGTGCGCACTCCCTCTGCGTGTGTGATCCCTGTGCCCCCCCGTGTGAGCTCCCTGTGTTTCATATGTAGGCTTCATGTGACTCCAGCGCACAACCAAATGGCATGCTCGCGTGGTGCTTTTGACGTGGCTGTGCTGCGTTCAGTTACTGCATGGCTGTCTGGGCCATAGAGGGCTCTAGTTAAACTAATAAAGACGGCATTGTTTAGGCGGTCTGCATTGTTAATGGGGGGGGGGGGGCGTTGGAGTATAGATTAAGAACCTGAGTCCAAATCAGCAGTGTTTTTTTTTTTTTTTTTTCAGTAGAGGGGGGGCTGCTAATAAAGCTGTCACACATTGAGGAAGTATCACAACCTGATGCCCTCCACAGGTCCCCCATAACCGTGTGTCCTCCACAGGTCCCCCATAACCGTGTGTCCTCCACAGGTCCCCCATAACAGTGTGTCCTCCACAGGTCCCCCATAACAGTGTGTCCTCCACAGGTCCCCCATAACAGTGTGTCCTCCACAGGTCCCCCATAACAGTGTGTCCTCCACAGGTCCCCCATAACAGTGTGTCCTCCACAGGTCCCCCATAACAGTGTGTCCTCCACAGGTCCCCCATAACAGTGTGTCCTCCACAGGTCCCCCATAACAGTGTGTCCTCCACAGGTCCCCCATAACAGTGTGTCCTCCACAGGTCCCCCATAACAGTGTGTCCTCCACAGGTCCCCCATAACAGTGTGTCCTCCACAGGTCCCCCATAACAGTGTGTCCTCCACAGGTCCCCCATAACAGTGTGTCCTCCACAGGTCCCCCATAACAGTGTGTCCTCCACAGGTCCCCCATAACAGTGTGTCCTCCACAGGTCCCCATAACAGTGTGTCCTCCACAGGTCCCCCATAACAGTGTGTCCTCCACAGGTCCCCCATAACAGTGTGTCCTCCACAGGTCCCCCATAACAGTGTGTCCTCCACAGGTCCCCCATAACAGTGTGTCCTCCACAGGTCCCCCATAACAGTGTGTCCTCCACAGGTCCCCCATAACAGTGTGTCCTCCACAGGTCCCCCATAACAGTGTGTCCTCCACAGGTCCCCCATAACAGTGTGTCCTCCACAGGTCCCCCATAACAGTGTGTCCTCCACAGGTCCCCCATAACAGTGTGTCCTCCACAGGTCCCCCATAACAGTGTGTCCTCCACAGGTCCCCCATAACAGTGTGTCCTCCACAGGTCCCCCATAACAGTGTGTTGTGTCCTCCACAGGTCCCCCATAACAGTGTGTTGTGTCCTCCACAGGTCCCCCATAACAGTGTGTTGTGTCCTCCACAGGTCCCCCATAACAGTGTGTTGTGTCCTCCACAGGTCCCCCATAACAGTGTGTTGTGTCCTCCACAGGTCCCCCATAACAGTGTGTTGTGTCCTCCACAGGTCCCCCATAACAGTGTGCATGTGCAGCATTATCTCCATTCACTGCTATGGAATTGCCAGTGATCGGCTATTATGAGAACACTCATAGTATAATGGAGGATGACCGTGCATGCGCATTGTGCTCTCCCTTCACTTCAGGGGCCCCAGGTGGGACAGCCCCTTTTTTTGAGCTTATGGTTTTATAAACTGCACCATGGAAAAACAGAAGTCCCCTGGCCATAACGCGTGGTCCATGTCCAGAATTCCCATTGAAAATGGGAAGGAATGAAAATCCATGCCAAAACTGCATCAAAAACTGTTTTATAAAATGCGTTAAACGCATCCAAAAATAAACTGATGCGGATTCTGCATTAGGTTTTCTTTAAGCACAGAAAATAAATACTCTGTGTGAACATAACCAAAGAGGCTGCAGGATCAGCAGCTTAGGCCTTGTTCACACGTCAGTTATTTCCATCAGTGATTGTGTAACCTCCACTCCGGGTTTTTGGCTCACAGAGATAAGGTATAATGAAAAGATCTGCACCTGTTCTGTGTTTTTAACCCGCACCTGGTTTTGGCTCACAATCACTGATGGAAATAACTGACCAAATACTGAAGTGTGAACAAGGCCTTAGAGTAGAAAGGCTAAAGAGAGATGATGTGGCATTTTACAATTGGCTGCTGTGGTTGCAACCGCTGTCCGTGCCTACAAGGTTCTGTCAGACTGCTAGCCCAATATTTCAGGATTTGGGGCACCACTTTCAATTTTGGCCAGGGCCACCCTTGGTCTAAAACTGGCCCTGAGTGGGCTAACTTGAAATTCCTGGACCCCAATGCCAAATTTGTGACAGGGCGTCTCTGCTTTCTTTGCAGTTTATAGTGTTGTTTTTTTTTTTGATCTGAGACTCTTGGTTCATCTCGGGTACCACTATACAGATTCAATAGCAAAAATAATTTTGCCCTTAGTGATGTCACTGCACCCACTCTTATGACATCACAGAACCTACAGTAGATAATGCACCTAATGTTCTCTTACTGCAGGAATAATAAATGCAGTCCTGTTACAGTACAAAAATAATGGCAAAGACGTTAATCACAGTGATATCACTGCGCACACTGATGATAGGTCACAGTGTATCATTATATCTGGACAATGCACACAGTGATGTCACAGTACATGGCTAATAAACACTGCCATGTCACAAAAAAGTATTCCTTTACATAGTGATGCCACAGTATGAGAATGATGTATACAATGATGTCCTAAAACAGAAAAAAAACACTCCATCATTAAAAAATCCACATTGTAATGTCACTGTACAGATCGAGTGAACATAGTGATTTCACAACACGGGCATACTTGCCAATATTTCTTTTGATAAAGTCAAGGAATTTAAGCTGTGCCCTAAGGCACACCCCAAACCCGCCTGGGAACTTTGGTGCAAATCCTGTCAAATTCAGGACTCTTGACCACTCCCTACGTAAAGAGTTAGGATATGCCATCAATTGAATTGGTAGCGGTCTGAGCCCATGAGAAGGAAGCCATCAGTGTTCATTAGACAGTTGCAATCCCAGCCGTCCGGCTGTACATGGATTCATACATTGAATAGAGCAGTGCTGCTATTTTACTGGGTAGCCAGGAATAAAGTGATAGGGACAGAATGCTGTTTCAGCACACCTCTTCATTCTTAGGAGCTTTGGGAGGTCTGACCACCATAAAGTGATAATATATCCCAGCCATATGCCATCACTTTATTACCCCTGTGACATGACATCACTGTTTCTTATAAACGGTGATGTCACAGTACGTGGAACAAACAGTGTTGGTTTTTTGAGTTCCTCAGGCCCTACATCAGCAACCTCTGCAATCCCTATAGTTATACCCCTGTCTAGTTGGACAGGTTACAAAAAACTTAGAGCGTTTAATATGTGAAGTGTTTTCTGCACAGGAGGTATGACGCAGCTGAATGAGTTTTTATATTCAGAGGTCCAAGAGGTCAGCGGCCAGGCAAGACTTAAACTACGTCATGGAAGTTAGAGTTGGAAAAGGAAAAAAACAAACCTAGTAGAGTGAGAAAGCTAAAGTAAAACAATTACTGTGTTGCATCCATAACTTTTATAGCAAAATTATCAATTAATACAAATGTGGTAAACAAAAAAAAAGAACCAGTGCATCTAGAAACCACCCTTCCATCATAAATATTAAGCTCACGGCCCTGAAATATCAGTTCTTACCAGCAGAAAGCACACTTATGTTGTAAGTTACCTGAAAGCACCTTGAAATGTCCTCCAGGCCTGTACTTTCAAATGTTAGGTGGGTCTTCTCGAGGCTTGCCAGACTACTTAAGTGTTTATAATTGATGTTAATTGCTAAGTCGGAAGTGCAGTTCACAGCTCTCAGGATTAAACTTGGTAGAGAAAATGATAGCCGGGTGTAGTAGTGTAAACTATTAGTATAAAAGTTACCTGACGTTAACTCTCCAATGTTTAAACTGGTAATGGAGTCCACAGCCCTTCATGGCCTCCTAGTTGTCTACATGGGAGCATTGATTTGTTTGGTTTTTGACCATGGGGAATCCGTCCTGCAAATAAAACCTTCCATCTGTGTAAATGTGCACTTGCCATTAGATTCTAATTCTCTTTGTCCCATTTTGATAAGTCCCCTCAACTTGGAGTTATGCAAATGAGCCCCATGGGTGCAATGAAGGCATTGGAGTTGCACTCAAAGCTCCATTTGCTTTCTGTGCTGGGGCACCCGACTTTGAGTGACAATGTAGACATAATCGTGCCTGGCCCCGAAATTTCACACCTGCGCCTCTGGTTGCCAGTCACAAAGGCACAAACATGAGTTCACTCAGAGCGGGGGGTGCAGTCAACACAGAAAATAAGTGGCGCTTCAGGTGCAATGACACCACCCTCCTTGCACCAAGTGGATCGTTTTCATAAACTTAAAAGGCTTGTCTCTTCAAGTTGGGGGGGAGTGTTACCTAACAAGACTGGAGAAAGAGCATTGAAATCTGCTGACAAGCGCACATCTACACAGACGGATAGTTTTAGTTCCAGGTATGTGGTGACGGATTCCTATTAAATATTTTTTCCTATCCTCAATCACTGTTCTGGGCAAGATTTGTTGACTGCTTTACTCACGTCCATTGCTACTGTAAGGTCTCATGCACAGAAGAGTATTATGTTTCTATAGAACATCTGAGTTGTGTAGAGAAGCCACATATGGCACTCATAGACTTCTGTGAGACCCTACTGTATTCTTCCAATTTAGTGGCATGTTCTATCAGATGCTGTATTACAGAGTTATTCCTCTAAGGCAGTGCTGTACATGGTATGGTATGGTAGCACACCATGCCCATGGCTCTGCAACATGGAGTCACATTGTAACAGCCTTGAAGAGATCGTTGTCTACTGTCCATCCCTAACCACTGTCCCATTGGAAACACGATGAAAAGCACTCATTAATTTATGTAAACCAGTGCTGTGAGGAGCTTTACTGGTTTCTTCTAGTTCATTGAAAAGGCTCTTTTCTTCTTCCCAGTTGCTTTTCACAGCCCTCCGGTGAAAATCAAAAAGGAACAGCCAAGCCCTTGTTCAGACCCCAGTGTTTCATGCAGCCAGAAACAGTTTCAATACCGTAATGGGGAACAGTGCCTTTATGCCAGGTGAGCAATGTGGTTGCTTTACTCCTCGATTATTGTACGATTATACAGTTGGTTACTAGTTTGTTACAAGGTTTGATATTGGTGTTAAAAGCTTCTTTTCTGTCTGCAGTGCCTATGACCAAACATCAAGACAAGTCAACATCAAGTCCCCAAATCGGGGCGCTCAAGTGTCCCCAATCCCTCACTTTTCCCGACAGGATAGAGGATATGTCAATCCACAGGGCTCGTCACAGCCTGTCCAGTCTGGAGGATATCTCATGGAACATGGGTAAGTGTAGTTGAACAGAAATGCCAGCAAGAAGTCATCTATAAAAGTGTTCCTCTCTAGAGAAATTCTATACCTGCCGAAAAAAAATCTAGTCATAACCAAAACATGCACTTTAAAATCCCTAAAAAAAAGACTCTTAGAACTATTGACTATTGTAATTAAATTCTGTCTACTATAATATTTAGATCCCGGTACCAACAGCAGCTACCAGAGATGTGCCACTCATTTCCATCCACACAGAACATGACTAGAGAGTCTCCAAGTAACTACCAACGCCAGATGTCTGAGCCATGTCTCCAGTATCCACAACAAAGCTTTAAGCAGGAGTACCATGACCCCATGTATGACCAGGCAAACCGTATTGGAACCAGCAGGCCCCACAGATATTCTTCCAGTATGATAATCAAGCAGGAGCAGACAGACTATGCATATGATTCAGGTAAGCCTTTTCTATAAAGGGGTCACGATAGAACAACGTTTATCATTGCTGGTAAATTTTTTCCAAATTTGAAACCTCCTTCAGTGCTTAGGGCAATTTTTCTGCATGTTAATGGAGTTAACCCATTTCCATATATCCTAGAGGCCACTAAAAAACAGGCCACTAAAAAACACCAACTCTCTCTATCTGGTGGACTCGACGAGAGAATTTACTACATGGTCCATCATAGGAATGGTCACTGTGTAAAATTAAAGTTCTTCTGCCGGAAATGAGTGATCAGAAGTGGTTTTGGCCAGGAGTTAGAATAAAGTTGCTCAAAGCTGATTGATGTAGGTTTGATTTCTCTTTAAAGGGGTTGTCTGTTTTTGGTCTTGTAATGTGTTTTATTTCAGACCTTACAAGTGGCTATGGTTGAATTTTATGGGTCAACATACAGCTTAAATGGAATGTGTCATCAAATAAAAACAGATTAGCCAAAAAAGGATATGTTTGGTGGCACATTTCCTTAAAAATGTTATTGTTCTTAATCCTTTTTTTGTGATTAATTATCTAGCCAACCAAGTTGTATGAAGTCAATGGCTGGCCCTACAAGTATTACCATAGTTTTATTGTATGAATGATTAAAATGTTAGAATTAATTTGCTACCTAATGGGTTAAATAAAGATCCTTGACTATTCTAGTTGACTATTCTATAAGATGAAAAGCTCAGCTCTAAAGGTTGACTATTTGGTTATATGGATGGAAAGGAGGTGGTTGTCACTTGAAAAACTTGCCTGTCCTTGTATTCCCATTGCCTCCGTGCAGTCTGTCTGCTCTGCTAATGAGCTAATGTCTGTCTGGTCCATACCGCGCCGCGTCGCCACATACGTTGGAATGTAAATAAAACGGCTTGTTTCAGGCACCTATATGAATTAAGTAAAGTGTGTTATAAAAACTCCCAAGAATGGCTGGCCGTGAAATGACACAGCTAGACATGTCAGGAGCCTGGTTTGTGTTAGAAATGGAGTTTTAATTTCCTCCGGTTTCCTCTGCTCTTGGAAAGCTATAATGTATGGATGAATAAATGGTTTTGTCTGTATAGTGATTCTTTATGTGGAGTTTTGTCTGTAGTCTGGTGCTGATCGATGGTTAAGCGGCTGGTTTCATGATTATATATTTTTATTTGATAATGTAATCATGAGGATATGGAGCTGGTTGTTCACATTCATTCAAGTATGCCTTATTTGATTAAAAGGGCTATCTGGAGACACCCAAAAATAAAACTCTTAACAATGCACTGCTATGTTCAGTTTATCATAGTCTTCCTCCCCCAGACACTTGTAAACAGAATGGCTTTGGAGATGTCACATCCCTTGCTCAGATGACCTCACGTCAGCCAATATGTGATGTCACTATGGCTGCATTTTGTGTGTGTATATATATCTTCTAGGTAACTGGTGGTGTATTTTTTGTTTTTTTGTTTTCAAGTATACTGAATTAAAGCCAGCCATAGATGTGCCAAACATTGTTCACTGGTGTCATTAGCAGTTATTGCCCAAAAGGGTGGATCCTATAACAGGTTGTAGGCATCTCTACCTCTTAGGGGGATAATGGATCTGATCTGTGAAAACTCAGCCTGTCGGATACTTGTCTAGAAGCCACCACAGTCTATAGAGTCTTACAACCAAAAGCCAATATCTATGTTCAGTTGAAATGCATCTGATCAGGGGCTCAATCTCCTCAGTCCATTCCTCTTACTTTACACTGTTACAGTACTACCTTGCCTGTTCATGGTGAGGTTGCAATGATGAGAACTATGCATGAGGACTACCTTTTCATTGCAGAATAATAGGACCATAATAAACTACAGGTAGAGTGAGGAAAGAGCCAGAGGATAATGTTTTGTAGACCACCATGTGGGTGGTGGGCTTCCTTGTTTTGTATAGATCCATTATGATCTCTTACCAGCATGCCTCACTGTTAAGGTGGCCAAACACATTAATCTTAAGTTGATGGGAAAACTAACGATTTCAACCTAAACAAATGTTCATTGGGTGAAATCTAACAATGGATGATCATTGTAGCCGACTGATCACATAGTAAGCCACATTCAATATTTTCCTCCGATAGTCATATGAAAGATCTTCAAAGAAAATTGTTCATGAATGAAACCTATTTCTTTGAAAGAACCTTCCCAGAATGATCCTTCGTTGCTTGCCCGTTTTTATTGAAAGTGTATAGGCAGTTTGAACAACTGTAACGGGCAATATGGACTAAAATGTGCATGGCTGAGTCTGCAAATTGATCATTCACCAGATGTTTTTGTTTGTTCAACCATCAACCAGCTTCTATCTAATGTGTATGGCCACCTTTAGATAACATCAGTTTGATCACGTTTAAATAGTAATGGAGAGTATGTAGTAGCGATCTACTGTCTGTGAGTTTACATCTACCAGGGTATATGTAGGCACTTATCAAGAGTCAAGAAAGATTTGGGCAAAGTTAAAAAATAGTTCTGCAGCTGAGCTGCCTCTTGCCTTGTGTGGCTGCACTTTCTCTGCTGTCCCCTGACCTTGCGTTTTCAAGCTCCAAATTTTCTGCATCCTCTAACAGGATTGCATTACGACCTTGAATTGAAGCTCGCTCCCTCCCTCCCACCTGCCTGCTAGTCACTAACTCATACATGGGCTCCTCACTCTCTGAATGGAGTCTGAGGAATTTCATTCACAAAATGGAGGACGAGAGAAAGACAAGAAGTCCCCGTAGGGCTGTTCTGGTGCCGGCTTACAAAACTCGGCTGCTTTTTCATAGGCAGCTGACATCATACCAGAAATATGGGCTGTCTTGCGGTAACACTATCTGTTACTGTATTTCTGCCCAAGGCTATTAAGATGCTCGAGAAAAAAAAAACATCCCTGCTATAGAGGTTACAAATACTCAACTGAGACAACTAAACTGCAGCCTTAACATTCACATTTAAAGGGGAAGCTATAGAATGAGAAGATTTTGCTTTTATTTCTGAATTACGAGCAGAGTCGACCGCTCGGGCGTCTTATATATAATTCAATGCAATCCTGCGGATATTTTTTCAATCATTACATTTTCTGTGAGAAGCATGGCAAATCTTTTATGATTGTGGTCAGACCAAGACCTGCAGCTGGCGTCTGATTTGAAATGCGTCTCGCATGGAGAACACAAATGCTAGCATTTTATATACAAGAATGGATTAAAGCTGTATTCCCATTTGGGACTGTTAGGGCATATCGCTAGGGTATTTTCAGAAGTCCCAACATGGTGAAGTGAGAGTATGCTGCGCGTGCATAATGTGCTCTCTATTCACTTCAGGTCCCGGTGCTGCAGTTAGGTGGGTCGCACCTTTGCCATTTGTGCCATATCCTAGTGATATGCCAGCAATGTCCCAGATAGGAATACCCCTTGAAGTCTATGGCTCATTCAAGTGACACTGTGGCATGGGTGATGGGGATTTAGGTGTGGTAAGTCATATAGACAAAAGAAATCTAGCTGTGTTCTTGTATATTGGCTATTATAATGGTAGTCTTTATAGTTGGTGGGTGATCAGCTGCCTAACACCTCAAGCTCCACTGTTCTCTGGATTCTGTACTCCAAAGGCACCATATAAATGTGAATGAGTGTAGATATGGAATTTCAGTTGGAGGAAATCTAGATGTCTGGATTTACATTTCAGAAGATGCATTGAAGAACTGCTGACAACCAACTCTAGTCTAGAGGTGCCCATAGACATTAGACAACGTGCAACCAAACCGCCAACCATCTATTGTCTAAGGAGGACACCCTAGATGGGGGGGGGGAGGCGAAGAGGGGTCAGACGTGTTGGATTTTCACTGCCCAATTAAATAAGTAGTAAATAAGCTGCTGTCAGAGGTGTCTGTTTTATAGCTTATTCCCCTCATCCCATTGCAATAACTTTACCACTCGGCTGAGTGTATGGGGAAATCGGGAGAGGAAGCCTTTGGCTGACAGGCATTATAAGACCTCCTGAAAGCTGGCCATAAATAGTAGATAACAGTAGGCCTCCTGACTTTCAAACAAACATGCATTTTATGGCCATCTTATGGGTCTCGGTGGCACTCGGAGCACTTCTTTCACCATTACGATTGTTGCTCACCATCATCAGATGTCCATAACTATAGGAATCCGGTATGGAGCATTTGCGCTGTGATGTAACTTTATTTAACATTTTGGGCTTATGTCTGAAACCATATAATTATTTATTTTCTTTTATTTATTGTACCTAAAACTTCTAAACAGCTGGGGTTCGAGATCACGTAAACTTAGTAGGTATCCGAAACGGAAGCGCGATTAGGGTTTTCAGATGTGTTTACACTACATTTCTACATTGATTTGGTCTAATATAAACCTACAGCACATCTGGCTAATTAACTTGTGTATTTTTAGGAGGTTTACATTCGCACCAGAGTTCTGATTTTGTCTACGGACATTTTGTAGATTACATTTGTTCTTTTAACTTTTTGATCAACTTTTTTTTGTTTGTTCTATTCCTTCTTGACAGATGTTCCTGGCTGTCAGTCCACGTACAGGAATGTGGAAGGCTACCCAAATTTGGATGGTAATTATGACGTGTATTATTTTTTATATAGCTAGGCTTTTTTTGAAAGTATAAAATAGAAGCTCTGATTGTAGGGTGTAGATGTCAAATATATCATACAACCTGTTTTTGAAAGGGTTAAGTGACGGTCATGAACAGTCAGAGTCAAAAAATCCTCATGTACAAGGATCCCTGGATATAAATGATTTGAGCTTCATTGAAACTTTGTAGTTTCCATGGAGATATATTGAAAGACATTTCTTAAGATCTATTAAAAATCATTATTCGGGTAAATTATGGTTATTGTATATTTTTGCTATTTGCCATTTTCTTCTGTTACATTACCAGCCAATAAGTTTCAGACTCAATAGATTATTAACACCTTACCCTTTTTCTTTATAGGTTATGGCTATGAAAAGCCCATGAGAAGTTTCACCGATGACGCTTGTGTTGTGCCAGAAAAATTTGAAGGTCAGTGTTTCCCTCAGCTGATGGGATGGCTAAATATTTCCGTACCACATATAAATCTCTCAAGTCTCTCCCTTCAGCAAATGGCATTTATCATGTAAACAAAGTTAATACAAGGCACTTACTAATGTATTATGATTGTCCATATTGCCTCCTCTGCTGGCGCCATTCATTTTTTCCATCGCATTATACACTGCTTGTTTCCAGGGGTAACGGCCACCTTGTAATCTAGCATCAGCGGCCGTGCTTGTACACTGTAGGAAAACGCGCCAGCCCTTTCTGGTAGCCATGACCGTTGGAGTGCGCATAGGCACGCATGCACAGCAGCTTCCATCCTGGCCATCTCGATATCTGCACTGCAGCAGTAGCCATAACCTCTGGAAATGAGTAGTGTAGAGGCAATATGGACAATTACAATACATTAGTAAGTGTCTTGTATTAAATCTGTTTACATGATAAATCCCACTTCCTGAAGTGAGACCACCTCTTTTAAGAAGATGTAATGAAAAAGTAGATTCTGGACTATTCTCTAAAGTTTATTAAGGAATGGTCCATTGGCTTCCCTTCTTGTGTTGGCTGCTTCGTAGTTTCATATGCCTACTGGGAAAATCTTTGTATACAGTAGTGTAGACATATTTGGTCTCCTGGTCTTCACCAGGCATGATGAAGCAGGGACCAGGATAGTGCCATAGCATGTTCTTATAAGAAAGCACATTTTAAGATGGAGGCCATGTATAATCTGAGACGAAAGGGAATTTTTAATATTGAGAAAAATCTGTAGATTTTTTTAGCGAATTATGTAAAATTCCTTGTGAAATGTTGAAGTGTGAGTTGACCTTACCTTTGTTGGGATTACAGCAAGTGATATCAAACAGGAAGTCGGAACCTATAGAGATGGACCTCCATACCAAAGACGTGGATCTTTGCAGCTATGGCAGTTCCTTGTGGCTCTTCTGGACGATCCTTCGAATTCTCACTTCATAGCTTGGACTGGTAGAGGCATGGAGTTCAAGCTGATAGAGCCAGAAGAGGTAGGCATTACTGACTATCCAGTCTGAATTCATTTTGTTTGACTTATGCATTGTCCTGCTCGTTTTTTTATAGATGCTTTCTGAGTGTTGCTCATAATATTGTTTTTTAATGTATCATAGATGGTGAATTAGTTATCCATAATGTAGTGGTCTACCTTTTGTAAAAGTAGTATTGCACCTCCATCTGAAATCTGACCTACATGTGGTTTGCATTTTTGCGTTTTTTCTTGTCAGCCGAAAGACTTTGAGAAGACCGCCCCCTTATCCAGACAGCATATTCTGTCTACTTTCCGTTCCACCATAGATCATGCATACTGGCAATCAATGCAATTTTGCATGGTCATCTTAGAGGTTTTACTGTATATAGTTATTACTGGAATCACAGTCTTGGGTAATATATATATATATATATATATATATATATATATATATATATATATATATATATAGGAGGGGGGATGGTCATCAAGTTTTCTGTGGTTCGTCCTCTTCAGCAATATTTCATGGGGTTTTCCGGGAGTTCAATATTCATGTCCTATGTTCAGGATAAGTCGTCAATATCTGATCAGTGGGGGTCTCACTCCCAGCACCTCCACCGATCAGCTGTTTGAAGGGCCTCCTCACAGCATGCTACACCTAAACTCCCACCAATCAGATATCGATGACCTGTGGGCCCTCAATATTGAACTCCCAGAAAACCTCTTTAACAAACTACAGGCACAATTTTCAGCGCTGAATGAGAGGTTCTTATGATGATGTAACAGGATACAAGCTACG
This sequence comes from Bufotes viridis, assembly GCA_033119425.1. Classification (NCBI taxonomy): domain Eukaryota; kingdom Metazoa; phylum Chordata; class Amphibia; order Anura; family Bufonidae; genus Bufotes; species Bufotes viridis. The sequence goes on from CM065594.1 coordinate 224,077,984, forward strand.
TAAATAGCACTTCTATTGTTAATTGCACCAGTAAGAGTAGCTACAAAGCTGTTTTATTAGTTATATATTTGGGATTTACCCTAATTCACGCTTGTCTTGATCCTAAATAAAGTGCTCAGACTCTGATTGTGTCCATGTAACGAGCAGTGTATATGCATAATCTGGTATAAGGTAGTTTTACGGCCTGAAGATGCACACTTGAAGCTCTGTTTTAATAACTGTAAATGACAGCTTTGGATTACTCTTGGAGTCTGATCAGCCTTCCTGGAGCCAACTTGAAACAACATAGTATTTTCCCCCCTCCGTCTGTTATACTGCATATTGCAAACTAAAGGACAGAACAATTGGCTTAGTTGCGATTTTATAATCCTCTTCTGCTAGTATCCGCAAGATCCAGTAATTTATTGTAAAGACAAACCGTGTAACACAATGTCTTCTACGTTTGTGAAAGCCACTCTTTGGTGGGCACAGTCTATGAAGTTATGAAGGGCTTTTCCAGTACAAAATGTTTTATTTTTTTTAAAATATACTGATCAGAAAAAAAAATCATTACTCACCTCCATCGATCTCCTGCTACTGTTCCCATCCCTGCTCCACACATCGTATATGCCTGGAAAGGCGCACTCCTCAAATCAGTCTGTAGTGGTGACCAGTATCAGCCTGTCTTCGCCTTTCCTGGCATCTTTGGTGTGTCAAGCAAGGACGAAGCAGTGGCAGGGGATCAATGGAGGGGAGTATTGATTTTATTTTATTTTTTTTCAACTACTTCTGACTAGTATTCTTAAAAAAATAAAAATCTTAGTGGAAAACTGTTTAAATATTCCCAAAAATGGATTCTTGACACAATGGAAATTTTACAGATGCTGCCGAGTTACACACAGATTTTGCAGAGCACTACAAAATTTTGTATATTACATCGACTCTGCTGGTACTGTAAGGCATTGCAGATTTTCCGCTTGCAGTTTCACAGCGGAAAATCTTCAGCATATCCACCATGTGTGAACATGCCCTAGAAGTGCTTCCCAAGAACACCAGAGGACTATTTTACACAACCAACTCATCCACTTAGGTTTTTGGCCCAAGACTGCAATGATCTAAATCTATCACTGTTAAATTCATCTACCAGTCTGTTCTACGGCTTTCTGTTATGGGCAGTGCAGATGAATGATCATTAGAGACTGAAATGTTTATGGAGAGGTCACCATCGTTCCTTCACTTGCAGTAATGATGATAGTGAGAACTGAAATCTTTCTCAAAATGTAAGAAATCATGGCCAACCTAAACCTTTCTCATCTCCACCCATTAAACTTGGCGATACACTAGGATTAGTTGTATTCTCGAATGTCGCAGCTGGCTGAGCCTATGCAGTACCAGCAAGGGCAAGCTGTATTTATCGCCTATAGGCATATTAGACCTTTTCATGTATGAAAGAAGTGAAGAAAAGGTATTGTTGTTAAGTTAACCTCTTTCTTGCAATTCAGGCTTATGGGAGTCTGTTTTTGACGCTTGTGACCTATTTTTGCAGGTTGCCAGACTCTGGGGCATGCAGAAAAACCGGCCAGCCATGAACTATGACAAGCTCAGCCGGTCACTGCGCTATTACTATGAGAAGGGAATCATGCAAAAAGTAAGTAGAAATAAGAAGGGAAATTTGTCACACACAAATCCATACGACTCTTACCCTAAGTTCACACTTGCGCGTTTTACAGCGCGTTCGAACGCGCTGTAAAACGCTCAACACATGCAAACCAATGCTTCCCTATGGGACTGGTTCACATTTTCGCGTTTTACAGCGCGTTCGAACGTGCTGTAAAACGCCCTACGCATAAACAAGTACTTGAGCATTTTTTGGGGCGTTTGTCGCGCGTATTGTGATTGACACCACAGTAGTCAATCACAAGAACGCGCGTACGACGCGCGTTTCCTATTTGCAAAAACTCGCTGTAATACGCGCGACAAAAACGCGCATAAAACGCGCGTTTCAAGAACGCTCAGGTCTGAACCCAGGGTTAAAGAGTTTGTCCATGATTGTAAAAGCTTGAGCCCATACATGGGGATTCTATTCATGGCACCAAACTTTAAAAGTCAATATAATAAGAATAATGGGATTTCATAGAAATATTCAAACTTTTCATATCTCATTTGTATATTTCGTGCTGCAAAGAGGATCGGCTCCAATCAGAACACTTTTCCTTTGGAAAAAGGTTGAGCTCTTCTTTTTGACACTACCGTACATAGACAGATGAAACCCAAGATGAAAATATGATCCTGAAAGGGGTACTATGGTTAACCCCAATCCATCGGATAGACGATAATTGAGACTGGTGGGACCCTCACTTATTATGAGAATGGGGGTCTCGTGCCCTGAATGAATGGGGAGGCAGGTCAGGCATGACCACTGCTTAGGAGAGCAGAGTACACCACTTGGTTATCTCTGGCAGTCTTATAGACTTTGAATGGAGCAGTTGGGTGTATGTTTGACAACCTCTCTATTCAAATGAGAGGACACAGAAGTCTCATGGACCCTTGGGGTCCCAGTGGTCGCGCCGCTCCCTTAAAGGGATTATCCGAAACTATAAACTGCCCTCCCCCCACACGGAATATACTTACCCAGCCACCCGCGATGCTAGAGAGGCTTGTCCCCGTCCGCCATTGGCTGAACAAGAAACCTCCACCATTGACTAAGAATTAAGATGTAGGGTATATGACATTAGTTTTCTAATCCAGACAACCCCTTTAAGTCTTTAGAAGAGATAAGGTTTGAAATTAGAATTTTTTGGTGATGGTGCTACATTTTTAGGGGTGTTTTTAGGTGTGAATTCAAATCTTGACCAAATATGTTATGTACTGTTTCAGGTGGCTGGTGAACGCTATGTCTACAAGTTTGTTTGTGAACCCGAAGCTCTATTTTCCTTGGCTTTTCCTGACAATCAACGTCCTGCCTTGAAATCTGAGTTTGACAGACAGATCAGCGAAGAGGATACTGTCCCCTTGTCACACCTGGATGAAGGCGGCATGTACCTTCAAGACGCGGGAACGGTCCCTTCCCAAAACTATAAAGGCAGCTACAATTACTAGACATGGCTGCTGTGTAATCTTGTATATATGGATACATTTTGTTAGGAATCATATGAATGTAGATGCTTATTTTTTGTTTGTTCTTATTACCAGAACCTGGTGTTTAAGTAACATGGACTCTAGCGGGTAGGTGCTGAAGATACCGCTGTTAGTTATTTTCAAACCCAGGTTATATTTGGGCGTTTGTAACATGGCCTTTTCAAGATACACTCCTTGGCTGTGCTGTATTTGAGCACCCGGTTTTAGATTTCTCTTAATACGGCTAAGCTTATTAATGATTGATTTCAGGAAATGCATGTTCTCCAGCATCGAGCATTGAAGACAAAATCCTTTCCTTCAGTCTTTTATTATATATATATTTTTTTTTAAGTGGCATTTTTTTGGGAAAGGATTTTGTTGAGTGGATTTCAGCAAAGACCGCATCAAACCAGTGCAATAATCGTGGAATCTACCAATGCTTCTGTTTTCTGCCTTTTGAAATTAAACAGTTTGAAGGAATTCTGTCTTTTTTTTTTTTGTATTGTTTTGTATTGTACCTATTCTGTCTAGAACCCACTGGGGTACTGGCCCTCATGGAAGAGACGCAACGGTGGAGGGAGATTTATTTTTAGGCAATGCTTCATGAGAAATAAGTCTCAGATGCAGCCCAGGGGTGTAACTGTCTCTCATCGAAGGTATCTCGTTAAGCATGATGACAAATCCTGAGACGAGGCTATTACTTGTAAAGGGTTGGACAGCTCCTTTAAGGGGGTTTCTAGAATTTGAAAAGGGGTCTGCTTTCTTCTTTAAAACAGGACCACTATTGTCCATGGGTTGTGACAGACAGAGCTGCAATACCAGACATGTCCCATGCACAGATGTGACGCCATTTCTGGAAGAAAGCAGACGTGTGTATGGCCATCATAAGGGGTTGCCCAGGACTATAAAAAAAAAAGTGCCAGCTATAAAATCTTTTGGGTTCCCTTCCCCCACAAATTTTGACTCCCAATTAATCTAATTTGTACATTTAAACAGATTGGGGGGGAGGTCTGCTTTTTTAAGAAACAGGGGCACGGTTGTCTGGTATTGCAAATTAGCTTTATTAGGCCTCATGCACACGACCGTTGTTTTATGCTGTCCGCAAAAAGGGGTTCCGTTGTTCAGTGATCTGTGTCCGTTTTTGCCTTCCGTTGTGTTTCCGTGTGTCTTCCGTTTTTTTTAGTGGACATGACCCAAAAGATTTTACCAAAAAACAGGCTGACAATTTTTCCCAAGTGCCTGCCAAGGGATCCGCAAAAAAAACGGACACGGAACGCGGATGACACACGGATGGCCATCCGCATTTTTTCACGGACCCATTGACTTGAATGGGTCCGTGAACCATTTTTCACGGACAAGAATAGGACAGGTTATATTTTTTTGACGGACTGGAATCACGAACGCGGAGGACAAACGGTGCATTTGCCGAGGTTTCCACGGACCCATTGAAAACCAATGGGTCCACAGAAAATCACGAAAAACGGAGCAACAGACACGGAATCAAACAACGGTCGTGTGCATGAGGCCTTACAGTAAGGCCTCATGCACACGACAGTATTTTGCGGACTGTATACTGGCAGTTTTTTCAGTTCAGTATACTGACAGTATACTGAACCATTCACTTCAATGGGACCGCAAAAAATACTGGTGTGTCTCCGTATGCCTTGCTTTTCTGTTTTTCCGTTCCGTTTAAATATAGAACATGTCCTATTATTGCCCGCAAATCACGATCCGTGGCTCCATTCAAGTCAATGGGTCCGCAAAAAAAACGGAACGCATAGGGAAATGCACCCGTATGTCTTCCGTATCCTTTCCGTTTTTTGCGGAACCATCTATTGAAAATTTTAAGCCCAGCCCAATTTTTTCAGAGGTAATTACTGTATAATGTATATGCCATATGGAAAAACGGAACCGAAACGGGAACACAACGGAAGCAAAAAATGGAAAAACGGATCAGATAAAAACAGCCCGCAAAATGCTGAAAAAGCCATACGGTCGTGTGCAAGAGGCATAAGTCAGACTGAGCTGCAATACCGCACACAACCTGTGGACAGGTGTGGCACTGTTTGAAGAAAGCAGCCGTGTTCTTCTAATCCCAGACAGGGAAGTGAGGGGTTGCCAGAAAATGTTGTTGGCGCTCATCTCAGGTACACACAATCAAACCATACCGAGAGGAAAAAATAACCACTCTTGTTTTATCCCCCTTTTGGCCCTTGGACATCATGCAGAGCGGATGCATGCCTGCTTAACAACCTAATGAGATGTCTGGCAGCACTTCCTCCCCTCTCACTATATAAAACTCATACATGCTCGGCCAATGATGTATGTGCTAATTTCACACAAGTTTTCCAACCGGATGCAATCAGTTTTGCAAATGTACAGCATTGGGACTGAATTCCGACCCATTCATTTTAAAGAATATATGCACAATGGCATAGTTTGACCAATTTTTGTGTTTTTATATATTTTGTTTGTCCATGCCCCATAGAAATAAATGGGGCTGCATGAAAAACTGAAGGCATCTGGATGCAAAGCATTTTTCACCGATGGTTGCTAGAAGGTGTTATACTTCATGAAAAGCAGATGCAACAGAAAAAACAAACCCTGAACGCAATCGCAGACAAAACGGATTCGACTGTTTTTCACTGAACAGACCCTGACATTCCTTATTGCTTGAGTAAGGGTACTTTCACACTTGCGTTGCTGAATTCCAGCAGGCAGTTCCATCGCTCGAACTGCCTGCCGGATCCGGCAATCTGTATGCAAACGGATACCATTTGTAGACGGATCCAGATGCGGATCCGTCTCACAAATGCATTGCAATACCGGATCCGTCTCTCTGGTTGTCATCCGGAAAAACTGTATTTATCTTTTACACATTTTTAAAGGACTGCGCATGCGCAGACCGGAAGACCGGATCAGTCAATGCGGTAATTTTAATGCCGGATCCGGCACTAATTACATTTCAATGGAAATTAATGCCGGCATTCCGGCAAGTGTTCCGGAATTTTGGACGGAGAAAATACTGCAGCATGCTGCGGTACTTTCTCCGGCCAAAAAACGTAAGAAGTAGAGATGAGCGAACTTTAAAAAAAAGTTCGGCGTTCGGGTTGTGGTAATCGCCGCATCCCGTTATGGATTCCACTACCGCGAACTATCCCGGCATATGGAATCCACTAAGGCTGCCAGCCCGGCTGTACAGCCGAGGACCTAGGTGATGTCACCGCCATGTGATCAGTGCAGGGCGTGGCTCAGCACGGGATTTGATCCCGTTCTGAGCCACACCCCCTGCACTGATCACATGATGGTGACGTCACCCCAGGTCCTTCGGCTGTTCAATAGTTCGAGTTCGTCAAAGTCGCCCTCATGGATTCCATATGCCGGGATAGTTCGCGGTAGTGGAATCCATAACGGGATGCGGCGATTACCACAACCCGAACGCCGAACTTTTTTTTAAAGTTCGCTCATCTCTAGTAAGAAGGTCTGAACTGATGCATCCTGAACGGAATGCTCTCCATTCAGAATGCATTAGGATTAAACTGATCATTTTTTTTCGGGTCTTGAGCCCCTAGGTCAGAACTTAATACCGGAAAAGAATAACGCTAGTGTGAAAGTACCCTAAAAGAGGCTACATTGACACAACAGTTTTTTTTTTATTTTATATAACACGACTTTTTTCCGAATGACGGTCTATGGGTGCATTCACTCATCCATTTTTTTTTAACGGACCGTGAATACTGCCTGTCAAAAAATAGGACATTTTATTCATTTTCCCACCCTTACAATTCAAAGGGACTGTTTTTTGCCATTTTTTGGAAAGGCATCCATGAAAAACGTCTGAGAAACTGACAGTTTAATAATTTTTTAACAGTTTTTTTTTTTTTTTTTTTCAGTGTTGTGTGAATGTAGCCTTACTGTGATCCAGCAAACTGCTCAGCTGTCTGAGTACGTAGTGCACAAATTCATAGAAAGGATATGGAGTCTATCATACTCCACGCTCAGCTCCGAGGAAAGCTAAATGGAGGTGATCAAAGGCCAAAGGGGGAACAGCACTCACCGCCCAGCTTAAAGCCCAGGCAGAAGACTGCACTATGAGCTGCCATAAAAATCAAAGCCCAGTTGGTAGGATTAGTTTGGCTTTCCGTTTGCCCCCAGATTGTGTGTGTACGTTCCTCAACATTGAAACTGCCCCACTAAGAAGGAAAAGTTGTACGATTTTGGAAATCGCAGGATAGATAGATATGTAAATGATATACAAATCATAAAAAAAAAATGGAAACAAAAGACATGTCGATTTAGGCCTCTTTCACACTAGCGTTTTAGCTTTCCGTCCTAGAGATCCGTCCTCGGGTCTCTAGGACGGAAAGCTACTGATCAGGATTATCCCCATGCATCCTGAATGGAGAGAAATACGTTCAGGATGCATCAGGATGTCTTCCGTTCAGTATATCAACGTTTTTTGGACGTTGACAAAAGCGCAGCATGCTGCGGATTTGTCTCCGTCCAAAAATCCGGAAGACATGCCGTAACGCCGGATCCGGAATTAATGCCCATTGAAGTGCATTAATCCGGATCCGGCCTTAAGCTAAACGTCATTTTGGCACATCGCCGATCCGACGCTTAGCTTTTTGTCAATGGTTACTATGGCAGCCAGGACGCTAAAGTCCTGGTTGCCATAGTAAAGAGTAGGGGAGCGGCATACTTACATTCCGTGCGGCTCCCGGACGCTCCAGGATGACGTCAGGGCGCCCCAGTGCATACATCACGTGATCCATGCGTGCGGGGCGCTCTGACGTCATTCAGGAGCGCCCCGGGAGCCGCACGGAATGTAAGTATGCCGCTCCCCACTGCTACTATGGCAACCAGGACGCTAGTAGCGTCCTGGCTGCCATAGTAACACTGAAAGCATTTTGAAGACTGATCAGTCTTCAAATGCTTTCAGTTCACTTGCGTTATGCCGGATCCGGCATGCATTCCGGCGATGGAAGTGCACGCCGGATCTTCACAACGCAAGTGTGAAAGAGGCCTTATTCAGCATTGAGTATGAGTGCCATGTGCGGAAATACACGCACTTACAAGCCTTAGCATGTTATCACTGAGGTCATTAATGGTTGTCTGAGGAATGTTCTGCCATGCCGAGTGCACTTGGGAAGTTACCAGCTTTGTCTTCTGCACGATGAACCGAGCTGTGATGTGCTAGGGCAGGCATCCTCAAACTGTGGCTCTCCAGCTGTTGCAAAACTACAACTCCCAACATGCCTGAACAGCCTACAGGTATCAGCCTACAGCAGGGCATGGTGGGAGTTGTAGTTTTACAACAGCTGGAGGGGCCGCAGTTTGAGGATGCCTGTGCTAGGGCTACTCCCTGAGGATAGGACATCAATATAAAAGTCAAATCAATATAAAAGTCAAATTTAAAGGGGTTGTCTGACATGAGGGAAAAATGGTCTGCTTTTTTTTTTTTAGAAACAGTGCCGCCCTTGTTTATGGGTTGTGTCTGGTATTGCAGCTCAGTTCAATTCAAGTGAGCCAGGAATGAGTAGAAATGGTAACTTTCATTTATTAGGTTAGAGATTTCATTTTAGATTTTCATTTATCTTTGTTTCTGATGCATTGATAGGTGGTAATTTCACCATTATTGGTTTAGCCCATAAAATGGCCGCATCTTTAAGTAACAAAACTGTGTCAATTGTCGATATTAAAGGGCACCTGATTATAAACCAAAGTCAATGTGGTAAAAGTATATTTTAAGATTTGGAAAACGGATTAGACCTTAATCTTCTCGTTAAAGACTAATCAGTTAGTTAATCCCTATTTACCGTACAGTGTAATCTTCTTAACACAATTATAATTTTATACGCTATCGGACAGGCAAGAATGATTTTATTTTTTATACTGTTTTCCGCTTTGGATCTTTAAAGAAAGAGGAATGGAATATATAAGAACTAGTTGCTTCCATAAATAAGCTTTAACAAAAATATAAAAAATAAAAAATAAAAAAAGCTATTTTAGAATTCCATAAGGGAACACAAAAGCACCATGCCCAGTATAATATCACAAAGAGTATTCAATTTATTAAATAGAAGATACATAATTAAAAATATAAAAATGGGACAAACATCAGAAAGGGGTAACAATAACCACAATTACCATACTGAATCACTGACCATTGGTTTCAGGACACCCGAAAAACATGTGAAACATGTCAGAGGGAAAGAGTTAAAAATGTATCAATAACCACTCCTAAGGAGCCAAAAAATAATTAAACACACACTTCAGAGGGGGAGGTCCTAGGCGACCCTCAAGATGCCATAATAAATAGTGCTACATAAATATAATACCCAGAAACTCCCACCAACAAAGCTCACCTGTAGACATGATCGAGGGAAATTAAACAATAGTGGTCAGAGAACACCTCGATGGGCGTTTCGCTTCCTCAGCTTCGAACCTCCTGACAGCTAAGAAAGTGAAACGCTGGTCTGTGGCACTATTGGGGGGTATTTTATATACAGAGGGTACTGTGAGGGGTATATATACAGGGGACACTGTGGAGGGCCATATATATATATATATATATATATTCATATATATATATATATATATATATATATACTGGGGGCACTATAGGGGGCCAGTATAGATACTAGAGGCATTGCTGGTGAGGCAATTGCAGCACCATGTAAGGACAAGTGGGGGGCAGCAGAAGGACCTTGGCAGTGAGTGCTTTCATCTCTGCATATTCAACTGTATTGCTGTTCTCAAGACAGTGATACAGTTGAATGCTGCGATGGGGCATGGGAGCGATGTCTTCCTGCCCTACCATTTGCTCTAATGTAGCCTATTAGAGGCTGTATCATCATCATCACGCTGCTTGAGCCGGGTTACGTACAGCTCAGGGCACAGACCAGAAGAGGTTGGTGTCCTGCACCACATTTCTGACGGCAGAATAGAGGTAAGTATTTGAGTTTATTATTTTCATTTGGCATGTTATTGGGCCACAATAGGGAGGAGGGGAGGTCATTTTTTTGTAACTGGGGGAAGGATATTGGGGGCTTTAAAAAGGGGTATTTTTGTCCTGGAACACATAATTAGGGGGCCACTATGGGGACATTTGTTGTATTGGGGGCACTAAAAGGGGGTAATTTTTTGTACTAGCACACATTATAGGGGGAATTATTACTACTGGGGGATTATGAGGGACATGATTACTAGTATGGAAATTATGGGTAACTACGGGGCAAAATAAGGGACATTATTACTATTGAGTGCACTGTTACCACATAGTGCACTCTGGCAGAGAATTATTACTATTGGAAGACTGTTACAGTGGGGGGCACCCTGGCACAGTATTAGCTTGGGGAGCACAGTTGACATAGTAGGGGTGGCAGGATGGGGTGTTCAGAAGGTGGAGAGGGGGACAGAAAAGTAGGAAATTAGGATGTCTGTATGCCAAACTCCGCAGAGACAAGAGGTAGCTGAAAGAAATCATCATGGTGGTCTGGTCTGAATGGAGAATATTAAAAAAGGGAACATCTACATCACTGGATGTAAGAGGTATGTGGCCCTATATTACCCTATATGTTTTGTAGCACTGTATGTAAAGTTTTCTAAGTATGCCTCTAACACGCCATGGTTGAGAATTTGGCATGGAGGTGGCATTATTTCAGTTATCGCCTCACGCAGAAGAAACACTAGATGCACCCCTGGTACAGAGGACACTGCAGGGGTTGGGATACTAAACAAAAAATTTGAAATTCATGCATTTTTTTTTATGGCCGTTTCCAACAGCCATTAAAAATGGATAAACGGACAGAAAATGTATGAATCTCCTTGGCCTTTTTAAAAGTTGGGAGGTATATATGTGTTATACATAGGGCAGGTCCTGAATGGGCGGAACATAACATAGGGACTCTGTGATGTTATTTAATTTGCCTAGGTCCTGTACTTGTCATGAATGTATCTTATCCAATCTTAGCATCTCATAGCATAGCATTTTATTATGGAACCGTTGGTTCACATTTAGTATTGTGGCTTCCTTTATAATGGAAGCCTTGACACTGCTGGATTCATCATATCTCTGTAGACACACTGCCCACCCACCAATAACTACAGTATTTTTAAAGAGGTTTTATAAGATTAGAAAACATGACGGCTGTTTTCTTGTCTATGGGCTGTTTCTGGTATTACATGTTGGCACCATTTTTTTAAAGCATTCCTACGTTTTCCAGTGACTTTTCATGTGGTAGGTGGGGGTGGTAGTACTCACGGTGTCTATGGTCCTCCCCAGTGCTCCATGGCTGGTGCACACTGACTGATGCACCCTTTCTTCCTCTTGGGGCTTCTGGTGCTACTGGAGACCAGGGGGATGGCCGGCATAAACTGGAAGCAATGACCAGGCTGGCTCAATTATAACTAACAGCAGTCTTTTTACTTGGGAATGGTGGATGACAAAGTCCAAATTCATATAGTTGGCACAGTTCTCAGGTTTATCACAAGGTAAGCTTTTCCCAAAGGCTGTGTATAGGGGTTGGTTGATATGAGTTCCTTTCCTGATATACAATGCAATATTTTCAAATGGCCAAGGGGTTGCAATAATTTCTGCTGAGTTCAGTCCTTCAACGGATGGGCAGCTTGTTTCAGTAGTGTGGAGGGAGCCAGATGCCACTGACCCAATCCATGATGCAGTGAAGTCCACAGCCTATCCAAAAAAGTACAGGCACTTTTTTGGCTACTCTTGGTTCACAGGGATGGTGTTTCCCTGGCTACTGTACACACGCAGGCCAAACACCTACTCACTGCTAAACTCTTTTCAGCAGCTCCTAACTAGAGGACTGGAACCAGCCCACACCTGACAACTATCTCTAATACCCACAATTTAACTTTCCCCTCACATTGAGCCAGGGGCTGACTGGCAACTTTTGGCCCAGGGGGCAAGTAACACCCAGAGGCCCACTGAGCCCCCTCTACTTCCTGATTCACTATCACAAGAGGCTGGGCGGGGAGCTGCAGGAGAAGAGCACAGCCTCCTTTGACAGCATTGACAGCTATCTCCACCCCCACACCTCCGCTCTCTTAATCTGTCACAGGAGGCTGAGCATTGCGGAGAGGATAGATGTTGGCCGCTCACAGTGCTCATAGCCCCCCCCCCCCTTATGTGCCAGTAGCTCTCCTTATGTGACAGTAGCAGTCCCCCCTTATGTGCCAGTAGCCGTCCAGCCTTATGTGCCAGAAGCCGTCCCCCCTTATGTGCCAGTAGCCCCCCATATGTGCCAGTAGCCCCTTTTATGTGCCACTAGTCCCCCCTTATGTGCCAGTAGTCCCCCCTTATGTGTCAGTAGCCCCCCCTTTATGTGCCAGTAGTCCCCCTTATGTGCCAGTAGTCCCCCTTATGTGCCAGTAGCTCTCCCTATGTGCCAGTAGCCCTCCTTATGTGCCAGTAGCCCCCTTATGTGCCAGTAGTCCCCCCTTATGTGCCAGTAGTCCCCCCATATGTGCCAGTAGCCCTCCTTATGTGCCAGTAGCCCCCCTTATGTGCCAGTAGTTCCCATTATGTGCCAGTAGTCCCCCTTATGTGCCAGTAGCCCCCCTTATGTGCCAGTAGTCCCCCCTTATGTGCCAGTAGCCCTCCTTATGTGCCAGTAGTCCCCTTATGTGTCAGTAGCCCCCTTATGTGCCAGTAGCCCCCTTATGTGCCAGTAGCCCCCTTATGTGCCAGTAGTCCCCCTTATGTGCCAGTAGTCCCCCCATATGTGCCAGTAGCCCTCCTTATGTGCCAGTAGTCTCCTTCCCCCCCACCTTATCATGTGCCAGTAGCCTCCCCCCCCCTTACCTTATCATGTGCCAGCAGCCCCCCAAAAAACAAACAAACAAAAAAAAACACTTATACTTACCTCCAGCGATGCAATGCAGGCCTCTCCTGGCTTGTGTCCCTCGCTGTACAGCTCCGGCGGCGCGATGATGTAATCGCGCCGCATGCACCAGCCTCTCCCTCCTCTGCCGCAGTAGAGACATCTGTATCGCCGTCCTGAGGACGGTGATACAGATGACTATGGAGATGAACGCTTCCACGATGGAAGCGTTCATCTCCCTGTGCCCTGCCACCGGCTGCCCCCACTTGTCACCAGGGCCGCGGCAGGGCACATGCACACCCCAAAGGCCGGCCCTGGGTGACACTACGGGGGCCATTTACAGAGGCAACAGAGGGGCCCGGAGGGCAATTGCCCCCCTGCCCCCCGGCCCAGTCCGCCCCTGCATTGAGCCTTTCAGAATACAAAGTGCATACCAAAGCCACATTAAGCACTTTTACCAATGGGAGTGCATAATCATCATACATTAACTCGTCTTACAGTAAACGTTTTAGCAATGAACCACTGGGTCACTGCTTGTACAAGAGGAATAACATTTTCTGACCATGACTTGTATCCTGCAATTTTTTAGTAGCTTCCCCTCTGGGGGCACCATCTCTAATTCTAGTTATCATTGACCTCGTGGGTGGAGACTAGCTGTTATGATGGCTCCCATGAATGCACATGGAGAAAGTAGAAGAGATGCTGCTCCCTAAAGCCTGATTTACTCGTCAGTGTTTTGGTCAGTGATTTCCATCAGTGATTTTGAGCCAAAACCAGGTACGGCTCTAAACACAGAACAGGTGCAGATCTTTCCCTTAGGCCTCTTTCACACGAGCGTGTCCGGATTAGGTCCGGATGCGTTGCGGATGCGTTCAGTGAAAACTGTACGATTTCACAGGCAAAGCCATTCAGTTTTGCCTGCGATTGCGTTCAGTTGTTCAGTTTTTTCCGCGCGGGTGCAATGCGTTTTGATGCGTTTTTCACGCGCGTGATAAAAAACTGAAGGTTTACAAACAACATCTCCTAGCAACCATCAGTGAAAAACGCAACGCACCCGCATTTGCTTGCGGATGCAATGCGTTTTTCACGCAGCCCCATTCACTTCTATGGGGCTAGGGCTGCGTGAAAAACGCAGAATATAGAACATGCTGCGATTTTCACGCAACGCACAAGTGATGCGTGAAAAAAAACGCTCATGTACACAGACCCATTGAAATGAATGGGTCAGGATTCAGTGCGGGTGCAATGCGTTCACATCACGCATTGCACCCGCGTGGAAAACTCACCCGTGTGAAAGGGGCCTTATACTTTATCTCTGTGGAGACTCCAATCCTGGTTTTGGCTCACAATCACTGGTGGAAATCACTGACCAAACACTGACGTGTGAATAAGTCTTAACTCTCTCACTCAGAAGCACCACATAGTACATAAAGAAGCAGTGAGCAGTAGTAATGTAAATCAAGCACTTGTGAGATATAACACTTGCTATTAGCTGCCACTGCCTCTGTGTTTCTCACACTGCAGTTTATCCCACCGTCCCCTCTTTAGGAGGGGGGGGGGGGGATTAGAGAAGTTTCAGAAAGAGGTATTTTTATCTAATAAGATATATTACAAAGTTTAATCTGACTTTACTACTGATTTATGCAAAGATGTTTGAAAAGTTAGTGATCATTTAAATGTGAGCTGAGCTGCAACATCTGATATGGCCTATGGGCAAGCATGTCTCTGTTTCTGGAACAAAGCAGCCATGTTTATGTCATCTCCATATAATCCTATTCATTTTGACCTGCTGATCAGAGAAGGCTTGTTCTGTGGGTGTTGCAAGCGTGCAAAGAGGTTCCTTCAAGACATGCCAACAATGGAAAAGTAATAACGGGGCAAATGGAATCCATTGATGGTGGCAAATTACTGTTACACTTCTACGTAAAAATCATAAAGCATGTGAGCATTGTGCTGACATTGTCTATAAATTAATGCTCTCATATGCATATTAGTTACATATATTATAGTTTTTATGAGAAAACAGAACCAGCCAAGAGTTGTTTTGATGATATTAGGGTGTTTTAAGCCTTTGCCCTTTTCTAAAAACTTTTGAAAACGATTTAGTTAGGTGCAAAAAATGTCTAAAACACATACTAAATCTGATGCAAGTATGCTAGTTTTTGGAAGAGCAGAGCGTATTCCCATTGATACAAAAGTGAGAATTCCCTCCCTGCATGTCTAAGGGTACTTTCACACTAGCATTATTCTTTTCCAATATTGAGTTCCGTCATAGGGGCTCAATACCGGAAAAAAACTGATCAGTTTTGTCCTAATGTATTCTAAATGGAAAGCAATCCGTTCAGTATGCATCAGGATGTCTTCCATTCCGTCCCTTTTACGGTATTTGGCCGGAGAAAATACCGCCGCATGCTGCAGTATTTTCTCCGGCCTAAATTCCGAAACACTTGCCGGATTGCCGGATCCGGCATTAATTTCCATTGAAATGCATTAATGCCGGTACCAAGTGTTCAGGAAATTGCCGCATTGATGGATCCAGTTTTCCGGTCTGCACATGCGCAGACTTTTAAAAATGTGAAAAAAATAAATACCGGATCCGTTTTTCTGGATGACACCGGAGAGACGGATCCAGTATTTCAATGCATTTGTCAGACGATCCGGAAACAAAAGATGTCAGTTTGCATACGGATTTCCGGATCTGGCAGGCAGTTCGGCAACGGTAGTGTGAAAGTATATATAAAATTACAGAGGTTGTCTCATCCCAGACAACCCCTTCAATATCACAGGACCTGATCTGGCTCCTGAGACTCCCAGCAAATTGAGCCAGAATTCTGGCTGGTTAATTTGGTTTATAGTAAATCTACCCCTCTACATTTTGCCTGAAGTTTTCGTTAAAGAAAATGTGTCACCAAATTTTTTTTTCTGCCAATTAACCCCTTCAGCCACCATGACATACCTGTACATCATGGATCAGGCTGTATAATACAGCCAGCACCCAGACTCAATGACCAGAATCAGCAATGATGCCAACCCCGATCAGAGCCCCCGCAGTGAAATCACGGGGCTCCAATCAGTTATCATGACAGTCTGGGGTCTGCTAAAGGTTCCCAGGCCTGTCATGGTAAAACTGCCTGCAAAGCTGTGCATGAGGTACAGCTCAGCAAGCAGAGCATCAAACTTCCATAGACCGTAATATGTCTCTATTATGGTCTATGGGACAAGTGATCAAAAGATCCTAGGTTCTAGCCCCTAAGGGGCTGAAAGTTATTATGTAAACAGTTAAAAAAAACATAAAATATAAAAAATTCTAATCACCCCCCTAACCCAATTTTACATATAAAAATAAAATAAAAAATAGGTATTACCAGGTCCAAAAATGTCCAAACGGAAAAAAAATTAAAAACATGCAATTTGCCATTTTTTTATTACATTGTTCCCCCCCAAAAAAATTAATAAAAGTAATCAAAAAGTCATATGTACTCCAAAAATGCTATCAATAAAAACTACAGTCCCGCAAAAAAACATACTACTGTATATAACTGTAGACAGAAATATGAAAAAGTTATGGCTGTCAGAAAATGGGAATGAAAAGAAAATTTTGCTTTTAAAAAAAAATTTTTTTTTTAAAAAGTAGTAAAACTAAAAAACTATACAAATTTGGTATTGTCATAATCTTATTGACCAGCAGAATATGGACATCATGTCAGTTATAGCACACAGTGAATGCCGTAATATCAAAAAGCCAAAAACCTTGTCGGAATTATAGACTAATATAGTTAGCTGCAATCTAAACAGACAATCAGATTCAGCAGAGAATTCCGAGGAAATGTTAGTTTAGGGGGGAGTTGATAAGTGGAGAAAAATACATTTTTCTCTAAGATATTTTACAATGTTTCACCTGTACGGTATATTTATTCAAAGTTTGTTGAAAGTACACTGACCATTTCAATTTCAGTGCCCTGCCCTGGCATTTGAGGGTCTCCGCAATCATTACACGTATGGCCAGCATTAGGAGTTTCTGCTATTCTCCTAATATGGAGCATACGGATAAAGAGATATTTTTTTTTTCGTTCAGCCTCTGGGCTGAAAGAAAAAATGAACGGCACAGATTTGTTCATTCGCATCGATCAATGTGGATAAAAAATCTCTGCCAAAAAATGTGCAAATAAAAAAGAGGGGAAAGGCATCTGCCAGGACATAGGAGCTCCGCCCAACATTCAAACCCACTTCAGCTCGTATGCCCTGGCAAATCCGATTTCTCCATTCACATCAATCTATGTGGATGAATAAATCATTGCCAGAATTTTTTTTTTATACAAAGTGCTTGCCAAAGCATATGAACACCGCCCTTCAGCTCATAAGCCTTGGCAAACGTATCTTTTTTACTGCAGAGGAGAAATATCGACTTGCAGCGCCGCATACACCGACTTTGTGTAATCTGACAGCAGCGCAATGCTTCTGTCAGAATGCACATCAGTGCTGCAGCTGGTTGATCGAGCACACCTGCCTAGTAAAAAGGAGTGCTTGCGAAGTAAAGCTGTGATCACTAATAAAGATCTATAAAGCTCAAAAGTGATCTTTATAGCGCCGCAGCGATTTTACGGTGTTTTTGCAGTGATCAGAAGAAAAAAATTTCTGTCACTGCGGTGGGGCGGACTGAACGCAAGTGTGGGCACAAGATCAGGCCTGATCGGGCGAACACTGCGTTTTTTGTAGAGCCTAAGGTGACCATAATGTACTGATATAGATCTGATTGCGATCAGTCTTGATCACTCACAGATACTATATAGTACTAGTGCTGATTAGCGACAGCGATGACACTAATCAGCGACTAATCAGTGACTGCGGTGCGGTGGGCTGGGCGCTAACTACCCAACAAGTAGCTAACTAACCCCTCACACTGCCCCTCACAGAATACCTTGGGGTGTCTCCTTTCCAAAATGGGGTCATTTGGGGGGTATTTATACTATCCTGGCATTCTAGCACCTCAAGAAACATGACAGGTGCTCAGAAAGTCAGAGCTGCTTCAAAATGCGGAAATTCACTTTTTTGCACCATAGTTTGTATACGCTCTAACTTTTGCGCAAACCAATAAATATACACTTATTGGATTTTTTTTATCAAAGACATGTAGCACAATACATTCTGACACAAACTTGTATAGAAATGTAATTATATTTGAACAATTTTACCAGAAAAAGTTAAAAATACACTTTTGAGAAAATGTTGGTCTTTTTTGATTAATATCAGAAAAATGAAAAATCTCAGCAGCAATCAAATACCATCAAAAGAAAGCTGTATTTGTGAGAAGACAAGGAGGTAAAATTCATTTGGGTGCCAAGTTGCAAGACGAGCAATAAACCGTTAAAGTTGTGAAGTGCCGATGTGTAAAAAAGTGCCAGGTCACTAGGGGGGTATAAACCTGTGGTCCTTAAGTGGGTAAGACCGGTGTCTAAAACGTTGGTCTTAAAAAATGTGCCCCTAAATGCTTTTTTTCCCAAGAACAAAATGATCATGTATGCTGAAATTTAACATGACTGACCCTTCTCATCCCTGACATTTGGGGAAAGTTGGGAGGCCCCATACACATTAGAAGGTTGGCCGAAATCTGTAGGTTTGGCCAACATACATCTAAGGGCTCATTCAGACGACCGTGTGCTGTCCGCAAAAATGTGGATCCGTTTTTTTGCTGACAGTTCAGCATGTCCGCAAAAAAACGGATTGCATTCTGTTTTTCTGCTGATCCGTAGACTACAATAGGGTCATGTCCTGATTTTCACTGACAAGTATAGGACGTGTTTCATTTTTTTTGCAGAGCCGTGCAATGGAAGAAAAGGGCCCCATAGAAGTGAATGGGACAGCATCTAATCCGCAAAAAAACGGATCAGTTTTTTTGCGGACAACATACGGTCGTGTGAATGGAGCCTAATGTGTATGGACAGCTTTACAGCACACTGATGAATGGATAGTTAGTTGCTGGCAGAATATTGTATTATCAACCTTTTAGGCACAGAACATCATCTCTATCACCGCCATCAACACCAGCTGTATCATTTGAATCATGTAGTCTAAAAGATTATTTTTCCATAGATACAAGGCATTATACATTATATTACATAGACTTGTCTTGAGTGTAGGTGATCCGAAAGTTACGTTTAAACACCAAAAGTGAACAATCACCTAATGCCTCTCCAGAACATCACAATATTTAATATCCTGCAATAAAATTAATTTGCTTCAATTTGATAAGAACTGGATAATTTCCAGCCACCCAAACCCAGCCTGAAAGTGATTCAATCAAGAAAAGAATAGAAGATAATGTTACGGGGCCTTTCTCAGGTCAATGAGAATTGGCCCTTTTTTTTACTATTCTTTAATATAAGCTCCCATAAAGATTATTAACCAGCTCCTTAATGGGGCACGTTGGAAAGCTGGCTCCTGGTACATGAGAACTGAGATCATCCCAATACTGGAATTTTTTAGAATACTGAAACAATTTAGAAATTAACATGAATTATATCATTGCATTAATTGTAGCATCATCGTACTTTCTATAGATGTACAGACACCGCATGCTAGAGATTCGATTGCTACATTATATTGACTTTATATTTCATGGCTAAATGTTATTAACATAGAAATATAGAGATAAAACACAAAGAATATTTTCTATATTGGCAATGGAGGCTGTTTAGTTCAGAAGTAATGTAGGTATCCTAACAGGGTTGACAGTTATGTATCTGTCATTGAGAAATGCCACATCACTACTATGGGCCTATGGATGAGGAAAGCACTGAGCCACCTACAACCCTCTCACTTACCTGTCAACCATTTCAACCACCAGCCTGCTTAGCCTAGTATAGTTAGGATTAGGTGCCTTAGTAATTCTCTTGTTACAAAGGTGTGTAAAAGATGCTAAGGAGCTTTGTTACCCATGGTTGGGTCATCCTACTGCCCAGTATTCAACTGTATCGCTGTCCTGAGGACATATATACAGTAGAATTCAGGAGGACACCTGCGGATGCTGGCCAGGTGCGTGGGAGAGATACAGATCATTATGTACCCGGCTGGCGAGCAGGGCTTTGGTGACCCTCCTAGGCATCGGCCCACCAGGAAATTTCCCTGTAGGGTCTATGGCCAATACGCCTCTAACGGTTATCCTTTCACTGTAGAGGAAACACTCACCAACCACCAATGCTTCAGTTTTATAACAGAATAATACTGCTTACAAACATTGCAGTAATTGATGGTCTTAGTTCTACATGAAAACTAGCTGATCACAATGATTTTGAAAGTAACTGGTGGTGTATACGAGGCTAGGGCCATAATGTGCCAGTAACAAAACACTAGTTATCCAGTGGCATGTACTACAAGTTGAGCACAGTGACCTATTATTTACATCTTTTTAGTGTACAAAATGGCCGTT
This sequence comes from Bufotes viridis, assembly GCA_033119425.1. NCBI lineage: Eukaryota > Metazoa > Chordata > Amphibia > Anura > Bufonidae > Bufotes > Bufotes viridis. The sequence continues at coordinate 224,098,354 of CM065594.1, forward strand.
CTGTGTTTACTGACATGTAGAGCAGTCCCCAATCAATAGAGCTTCAGCCCAGTCCATAGAGCCGCCATCCACAATCCACAAAGCTTCAATCCAGACCACAGAGCCTCCGTCCACAGTCCAAAGATCCTCAGTTAAGCATGCAGAGCTTCAGTCCAGTCCATAGAGCCTCAGACCACAATCCACAGAGCCTCATTTCAGTCCATAGAACCTCAGTCCAAGTATATAGAGCTTCAGTCCAGTCCATAGAGCTTCAGTTCATACAGCCTACATCTACAGTCCATAGAACCTCAGTCAAGTATATAGAGCTTCAGTCCAGTCCATAGAGCTTCAGACCACAATCCACAGAGCCTCATTTTAGTCTATTGAACCTCAGTCAAGTATATAAAGCTTCAGTCCAGTCCATAGAGCTTCAGTTCATACAGCCTACATCCACAGTCCATAGAACCTCAGTCAAGTATATAGAGCTTCAGTCCAGTCCATAGAGCTTCAGTTCATACAGCCTACGTCCGCAGTCTATAGAACCACAGTCAAGTATATAGAGCTTCAGTCCAGTCCATAGAGCTTCAGTTCATACACCTTACGTCCACAGTCCATAGAACCTCAGTCAAGTATATAGAGCTTCAGTCCAGTCCATAGAGCTTCAGTTCATACAGCCTACGTCCGCAGTCTATAGAGCCTTAGTCAAGTATATAGAGCTTCAGTCCAGTCCATAGAGCTTCAGTTCATACAGCCTACGTCCACAGTCTATAGAGCCTTAGTCAAGTACACTCAGCTTCAGCTCATAAAGCTTCAGTTGTCTATAGAGCCTCAGTCTATTCCACAGACCCTCAGTCAAGTACATAGAGCATTCGTCCAGTCCACAGTCAATAGAGTCTCCAGAGCCACAGAGCCACAGTCAAGTACATAGAGCTTCAGTCCACGCCATAGAGCCTTAGTTCATTCCACAGAGCCTATACAAAGAGGGGTATATACAATGTACTTACACTTGGAGGTATACAGGCTCTATTACAACATTTCCTATTAAAGTATGGTTTATAACTTAGTAAATCTATACTGCAATCACCTCTACACCTCATAAAGCATACCACGTAATAACATTTAAGAGCTGTTTTAGTATATGGGATGGAGATATATTGATATAGATTTAGCTTCATTACTCTGCCTACTTAGTTATTGCAATAAGTAAACAAGTTGATGTCAGCAGGAAACAGAAAAAACAATATTCCACTTCTAATATAGTTATATGATAATAAGGATATACTGTATATATATATATATATATATATATATATAAGGTAAATATTTTTTATAGTCCACATAATTCTTAGAGAGAATGTCCACTCTGGAAAGCTAAAAGCTATTATATTTTTTTATTAAATTGAAGAAAACTGCTGATGCAGAGCTTCAAACCTCCCACAAATCCTCTACATTTAACAAAAAAAAATTCGGACTGCCTGAAGCCACCACTAGAGGGTGCTTTGGAACTTACACACTAAGACCCCTTGCAGACGAGCGTGAGCGGATTATTTCCGGATGCGTTCAGTGAAAATTGCGCGATTTCGCAAGTCCATTTAGTTTTGCCTGCGATCGCGTTCAGTTGTTCAGTTTTTATCGCGTAGGTGCAATGCGATTTAATGTGTTTTGCACATGCGTGATAAAAAACTGAATGTTTACAAACACCTCTTAGCAACCATCAGTGAAAAACACATCGCATCTGCACTTGCTTGCGGATGCGATGCGATTTTCACACAGGCCCATTCACTTCTACGGGGCCAGCGTTGCGTGAAAAACGCCGAATATAGAACATGCTGCGATTTTCAAAACCAATTTTGAAAACCAATGCTCATGTACACAGACCCATTAAAATGAATGGGTCTGGATTCAGTGCGGGCGCAATGCGTTCGCATCACGCATTGCACCCACGCGGAATACTCGCCCATGTGAAAGGGGCCTAAGGGTGCATTCACACAACTGTAGGACTTTTGCGGGCCATGGTTTGCGGACGGTAAAACACTTACGGGCTCCCTTTAGTGTAGACTGCAAGCAGTCGTTATTTTTATATACTGAGTTTTTTGCTGAGTATTAGAACAACTCTGCTCCAACTACTATAGAGATATTGCTGCTAACAACTGGCATAATGATAAAAAGAGAGCATTCACTTTACATGACTGAAAACCTTTTATATTTGATCAATACTATGAAAACCCGGACATTCCCAGAGGAAACCATTGGGAGGGACCAAACATTGTTTGGGTTGATGGCAGGAGCTTTCACATATGCTATTAATTCCTCCTACCTATCCTGTAATCTCTGAATTATACTTCTAAAACTGGCCATACACATTGGATTAATGTCAGCCAAACCCACTGCTCTTGCCGGGACCAGCTAGTAACCAGGCACAGCCACAACATAGCGGACGGAGCTCGTGAGAACAACTGATCGCCGGGAGGGAAGGGGTGTCAAAAGATGACCTATCCTAATGAGTTGTCTTCAATAAGTTGGCCCTTTAAATGGATCTCTCTGATGGAACGCCATACATTGGCAGCCATCTTCTATAGACTTCCACTGAAAAAAATATATATAATAATATATATATGTTGAACTGGGTCTACTATGCAATTCCAGACCCCTGCAATACCTGTCAGACAGAAGCCACAAGGGCACTCTTTTGGCCTCTATTGGGCTAATAGCGTATATGACGAGCTTTCCTCGTCATATGTTCTAACCGTACAGCCTTCATTGTTTTTTCACAGTATTTAAAGAGGTTTTCAAAGATTAGGATAAACTAGTTTCTTTTTTTTTTTAATCCACTCTTGTCCATGGGTCATGGGCGGTATTGCATTTAATCCCCAGTGAAGTAAATGTGGCTAAGTTGCAATACCAGACAGAACCCAAGGACAAGGGTGGCGCTGTTTCAGACCCTGATTTTCTCATCACAAAGAACCACAGACCAGCTTTGTGCCATGAGAGCTGCTGCCGTGCACCCAGCCCAAAGCTATATATGGAGTCAGATGGCTGCTAGTTACAGGCTAATATTGATCACGGTGATATTTCATGATCCTCAGAAACCACAGAGAAAACTGCTGGCATGAAAATCACGGACGTACTCCAGGGAACCATTCTGCTGAATAGATGAGCTCTAATGACAGAGATACACATACTACTCCCCCTCCCTCCTCTGCACTTCTCAATCACTCGTACAAAGAGATGTATTATGGAGCTGGTCACTTCTTGATAGAATTAATATTGATTTCCTTATACCTGGTCTTGATAGGAGGTGAAAGGTATAAATCATATACAAAAAGATGAAAGAAGAGAAAAAACTGTAAAATTAATAGAAAGGCACAATAGGCTGGGAAATTTAAATTTCATTATTTCTCAAGGTTACGGTGAAAAGTCATTTTTATGTGTTTTTTTTTAGAAGTAGAAATACATTATCCTCAGAGCTGTAGAATGTAAGGAAAGCACAAGCCATAGACGCAGGGTGGCATCCTATGCTGTCACGTAATGCCACTCGCATGGCCACAATTTATCTTCCTAGTGGGATACGCTGATTCCGTAGTCTTCGTATTTGTCACCACAATATGACCAAGTACTAACGATAAAGGGATTATAAGTGACATAACTTTGGCGATTTACGGTAGTCAGCAAATGTCACATTGTGTATCTTCGTAATGCATTGTGAGGGGCTTTTCCCATGTTTAGGGTCTCAGCACTTTGCCTTCCCCAGAACTTGTAGTACCCACAGTTCATAGTGGCAGTGCTCCCTCTGGTGCATCCTGCGGCTGTGCAGGGAATAGATGGCACACCTGCTCTTCCCTTGGTGCCCTTCCTATTATTAGGGCTCCTGCCTTGGGGATGTGTCCCTGCAAAGACTGACACTATCCAATTAGTGCTGCCAGTGCTATACTGTGGAGGGGCACACCCAACTGGTAACACCTTCAATGTAAACTGATAATTCATTTATAACTTCTAGCAGGAATAATAAAGGAACGGCACACCAGAGAGTAATAAGAATAGATGCTCTGGAATTTTTATTACATGTCATGAGAGGGGATAGTTTCTCTTTAACTATAATGGGGTAGGTTAGATTTCCATCTTTGTGTCCGTCAGAACATCATGTTGAGCTATTTTTTCTAACTTTTTTAATTGAATCGTTTTTTTTTTATTATTTTAAGTTTAGTTTTAATGTTTGAATCAGTGAAAAAAATTCTCTTAGGCCTCTTTCACATCAGCGTTTTAGCTTTCCGTCCTAGAGATCCGTCCTCGGGTCTATAGGACGGAAAGCTACTGATCAGGATTATCCCCATGCATCCTGAATGGAGAGAAATCCGTTCAGGATGCATCAGGATACATCAGTTCAGTATGTCAACGTTTTTTGGACGTTGACAAAAGCGCAGCATGCTGCGGATTTGTCTCCGTCCAAAAATCCGGAAGACATGCCGCAACGCCGGATCCGGAATTAATGCCCATTGAAAGGCATTAGTCCGGATCCGGCCTTTAGCTAAACGTCGTTTCCGCGCATCGCCGGATCCGACGTTTAGCTTTTTGTCAATGGTTACTATGGCAGCCAGGACGCTAAAGTCCTGGTTGCCATAGTAAGTAGAGAGAGCGGGGAGCGGCATACTTACATTCCGTGCGGCTCCGGGACGCTCCAGGGTGACGTCAGGGCGCCCCAGTGCATAGATCACGTGATCGCATGGATCACGTGATCCATGCGCGGGGCGCTCTGGCGTCATTCAGGAGCGCCCGGGAGCCGCACGGAATGGTATGCCGCCCCGCTCACTGCTACTATGGCAACCAGGACGCTAGTAGCGTCCTGGCTGCCATAGTAACACTGAAAGCATTTTGAAGACTGATCAGTCTTCAAATGCTTTCAGTTCACTTGCATTGTGCCGGATCCGGCGTGCATTCCGGCGACGGAAGTGCACACCGGATCTTCACAACGCAAATGTGAAAGAGGCCTTATAGCTACCTGCAGGCTGTTGACTGATCTTATCATAGGCTTATTCTAATTATGGCATGAGACATTTTATACAAAGTACTGATATATGACAGGTTAGCAACAAGCAGAGGTCCAGCTAGTATTGATGTTGAAAACAGGATGTTTAAGGTCCCGGTCAGCTAGGAAAGTTGAATGGGAGGTTTCCATATTTCCAATTCAACAGCAATGGAGAATAGCCAGCACTGACATGTCATAAAACACTAATCTGAGAAACCCATTTAATATAGGAATACCTGGGACTTGCTTTGTGTTTTATATGTTACTGAGAAGGACTGCAGAAGTACTCAGTCCATCAGACCCATAGACCATTCACACCGTTCATTACAGATATCGTAAGAATAGCAGATCCATCAACAGCAGATTCTTCATGGCTGCCATGTGGCAACACATCATTATTTTTCTGTATTGCGAAACAAACTATTCCAGACCTTATATTTGCTGACTATATAACGAACGTTATATATTTCATATGACTATTTTATCCTCAGTACACCACAGAGAATCTATCAGATCAAGCAAACTTTACATGGTGGGAGACTAGTTGACTGCTATGGGGCCTGGCTCTGAACTGCTTCCTGTCATTCCTGCACCTACCACTAGAGGGACCTTCCTGCTTACATATTTATAAAGCTGTACGCACTTAGCGCCCCCAAAGGGTGCATGCAGTCAGGATTGAATCGTTTTACTTTGTGACTGTTCAAAAGGGAAGTAAGAAATTTGCAGCTTTAGAAAAGCAGCTTGGATGCCTATACAGATGGATATTAACTTTAAAGGGTTTTTCCAGAATTTTAATACTGTAAACATGACCTATCCTTAGGATATGCCATCAGTATTAGATCAGTATTTTCTTAAATTCAAATTGTAATAAAAAAAATGTCTTTGGTCTATTTTATCTAATTTTTATCTTGGAAAAAGTGGAACAAGTGCTTCAAAAATATAGCGCTCATCCTAAACACCATATTTCTCAATGCATTTGCACCAGAAAACTGGCATAAATACATTGATTAATCTCTTGCTTCCTATTCTATCTACTACAGTCACCACTAGGGGGAGCTCACTGCATAGGAGTTAATACAACTGCCACGGAAGCTGTAATAATCTCTTTGCATTGAGCTCCCCCTAGTGGCGGTTGCATCAAATTAACAGTTGCCTGGTCTGCCTCTGTTATAGGTACTCCATTATATCCTACCGGAGATCGTATTCTAGGCCCAGGGAGCGAGGCCCAATAGAGCAGTAAGTCTCCAATTGTACAGGTGCACTGCATAGTACAGGGACCCATCTGATGGGGTTGCCTTGTCATAGATCACACAGTCTGATCAGCCTGTGCGGTAAAACCCTCAAATTTAGGAAATGTAGCAGTTATGCAATTTTAAATAATAAAAATATTACCTTTGCATACATTTTAGCGCCCGTAGGGTGCTGCCCAGTTATTTTGGTATGCTAATGGTGCTAATTCTGCCTTTTGCACTTGTATTTTAAAGGGCACATCATAATATGTTATATTGCACTGAAAATAGCATTTTTATTCCAGAAAAACTTTATTTAGCAGTAAGGTGCTTTGGATGAAGATATAATCTGATACCATGTTAAATGATCAGCAATTCAGTAAATGAAATTACGTCTCACGTTACAATGACTCAATGCTAAGCGTCTATGCGATAATATAGATTACTGTCTCCCTCTAGTGGTGCTTGAGCAGCATGACTTCATACCTTTATACCGCAGTCGTAATAATACAGTATGAAGTTCTGATCTGGAGTCAGTATCAGACTGGGGTTCCTTGGGCCCATCAAAGGAAGTTTTCTAATAGGTTTTGAATAAAAGAAATAGACACTAGCAGGGCCGTCTTTAATAAGAGGCAAAAGGTGCAGCTGCCTCGGGCCCAGTTGCTCCTGGGGGGCCCAAGGCAGCTGCATCTTGAGCCCTGCTAGCCACTGCCCCGGGTGTCAGGCTGTCAGCTACACAAGGGGTGCTGCCATGCCATGCCTGCCGGCACTGCCGGCACTCTAGCAATATTACTGGTCACATGGCTATGAGGCCATCAAGGTCCTTTCTACCAGGAGTGTTGCTGTAGAAGTTTGCCTTACCGGGGAGCTTTTTTTGTGAAGATTACAGCAGAAAAAGGTGACAGGGGCTGTTATGCTAATATACTGTAAACTACTGTATAGTGGGGTGTTGTATAGTGTGGGGGCTGTATACTGTGGGGGGCTGTATATTGTGGAATGCTATACTGCTGTACTGTATAGTGTGGGGGGCTGTATACTGTATACTGTGGGTGCTGTATATTGTGGAGTGCTATACTGCTGTACTGTATACTGTGGGGGGCTGTATACTGTGGGGGGCTGTATATTGTGGGGGGCTGTATATTGTGGAGTGTTATACTGTGGGGGGCTGTATACTGTATACTGTGGGTGCTGTATATTGTGGAGTGCTATACTGCTATACTGTGGGGGGCTGTATACTGTATACTGTGGGTGCTGTATATTGTGGAGTGCTATACTGCTGTACTGTATACTGTGGGGGGCTGTATACTGTATACTGTGGGTGCTGTATATTATGGAGTGCTATACTGCTGTACTGTACTGTATAGTGTGGGGGGCTGTATATTGTGGGGTGCTGTATCGTGTATAGTTTGGGGTGCTGTATACGGTGAGGTGCTATAATGCTCTACTGTATACTGTGAGGTGTATACTGTGGGCTGCTATACTGCTCTACTATATACTGTGGGGTACTGTATAGCGTGGGGTGCTATACTGTTCTACTATATACTGTGGGGTACTGTATAGTGTGGGGTGCTATGCTGCATACTGTGGGTTGCAGTATACTATAGGGTGCTATACTGTGGGGTGCTGGGGTGCACTGTAACGCTAGGGTGAGCCGAGCCCTGGTCTCCTTCCTGCAGAGCGGTGCCCACTTCCAGCCCTGAGCCCAGCTTCCCAGAGCACTGATCCTGAGCCGCTGGAGTCTTCAGAACTGTAAGGATTTACAGTCATTCACTGTACTCTACCAGATGTGTGGATTTTTTGTGTGCGTGTTGTAGTGGAGGGCGTGATTGCCTGCTAAGGTGTGGGAAGGCGGGATCCAGGGGGCCCAAGTAAATTTTTGCCCAGGGTCCAATCAATATTAAAGACGGCCCTGGAGTTGGAGCCTAGTTGCAAGTAATTGGCTCCAAATGCAGTGGAGCCCATTATGATATCACAGCCCACTGGTGGATCCTCAGGTACTCTGGTGGGCAAGTCCGACCCTGTCTGGAGTCATGTGTACTCTAAGTAAGATAAATAACTTACACTATACATTATAGTAAATTATCAGGCAGGACTGGGGAGAGAGACTGTGTTTCTGATATATGTAGTTCACAAAGGATTATCTGGATATACTTGTAGCAAACTATCATCTGTGAAAAGTATTAGTTATGTACTGATATGAACTGAATGGAGACAAGTGTGCCGACTCCTACTGGTTAAACTATAAAGCGATACAAAACTCGAAGACGAAGCCCGTTTCCACCAGGCTGTCCGTAGGCACAGGCCTCTAGTGCCTAGTAAAATATCTGGCCCTGGTTGTATCTACATGGAAGAAAAGTAACTAGAAATGTAACAGCATTGGGATATACTGTAGATATAGATTTCAGGTTATAAAATCTTCCCATCTAGGTCACTAATTGATAATGCAGTACCCCAGAGGGTTAGTGTACTTTCCGTGCTTTGAATGTGATGTATATAGATGTATATAGGTAGCACAGATTAGTTATCATACCCTACTCAACAGGACCTTCCCCTTCCAAGGGAGGAGCTGTGTAGTCTGATTTCAACAGCCGAGAGTCTGCCTTAGGCAGCCAAAGTGTGAGGAGCTCCATAAGTCTGTGCAGTGTGAGGCCTACTACTGGGGTTCTCCATCCCTACATGCTGAGGACAAGTACCAAACACCTGGGAGATAAAGAACAGATATTCACAGACTGTTTAGGACCATACAGCCGTGCAGGATAGCAAATGTAACACACTTTTATGGTTTTGGACTTTCCTGCTTCAGGAAAGGGAAAATAGCGGTCCACAATGCACAGGCAATGGCCCTGTGTACTCCATTTGCAGATGCGGACCCATTGACTTGAATGGGTCTCTAATCCACAAGATATGGCCAAAGATAGAACGTAGCAACAACACTAACATGACCAACCTCTGGAACCTCGAGAACATCTCTCGACTAGGCTGACGTATGAACCTATTGAACATGCAGAGCGCCTAATTTCCGGATAACATGGGCCAGAACTTTTGTTCCCAGAGGCAGCACATGCTGCACCTGACAGGAAAGAAAGGCCCGATAGCTGTCGGTTTCAACCTTAAAATTGTACACCGGCATACGGACATGCCGTACAACTGAGAGGTGGTGAGTGGTGCCGTGAGGACCGCAACAGAGTACTCTCAAGGTCTTTGTCTGTTACTGCTGCCAGTAATTGCTGAAAGACATAAAGCCGGGCACCCTGAATGGAGTGTCGGAAAGAGAATGATTATATTGGGGGCCAAAAATGGCAACGAAACCAGTGAAGGCAACAACACTAACATGACCAACTTCAGGAATGCAAGAACATCTCTCGACTAGATTGAGGTATGAACCTAATGAACATGCAGAGCGCCACTGATCTAGCTTCCGGATAATATGGGCCGGAACTTTCGTACCTAGAGGCAGTATGTGCCGCACCTCACCTGAAGAAAAGGCCCGATAGCTGTCGGTTTCAGTCCTAAGGCCTGAGTGGCGGGTCAGGTCTGATGTTGTGAGATAAAAAAAATGACTTACCCAACATTCTGAACCTATAACAACCTAAAAATAAAACGTCAAGTAGCAAAGCCCGTAACCCAATGGGAAATCCACCCGTAATGTGCCTTTTTTTATTTTTTTCTTTAAATGCCCCCTTTTTTTTTTCCGTCCTGCTACCTTAGCAAAATATGTAATTGAGCACACCAACTGAGAATGGCGAGCTGTGACGTAACCTGAAAAGCAAAAATGACATGCAATGATGACCCTGGCTGTGGTAGTATGCCGACACTGACATGAGGCATGCAGGCATCAGAAACCAATGAAATGGTTGAAACCGCCAAGGCCTGAGTGACAGGTCAGGTCTGATGCTGTGAGACCGCAAACTGATGAAAAAGTGACTCACCCAACATTCTGAACCTATAACAACCTAAAAATAAAACATCAAGTAGCAAAACCCGTAACCTAATGGGAAATCCACCCGTAATGTGCCTTTTTTTATTTTTTCCTTCTACTACCTTAGCACAAGATGTGATTGACCACATCAACTGAGAATGGCGAGCTGTGACGTGACCCGAAAAGCAAAAAATTACATGTAAAGACAATCCTCACTGTGGTAGTATGCTGACACTAACACAAGGCATGCAGTAATATAGACCACCTGCAACACACCACACTGCTATAGGTGAGTACATACAAACGTTGCCACCATCAGCACATGCGCCCTGTTGAAATGTGGGTGTATATGCCGTAAAAACAAACTAAACTCAGTTCTTGGTGAAAGCCACGCTCCTATCTATTTTTAGCACAAATAAAGCAACAAAACGAGGCAAAAAATAAAATAAAAGGTCCTCTTGGGTCTCTGCAATTATCTTTGTAGCAAGTAGCTCCCCCAGTGTCCAGCTAACACTCTGAACTGAAGATGGATCCCCAGCACCTTGCACAGGTGCTTATTAAGTACACAAGCTCAGGTTCACAACCTTAAAGTGGCACACACACTTTATATTTCCAAAACAAATGAAACAAAACAAGGGAAGATACCTCGACACAGAGGAGCTTACCGTCTACTTAATATACATATCGCGAGATAGCATTTATACTAAAGAAACAATAACACTTTGTAAACAGCAACACTGCTCCACGTGGATTAATCAGCTGCCTGAACCTCACCCTCTATAATGCAAGTAAGGGAATAAAGCTGGATGTCAGTGTAAACAAGGCCTTAGTCTGTCTGCAGAAATAAAAGCGGATAGCGAGAGAAGTTTGCTGGCGAGCAGTGGAGTGAAAGCAGACAAGAAAGACATACAGATATACACAGACAAACTAAGCAAGGTGACCTGTGCAAGATATAGAAACCTGCGAGAAAACGAGACGGAGTCACGCTGACCCCTGCTGTCTAACCATACTGCCGCGTGGGCGCCAAACGTGGGGGTGCCAGGCAGAATCGCTCCGGTGCAGTGCTGCTCCTCCTCACCAAAGGAGCCGACACATCGCCAGCAACGGGACTGCAACGGGACGATGCTGCATAAGCTTGCCGCAAACCCTCATCCGACCGGAACAACCTCAACTGGGATCCTGAACGCCGACTGGGTATGGAAGCTTCAGATTCAGCCCATGTGCTGCAACAGGTGGCTCAGACTGCACACAACTACGCAGCACTGTCAACACACTCAAGGGAGGTGCCTGTCTGGTATAAATGTACTACTTACGCCCCTCCCACAAATACAGGCCAATAAATCGGCCTTCAAACATATGGAGCTATTATTTGGTTGCTAATGCTATGTGTAGCTGTTATTTGAGCACTGGATGGTGGGCACTGTGTGGCACTTTTGGCATTGTATGGTTAGTTACTTGGACCAATATTTATGACAGTACCATATGGTGGAGGGCCAAGTCACCAACAGAAGGTATCGCACAGAGTACTGTTCATCCTGGGCACGCAATAAGTAGTCAACAAAAGTTGTCAAAAATCTAGCCCTGTCTTCACTGACAACAAGCTTTGTTGAGATATGAAGTGGTACAAACAATTCAAAGTGTCGCACAAAGTGTAAAGGTTGTGAATCACAGATGCAGGCAATGCAGTCAATGACTGTGCAGGATGAGACATGAAAGTAAGAACAGGCTTTACCACTAATTTCTCTTGTATTGGTACGGAAAGTATGCCGTCTCCCTGTCTCCTCCTGTGTGGCACAGCAATTTTCTGATGAATAAAAAGTAACAAAGGAAATCCATAAGTATTTGAGTGGTGTGCGCCATTATCTTATTCTGTCATCACTCAGTCTCTTCTAAACATATTGCTTGACATGATTCTATATCTTGGACCGTACTTGTCCTTTACAGCACATCTGAAGTCACAAAAAGGTAACAGTATATGTTAGAACATTATTTCCTGCAGGCTATAAAAATTTATAATTTTCCAAAACTTGTAATATTCCTATAGACATGGCAGTGTCTTCATATGAAACTTTCCATAGATACTTCTAGGTCTACTGGTAATATAATGTCTATAGGGGATGGCGCACCCGTTGCTATAATAAGGAGAAAACATCAGGCGTGTTTTGTTCCTGTTTGATTCCAGTGGTGCCCAGAAATAAGTGGTGCCAAAAAATCAGATGTCTGCTCATTTCTGCTGCTTCATTGCCTGGTGATTAGAGATGAGCGAACATTAAAAAAAAGTCCGTTGTTCGGCGTTCGGGTGGTGGTAAGTCGCGCATCCCGTTATGGATTCCACTATAGCGGCATATGGAATCCATAAGGGGCGGCTGCCACCAACCCGAACTGTTGAACAGCCGAAGGACCTGGGGTGACGTCACTGTCATGTGATCAGTGCAGGGGGCGTGGCACTGATGTTGTAGAACAAGGACATGGAGCACCACTCCATGTCCTTGTTCTACAACATCTATGCATAAGATATATATACGGTCCTCAATCATTCAGATGTCGCCTTAGAAGTAGGATAATTGGCGTGTTGCATTAGCCGATTACCCTTTAATTTCAGCTTTTGGTCAGATGATTGGAGATTTTGTCTAAAGAGGTTATCTCATGAGATTGGCGCTGTGGTGACAATCAGTTGATCACCTTTGGTTCGACCAAATATTTCCCCTGTGGTGGCTAGTAATACATGGCAGCAGGGGCGTAACTACCATAGCAGCAGACCAATGCGACTGCTATGGGGCCCAGGGCAGGAGTTGGCCCAGTCTTAGTTGGGATCATCTCCTCTTCTACTGGAGGTGAAAACTTGGTCAGGACTCTACCCTCTAAAGCAGGCATGTCCAAACTCTGGCCCTCCAGGTGTTGCAAAACTACAACTCCCATCATGCTTTTCTGTAGGTTGATAGATGTAGGTTGTCCAGGAATGATGGGAGTTGTAGTTTTGCAACATCTGGAGGGCCAGAGTTTGGACATGCCTGCTCTAAAGGAACAACTTTTAGCAAATGAGGCAGTGGAAAAATGGCCCAAGGGTTATTGAAAAGGGTTTAGGCAGAAACCCTTTTGTCCTGTGCGGGGACCGAGGGGCCTGGTTTGATCCTTGCAATGGGGCCCTTACTTCTCTATGTAGCCGCTGCATGGCAGCTATGCAAATACTGGATATGTTACAGTTAATGAACTTTACTTAGAATTCTCAAAATATACCACCCTTTGTTATGATGGACAAAATTCTAAATATTCATGATGTACAAATGAGAAATTAACCACGGCAACTTTAATACCATACCAATGTTCTGCTTGAAATATTAGTGTGTTTCATTGGTGGGTCTTCAGTTGCTGGTGGAGCAATTTTTGTTGCCCCTAAACCACCCATGCAAACATTCACCTAGGTGCATTGGTCTGTGTGTTGGTTGGCTGAACAGTATGAATTTTGACAAGTGGTTAAAGCTACATTGCTTGTAACACTTCTTGGTGCAGACAGGTCTTCCCTTACACACCGGGATTATTCCCTGGTCAATGGGTGGTCTAACCATCTTAACCAACCCTTAATGAGCTGTGAAGTCGGTAACACTCTCTTAAGTCATCAGTGCTCTCCACACTGTTGATGTGGTGGGACAACTTCTGTTCCCCACGTTCTTAAAGCTGACTTCATTAGACCTAATTTAAAGACTTTGGAAATAGGCAAACTCCATAAATTCAACATTTCCTAATGGTCCAGTTATCTTGGAAAACCTACTCACTATTGTCCCATTAACTGGTTTCAGAGTAGATCAGGGAAGCTGGCAAGTTTTCCAAAGCTGCTGTGAAATCTTAGACCACACTGTATCCCTGACTTATTTCCTTATTTAGGATTCCCCGGAGCCTGTCCCAGGCAGTGCTGAATTCTTCTCATCTGGGCTCAATGCCAGGATCTTATTTGCCAAAATAAGCTATCTGACAATCTTCCCTTGCATCCAAGCCAACATGAATAGGACTGCATTCATACAAAAAGTATACATTGTAAATGTAGATACAGATGGAGCCTTGATATGAGCAACATCATAAAGACCTCCTTTGTTATAATTAGTTGTATGGACATGGAATGAATAATCTGCAAGGTACTCACTTATTAAGGTAGACACCACTTAGATTATTGGGCACTTCATGAGTGATATATTACAGTATAATTCAGATAACTTAAAGGAGTCTCCTGGTTATATCACCTTATACCCTATCCTATTATGAGGATGAGTTAAAAATTATCCACACTCTGACTGTAGAATTTATTTTAATCAACTTTCACAAAAGACAAATACATTATCAAATACATACATAATCTCTCTGCTTTTCAATTTTTGTCCATCTGTCGACAAGCTTTTGTATTCCCTCATTAAAATATATTTTGGCTTAGCTGTGAGCCAGAAATGCATCTCTGTCTTCAGCTCTTCATCAGACATGAATCTGTGTCCTCCTTGGGCCACATAATCCACTGTCACTCATCTATTCAACAGCATAGGTTTACATGCATGCTCAATGTTGTTATTAGGGATGAGCGAATCAACTTCGGATGAAAAATCCGAAGTTGATTCACATAAAACTTCATTCTAATACTGTACGGAGCAGGAGCTTCGTACAGTATTAGAATGTATTGGCTCCAAGGAGCCGAAGTTATTACTTTGCGAAGTCTCACAAGACTTTGCATAATAACTTCATAAATCAATTTCTACTGTGAAAAAACATTTCCCAAACTCGGGTTCGGTTCTAAGTGGTACCTTGGAAATTCGGGAAATGTTTTTTTTACAGTAGAAATTGATTTATGAAGTTATTATGCCAAGTCTCACGAGACTTCGCGAAGTAATAGCTTCGGCTCAAGCTAATACATTCTAATACTGTACGGAGCTCCTGCTCTGTACAGTATTAGAACAAAGTTTTATGCGAATCGACTTTGGCTGTTTCATCCTAAGTTAATTCGCTCATCCCTAGTTGTTATCATTCATTGACGTGTGTCCAGCTCCTTCTTTATGGCTGACACTTGTGTCACGCGGCTCTTCATACGTGCAAACACAAGTGGGGCAGCCATTGTTTCTCGCACCGCAGTCACAAATGAACTGATGTAACACGTTCAAACCTGCACAGCAGTGACTTAGGAAGATTGTGTTAAAAAACGATTCTTAATTAAAATTAATTCTATAGCCAGATAACTTTGAGGATAATTTTTGACTCACTCTTGTAGATCAGTGGAGGTCTGGCCAAAGGACCTTTAGCACAGTGGCGTACATAGAGAAGTAAGGGCCCCATAGCAAGGATCAAACCAGGCCCCTCTCACAGGACAAAAGGGTTTCTGCCTAAACCCTTTTCAATGACCCTTGGGGCCAATTTTCCACTGCCTCATTTGCTAAAAGTTGTTCCTTTAGAGGGTAGAGTCCTGACCAAGTTTTCACTCCCAGTAGAAGAGGGGATGATCCCAACTCAGCCCCCAATTGCCCTGGGCCCAATTGCAGTTGCATGGTCTGCCATTATGGTAGTTACGTCTATGCTTCAGGGACCTCAGAACAGGGGCTTTGTACTGCTGGCGATATCCAAGTACAGCTCACTGATCATTTGCCATGATTTGCTGCAAAAATTCCTATAAAACCAAAATTAGCATTAAGCATTTGAGCAGTGTGGGTGGTCATGGGCCCTAACCAGCCATATTATAATCCATCATTGCTTATATTCCAAATTAAAATATAGAGGTACTTCTAGGCTGGGGCGGACTGGAAACTTAAAGTGGTCCTGTCACCAACTTACCTGTCTGGGCTCCAGTGATGTGCTCTAGGGTTTTGGCACGGCCGCGATGGATGAGATGCACTGCTGGGCTGCGCCCCCGTGACGCGTCACATCCATAGTAACAGAGCGCTTGCATCGGAGGCATGCTGGGGAAGAATATCTGTGATTTTATTTAGGTGCATCTAGATATAATGCAGGCTGAGTGACAGCTTATTCTGGGCAGTTTGTGTTCTGGATCAATGGGGCAATGGGGCCCTGGACCTATCAGATTCTAATCCAGGGACTCTGCGCCCTATTTAAATCCCCTGCTGGCAATACACCCTTTCCAGTTATAGATTTTTACTCCCTAGCTGTTCTCCCAGTTCTGTTCTGTGTGTGTTTGGATTGCTTGTTATATTGACTTCAGCTGGCCTTTGACCGCTCTCTGTTTCGTGATTTGGTACTGTGATTCCCATCTGGTTCTGACTTCGACTTGGCTATTCTGAATACCCCCTGTTTCCGGCCCATTCCCATACGACCATGTTTTCTGTGTTGTTTCATCTCTGTGTGTGTCTGTCTCGCATTTAGCAGAGTAGGGAAAGTCGTCCAGTTGCAGACTTGCCACCTAGGGCTTGCACTGCAAGTAGGCAGGGGAAGCAGGCTGGGTTCCAGTTAGGACTCACTGTCTGTCTGTTCCTGTCTATGGTGTTGATAAACCTTGGAATATCCTAAAAGTGGCTCCATTTTGTAGAAGGGTCCAGCAATACCATAGTGCAAAATAGCATCCCATCAGAACCATAAACCACAGAGCAGCACAATATATTGCCCCAAAAGCTGTCCTGTGTTGCCATCAATAGATGTCATGTTCTGTCCTCCTCCTCCAGTTCTTTCTCATTAAGATATGGAGCAGGGGGCTTAAGAGGTGAGATGTGGGCCAGAGAAGTTGAATTCAGGAGATCATGTGGGTGCTTGGGCGTCCCTCTGGGCATTGGCCTACCGTAAAATTTCCCTGTTTATTAATTAATTTTTTAATGAATGTTTTTTTTGTTTTTTTTCCCACATATAATCTCTATAAAACACTGACGGCATTAGCAAAGAGCTATGGGCAACCACTTTTTTAAGGGTGTTAGCAAACAGCCTGTTTAAAAACATACTGTTGCATCTTATGCTTTTTAATATTAGAAGCCTTCCAAAAAGTTTCCAACAGACCAGGGACAGATAGTGTTTAAACACACAGTGTATTTCTAGGACCAAGCATCTAAAAACTATGCGTAATGGGGCAGATCCCTTCCCCTGTTTATACACAAAAGTTAATATCATAAAAAAAGTGGCTGGTTCTGCACAAGCATCCAGAAATTATACATTAATGGGGGCAAGGGTTAATTGTAAGAAACAGTGGCTGAAGCTGAACAAGCCTGGAAAAACTCTCCCTTTTATTTGGAAGCAGTAGCAGTACAGTGTCGATATGAAATTGGTAAAGTGTGTAGGGGTAATATTGGCAGCAATAGTAGTGCCAGCAGTAGCAGCACAGCATACAGAAAAGGCAGTAGATATACAGGGTGGGCCATTTATATGGATACACCTTAATAAAATTGGAATGGTTGGTGATATTAACTTCCTGTTTGTGGCACATTAGTATATGTTAGGGGGGAAACTTTTCAAGATGGGTGGTGACCGTGGCAGCCATTTTGAAGTCGGCCATTTTGAATCCAACTTTTGTTTTTTCAATAGGAAGAGGGTCATGTGACACATCAAACCTATTGGGAATTTCACAAGAAAAACAATGGTGTGTTTGGTTTTAACGTAACTTTATTCTTTCATGAGTTATTTAAAAGTTTCTGACCACTTATACAATGTGTTCAATGTGCTGCCCATTGTGTTGGATTGTCAATGCAACCCTCTTCTCCCACTCTTCACACACTGATAGCAACACCGCAGGAGAAATGCTAGCACAGGCTTCCAGTATCCGTAGTTTCAGGTGCTGCACATCTCGTATCTTCACAGCATAGACAATTGCCTTCAGATGACCCCAAAGATAAAAGTCTAAGGGGGTCAGATCGGGAGACCTTGGGGGCCATTCAACTGGCCCACGACGACCAATCCACTTTCCAGGAAACTGTTCATCTAGGAATGCTCGGACCTGACACCCATTATGTGGTGGTGCACCATCTTGCTGGAAAAACTCAGGGAACGTGCCAGCTTCAGTGCATAAAGAGGGAAACACATCATCATGTAGCAATTTCGCATATCCAGTGGTCTTGAGGTTTCCATTGATGAAGAATGGCCCCACTATCTTTGTACCCCATATACTACACCATACCATAAATCTTTTTGTTCCAACAGTCTTGGAGGGATCTATCCAATGTGGGTTAGTGTCAGACCAATAGCAGTGGTTTTGTTTGTTAACTTCACCATTCACATAAAAGTTTGCCTCATCACTGAACAAAATCTTCTGCATAAACTGAGGGTCCTGTTCCAATTTTTGTTTTGCCCATTCTGCAAATTCAGTGCGCCGATCTGGGTCATCCTCTTTGAGATGCTGCAGTAGCTGCAGTTTGTAAGGGTGCCATTTGTGAGTAGCTAATATCCGCCGAAGAGATGTTCGACTAATGCCACTCTCCAGTGACATGCGGCAAGTGCTACGCTGTGGGCTCTTACTGAATGAAGCTAGGACAGCCACTGATGTTTCTTCATTAGTTAACAGATTTCATGCATCCACATTTTGGCAAATCCAACACTGAACCAGTTTCACGAAACTTAGCAAGCAGTTTTCTAACTGTAGCATGGGAGATGGGTGGTCTCGTAGGGTGTCTTGCATTGAAATCTGCTGCAAGGACCCGGTTACTGCGTTCACCAGACATCAACACAATTTCAATCCGCTCCTCACGTGTTTACCTCGGCGACATGTCAATGGCTGTAAACAAAGAGAAATTGTAAATAACTCATGAAAGAATAAAGTTATGGTAAAACAAAGCACACCATTGTTTTTTTTGTGAAATTCCCAATAAGTTTGATGTGTCAGATGACCCTCTTCCTATTGAAAAAAACAAACGTTGGATTCAAAATGGCCGACTTCAAAATGGCCGCCATGGTCACCACCCATCTTGAAAAGTTTCCCCCCTCACATATACTAATGTGCCACAAACAGGAAGTTAATATCACCAACCATTCCCATTTTATTAAGGTGTATCCATATAAATGGCCCACCCTGTATATGCGGCTGTGTTGGGGTAGTAGTAGTGGCAACTGTGTAAGTGTAATAGTAGTGGCAGTAAGGGGAAGTAGAAGCAGGGTGTAGCAACTGCGGCAGTGGCAAAAGCAGCCATATGGTACGGAACATGATGTAGGCAGGCAGACAGTGACAGTCAAGTAATTGTGGCAGCAGCAGCCATACAGTACATAACATGATGGTAGGCAGGCAGCAGCAGTGGCTGACAACCAAACGCCACCATCATCAATGGCAGATATATTCATTGGCCTCAGCCACGGGTGTGTAAAAATTCTCATAGACCTATGCATGATTAATTTTGACAAAAGTAAAATTTTGTACACTGGCAGAGGACAAGTTGTCCATTTGGGTGTAATAATGCCAGCTGCAGCACTGAAAACCTTGAGATGACACTAGAGGCTGGGCAAGACAGTAAAGAGAGAGCAAACTAGGCCAGTTTTGGCCACAGTTCCAATCTGCCTGCCAAGAAATCCATGGGGTCAGGGAAAACAGTATGCACCAGAGAAAGGCCACAGTGCAGGTAGGACTGAACCTGGGTGTTCATGCAGTACATCCCTGTTACTGATTTGCTGCTGCGGCTTCTGCTGCTTGTGATAGCGGAGATGATGGGAAGTGGATGACTCAGCAGGGAGCAGAGAGGAGACTCCTGGTCAGACATGTGGATGGCTGAGGTCTGCTTGCTGAAAGCTGCGGCAAGCGGCATACACAGTCTATCCTGGTAATAACGCAATTTGGCCTCCCTTTTGGCAACAGAAAAGCATTCCCCCATTTTGCTTTGATAGTGAGGGTCAAAAATCGTGGCTATCCAGTAATCATCGGATTGCTTAAATAGTAACAATACGTCTGTCAGTACATAAGCTAGCCAATATACAGCTTGCCATGCTCACCAGCGTGCCCAAGGATTCAGATCTTTCAGACTCTGTCCCCCACTTAGATGATTGATCATGATGGCCAATGTTGTCATCATCATCATCATTAGCCTTGTCCTTCAACTGCTCCTACTCCTCCTCTAGTGGTAGCTCCTCATTCTCCACTTTCTTCTCGATGGGACTTTGTTTGTGTCGGTCGCCAACACCTACATGGCAGCCATTAGGATGCGGAAGCTGTTCTTCTTCAACCAGCCCTTGTTGCATCAGCATGAGTGTCTGCTGTAAGATAAACATAAGGGGGATGATATTGTTTATTCTGCAGTTGTCCCTACTGAAAAATCTGGTGGCCTCTTCAAAGGGCCTGAGTATGCAACATGCATCTCTGATGAGCTGCCACTGCCTGACCTAAAACAGCACATGCTCCCTGCTAAGGTGATCAGATGCATGACAAAATCATTCACTGCTTTATGTTGCTCGTACAAATCCTCTAGTATATGCAAGATGGAATTCCAGCGAACTGGAACTTCACTTATCAAGTAGTACAATGGCAGACCATTCTGTCGCTGCAAGTCTAGCAGGGAGTTTCTTGCCATATAGGAATTGCTGAAATGAGAGGATAGTCTCCTGGACATGGCCAGCAGCCTCTGCAAGCCACCATACTTTTTCAACAAAATGTATTACATGTGCCATGGAGGGAGCATGTGTTATTTTCCCCATATGTAGTGTGGCCATGATGTACCTGTCATTATTGCTGACCACCTTGCCCAGATGGAGTTGGTGGGGAGGCAGCCAGTGGGAGGTTTGCTGCTTAATATAGCAAATGATCAGACGTGTGGGGACTTTCGCCTAGGCATGATCAGCTCTAACACATCATGGTAAAGCTTCACTTTACACATATGGTAAGAGGAATGGGGAGTGGCAGTGACGCTCTGCCCTTCTTCTGTTGGGGACAGAAAGATGACTGTGGAGGAGAATGTGGAGGAGGCAGATACATGCCTGATTTGGGAACCAGACTGTTACAATCATGGAGATGTCAACAGGACCTGGCCTAGTTGCTGTGACGATGAAAAGAACACTGTACTGCATGTGAATGTGGCCTGGCTGTCACAAAAGATCTGGGAGAAGAAGGTCATTCTTGTTCCGCTAGCTGGCTTCCAGTTCTATTTTTCCAACGGATTGAGTGATGCCACTTCATTTGCTGCCATAGAGCGGTGGTGCCTACATTTGTGTTTAAATGCTCACAATGATACTTTTGTCTTCCAGCACTGTGAAGAAAAGCTGCCTGAGGCGAGATACACAAAGTTTTTATAATAGCAATTTGCATATACTCCAGAATGTTATGAAGAGTGATCAGATGAATTGCATAGTCCTTCTTTGCCATGAAAATTAACTTAATCCCAAAAAAAAAACTTTCCACTGCATTTCATTGCTGTCATTAAAGGACCTGCTGAGATCATTTCAGTAATCGTCTTGTTAACTCAGGTGAGAATGTTGACGAGCACAAGGCTGGAGATCATTATGTCAGGCTGATTGGGTTAAAATGGCAGACTTGACATGTTAAAAGGAGGGTGATGCTTGAAATCATTGTTCTTCCATTGTTAACCATGGTGACCTGCAAAGAAACGTGTGCAGCCATCAGTGCGTTGCATAAAAATGGCTTCACAAGGATATTGTGGCTACTAAGGATACGCAAGGATATTGTGGCTACTAAGATTGCACCTCAATCAACAATTTATAGGATCATCAAGAACTTCAAGGAAAGAGGTACAATTCTTGTTAAGAAGGCTTCAAGGGCGTCCAAGAAAGTCCAGCAAGCGCCAGGATCGTCTCCTAAAGAGGATTCAGCTGCGGGATCGAAGTGCCACCAGTGCAGAGCTTGCTCAGGAATGGCAGCAGGCAGATGTGAGCGCATCTGCACGCACAGTGAGGCGAAGAGTAGTGATGAGCGGCAGGTGCCATATTCGATTTCGACGAAATTCGCGAATATTCGAATGAATATTCGTTTCGTATTCGTCGAAATCGAATATTCGTCATTTTTTCTAGTTATCGCGATTAAAATGCGATTTAAATAATCGCATATTGCGATTTGTACTTAAGGCTACTTTCCTATTGGTTTCATATCTAGAATTAGCGAGGATGACATGACTAATGTATCAGCTATATTGCTCAAAACGAAGATAACAGTGATTCTACATCTTGCGTTTAGCAGCCTATTCAGCTAATCCTCGCTAATTCTGAGCAAATCAAATAGGAAGGTTAGTATGAGAAGTTGTGTTAAATTAGCTATGCGATTTTTTTAATACACAATTATATTACTTGATATGATAATATTATTATAAGTATTCTATTTATTAAAAAAAGGAATCGCATGAGCTGAATTTAACACAGCTGTCTGGTAAGTCAACCTTCCTATTTGATTGCTAGAATTAGCTAAGTTGACGAATCAGGTTGCTAAAGCGAAGATGTAGAATACCTGTTATCTTCGCTTTGAGGAATATGACAATACATTCGTCATATCTCGCCATCCTCGCTAATTCTACCAAGCCAACCATAACTTCTGTGCTCATGGAGCGTCCCCATCACCATGGGAACGCTCCATATACTAAAATGTACTGTCGGATTTGAGGAATTACGTTGAAATCGCAATGCGATTAATTCAAGTTATATTAATCGCATTGCGATTTCAACTTAGAGCTGGGTTTATAATGGGTCAGCTTGCTAGAATTAACGAAGTTAACGAATATGGAATATAGCAGCAGTGTTAAGTTGAAATCGCAATGCGATTAATTTAACTTAAAGTATTCGCGATTGCGATTTCAACTTAGAGCTGGGTTTATAATGGGTCAGCTTGCTAGAATTAACGAGTTAACGAATATGGAATATAGCAGCAGTGTTAAGTTGAAATCGCAATGCGATTAATTTAACTTAAAGTATTCGCATTATGATTTCAACTTAGCACTGCTAGTGCATAGCTATATATTCCATATTCGTTAATTCTAGCCTATGTAAGATAGCAGTGCTAAGTTGTAATCGCAATGCGATTAATATAACTTGAATTAATCGCATTGCGATTTCAACGTAATTCCTCAAATCCGACAGTACATTTTAGTATATAGAGATTTTCCCATGGAAGGGGACGCTCCATGAGCACGGAAGTCGGCAGAAGCGGCAACGGGCACTGACTGGAGCAGCCAGGAAGCCAGGAATCCTCATGACAGGTAAGAACTACTTTTGGGAAGTGGGAAAGAAAAAAATATAACTAAAAAAAAAAAAAAAAAAAACGAATATTCGAAATAGCGAATTTATAGCGCTATATTCGAAATATTCGCGAATTAGCGAAGTGCCGATATTCGCTAAAAAAATTCGCTTTTCGAATATTCGCGCTCAACACTAGCGAAGAGTTTGGAAGATGGCCTGGTGTCAAGAAGGGCAACAAAAAAGCCATTTCTCTCCAAAAAAAACATCAGGGACAGATTGATCTTCTGCAGAAAGTATGGTGAATGGACTGCTGAGGACTGGGGCAAAGTCATATTCTCCGATAAAGCCTCTTTCCGATTATTTGGGGCCTCTGGAAAAAGGCTTGTCCGGAGAAGAAAAGGTGAGCGCTACCATGAGTCCTGTGTCATACCAACAGTAAAGCATCCTGAGACCATTCATGTGTGGGGTTGCTTCTCATCCAAGGGAGTGGGCTCACTCACAATTTTGCCCAAAAACACAGGCAAGAATAAAGAATGGTACCAAAACACCCTCCAACAGCAACTTCTTCCAACAATCCAACAACAGTTTGGTGAAGAACAATGCATTTTCCAGCACGATGGAGCACAGTGCCATAAGGCAAAAGTGATAACTAAGTGGCTCGGGGACCAAAACATTGACATTTTGGGTCCATGGCCTGGAAACTCCCCAGATCTTAATCCCATTGAGAACTTGTGGTCAATCCTCAAGAGGCGGGACGTCAAACAAAAACCCACTAATTCTGACAAACTCCAAGAAGTGATTATGAAAGAATGGGTTGCTATCAGTCAGGGCCCAGAAGTTGATTGAGAGCATGCCCAGTCGAATTGCAGAGGTCCTGAAAAAGAAGGGCCAACACTGCAAATACTGACTCTTTGCATAAATGTCATGTAATTGTCGATAAAAGCCTTTGAAACGTATGAAGTGCGTGTAATTATATTTCACTACATCACAGAAACAACTGAAAGATCGAAAAGCAGTTTAGCAGCAAACTTTGTGAAAACTAATATTTGTGTCATTCTCAAAACTTTTCACCACGACTGTCCAATGCCTTCAATAACACGGGTATAAATAATAATAGAGTTAGTGCAGTAAAATGTGTTTGCTAAAACACTGATTGGTATCTTGCAGAAATATACGAGTTCATAATAACACAAGCACAATAATGGCATTATTGCAGTATAATAGAATTTATAAGGAATTTGTCCTCATAAAGCTAGGGCTATACGACGACATGTGTCGCGCAACATTTTGTCAATTTTTATAATGATTGTCTATGGTGTCGCACTGCGACATGCGACATACTGCGACAGTAGCAAAAATCCATGGATGGATTTTTTGCTACTGTCGTGTCGCAGTCATAGCATGTTGCAGTGCGACACCATGGACAATCATTATAAAAATTGTTGCGCGACATCGGTGCGACAAAATGTCATGCGACATGTCGTCGTGTAGCCCTAGCTTGAAAGGTTAGAAAAGCTCTATATGTATGTTCTGGAAATGCAGAGAATCGTGTGCAAGTCTAAATGAGAATATAGGAAACTTAAAAAGTGGAGCTGCTATATTCAGTGCTCACAATGAAGAGGTTGTTTGTAGGGATGAGCGAACCCAGACTGTATTGTTCTTACCGAACATTACAGTGTCCGGGCACCCGAACCCAAACATTGGCGCGAAAGTCTATGTTCGTTGTTCAGATTTTAAATAAAGCTTGTTAAATGGCTGCAGTGTTTAAGCTGTGGGCACCTGGAAGCCATCACAGTCATGCCAAGTATCCCTCTTGGAGAGTTAATCAGTCTGTTAGGTGACATAAATCCTTTTTTTTTTTTTTTTTTGGGGGGGGGTACACCTCATCTGCATCCGTGACTCGGAAATACAATAGTTAATCATTCTATTAATTGTGTCTGTGGCATAAAGCCTTTTTCTGGAGGAGAAATACACCTCATCATATGCATCCGTGACCTGGGAATACAATAGTTAACCATTCTGTTAATTGTGTCAGTGACATAAAGCCTTTTTTGTGCTTCATAACACCCCATTTTCATCTGTCTTACTGTAATAGGAAAGTTAATCATTCAGTGGGGCCAGACTAGGGGCAGGAAGGTTGGTGTGGTGTCTCTTGTAAAAAAAAAAAGGGGGGGTTATGTTCATGGTTATTTGTCGCGGCAGTCGTGGTGGGGAGGTCCTCGAAGTTGGTGAATATGGTTGTAGTTTAAATGGGAGGCCCCATGGGTGGGGCTGGACTCTCATGGTTGAACTGGAGTGGAGGAATTAGGCATCCATGAGTTGGTGCCTCCAAGCTGGCGTTTATCGGCTCGGGTCAAGATGGAGTTGCCACTTTATTTGGGTACAGTGGTGTTTTGGGGCTTCTAGGACCTCCCTCGTCATTTACTCAGGTTTCTGCGGGTTAAAGTTGAATGTTATTTATGTTGGATATTTATTGGTTATTTATTTGTTATTTAATAAAACTGCTGCTGTGGCCGAATAAATCCGAACTGTTGTCCGACTGTTATTTAATGGTGGGAATTTAATAAGGTGGGGTTGGTGAAACCCGAGCGGGCTAGCCAATACCATAGTCATGTTAATTCTATCTGTGATATTAACCCATTTTTTTTGGGGGGGGATACCCTCCATTTACATTCGTGACACGAAAATACAAAAGCTAACCTGTCTGTTATTTCTGTCGGTGATATAAACCCATTTTTGCGGGGAGATACCCCTCATTTGCACCCGCGACACAGAAATACAATTGTTCGTCTGTCAGCCAATGTTTTGGTTGAATGTAAAAAAATGAGGAGAGCATCAAATAGGGGACGTGGCCGTGGTGCCGCTGGTGTTGGTGAAGCTCCTGCTGCAGGGAGATGACGTTGTCGATCTGTGCCAGCTACGCGCCCAAATTAAACACCTTCCTCTGGTGCACACAGGTGACAGGACATTTTACGTCATTTTATAGACCCGAATACCACTCTACGAATGCTGAGGCCGCAACAAGAGAGGTGATAGCAGATTGATGGCTGACAGTGCCACCAGTTCCTTCACATTGTCTCCCACCCGGTCCCCCACTGAAAGCGCAGAGTTGGCACTTGTGGCCCACGGACATCTGTCTTCCACCTCGACCCCTTGCACATCAGCCAAGCAGTCTGAGCCCCAAGTCATGCAACAGTCACCTAGCTTTTTGATGACTCTGCTGGCGGGGTTTCTATGGGCCATCCACCTAGCCCTGCCACAAAAGTGGAAGAGAATAGAGATTGAGTGCACTGATGTCCAACCATTTATCTCTGAGGATAAGGACTTGGGAGGACCACCACAGCATGTCTCTGATGATGATGACAAAACACAGGTGTCTACTGCTGCGGCTTTCTGCACTGTGCAGACCGGCAAGGATGGCAGAGGTGAGGAGTGGGTGGAAGATGATGTGGAGGATGATGAGGTCCTAGACCCCACATGGAATCAAGGTCATGCGAGTGACGTGTGCAGTTCGGAGGAAGAGGTGGGGGACACGCAACGCCAGCTGCACAGCAAAAGAGGGAGCAGGGTACAAAAGCAGAGTGGCCGGCCCATTGCCAGTACGCCTGCTACTGCCCACGGCGCTGAGGGACAGAGCACACCAAAGCCAGCTCAAAGGTGTTCACTAGCATGGTAATTCTTCAGGCAATGTGGTTTGCACGCTGTGCAGTCAGAGCCTGAGGCGAGCCATAAATGTTCTAAACCTGAGCACCACCTGCATGATCAGACATCTAACTGCAAAGCACGAGCTACAGTGGAGTAGACATCTGAAAAACCACGAAAGATATATGGCTCCTCCTGCTCCCTCCTCTGCTGCAGTCTTTGCCTCTTTCTCCCCCTCTGGAGTGACAGGGCCACCTGGCACCCATCAATGAGAGGGTGTGGCAGCAACAACACCACTACCACCAGCAGTGTCACCAAGCATCTCCATACTGTCCCATGTAAGCATTCAGCTGTCCATCCCCCAAACACTGGAGAGAATGAGGAAGTATCCCCCTACCCGGCTGTCCCACAGTACGTGGTTCCCAGATGCGACTACTTTAGTACTTTTACAGGTGGGCCGCCATCAGTGGCAAAGTCCACATAACCACCAATATGTGGACCAGTAAGCATGGGCAGGGATCTCCCTAACTGCCCACTGGGAAAATGTAGTGGTGGCTGGGCCTGAGGCAGAAAGCAGTTTAGTGCATGTCCTACCGTCACCGAGGACATTGCTCAGTGCCTCCTGTTGCCTCCTCCTCCTTTCCTCCTCTATTGCCTTCTCATCATGTCAGCGCAACACCTGCACCACCAACTTGAGCACAGCCAGGGGATAACGGCAGCAAGTTGCTCTGAAATTCATATGTTTGGGGGAAAAACCCTACATCGCACAGGAGCTGTGGACGAAGAACAGACCGATGAGTGGTTGGTGCCTCAAATCTCAAGCCCATGCAAAATCTCGTAGCAGCACTGGGCCTAGCCGGTTTGAACCACATCTCTTGCCTGGTGCTTGTGCTGAATTTGGTGGTTCAGAGGTTCCTGAAGAATTACCCCGAGATGTCAAAGCTGCTAGAAAGACAAGTCTCTGGATGCTACATGTGTGGTGGCTGTGTAACCTGTAGGTTCATGATTAGTCAGAGTATAAGGAGGAAGTATAAAATTCTAGATTTTATAAACTAAAGGAGTAGTATATAAAAATCACATGCAGTTGTATTAAGAAATACGTAGGAAAAACCCTACGTGAGCTACGACAGAGAGTTAGTGAACATCTGGGGGACATTAGAAACAAGAGAGACAAGACAATTGCTAAACACATTCTCTTTGAGCATAATAGGAACCCTGATTGTTTAAAGTTCATGAGAATAGAATTGAATCAACCGTTTCTACACCGTGGAAATTTTGATGAGATGTTGTTGCAACATGAGACCCACGAGGACAGCTTGTCATTGCCTCTGGGAAGCCTGGCACACATGAGCGACTACATGCTGCAGTGCCTGAACAACAACCGCCGAGTTGCCCTCATTGTTACCAGTGCTGATTACTGGGTGGCCACCCTGCTGGATCCCCTACAAGGACAACGTGCCGTCCTTACTTCCATCACTGGAGCGTGATCGGAAGATGCGTGAGTACTGAGGGCTTTTCCACCTGACAGTGGGGGCTCAGTCGAAGCATGGGGCAGAGGAGGAAGTCGCCAACACAGCTGGGACACCGCCAGCACCTCAGAAGGGAAGGTTAGCATGGCCGAAATGTGGAAAAGCGTTGTCAGCATGATACCATCTGATATGGACCATCTTAGCAGGAGGCAGTGTTCCAGCAACATGGTGGAAAAGTATGTGTGCACACGTCTGCACCCATCTACTGACTGATGGGTCTGCTTCATTTAACTTCTGGGTTTCCAAATTGGGCACATGGCCTGAGCTTGCCCTGTACATGTGTTTAGAACGGCAGGGGGTTGATTACGGACAGGCGTATCCGCATGTCTACAGCAAGCGTGGACAAGCTCACGTTCATTAAAATGAACCAGGCATGGATCCCACAGGACTTGTCCGTACCTTGGGCAGAGTAGAGAGGTGTACCGGCCACACCCAGCCATTGTTATACTCCAGCACACTTTTTGCGTTCTCTTTGCCATTTCCCAATGTTTTAGGGCCTCTTCTGCCTACACCGCCACATCCACCTCCTCCTCCACTCGGACCTGCACCTCCTGGCTCAAGATTATTATGTCTTGTATTGGCAGAGTAGAGAAGTATACCGGCTGCACCCAAAAAAATGGCTAAAGGTCCCACACAGAATTAACGGACAAGTCCAAAAAAACTAAACAAAAACAGTGTTGGCTTCCTCCTCCGCCTTTTCCACCTTCACCCCCACGTCGACAGTCTTCTCAACTTCATACTCCACTTGGACCTCTGCCTCCTGGTTCAAGATTATTTTTATAATTTTTTTTATATACTTTATGTTATTTTAAGTCATTTCCCTATCCACATTTGTTTGCAGGGCAATTGTACTGCCCTTACCCCCATTGTGTATCCTTTTGCAGTCCTCTAGCCCTTTCTATGACTTTGTTACAGCCATTTTTTAGCCCCAAAGTTCGGGTCCCCATTTGAAACAAATTTCATCCGAACCCGAACATCCACGGGTCCGCTCATCCCTAGTTGTCTGGAAATAAATAACTTTTTAAAGAACCTGCAGCCTGACTTACCTGCTATCCACTGCTCCATTACTGCACACTGGCTCTGGTCTGTCTACCGCGGTTTGTTTGCTTAATCTCCACCATGGGCATAGTCATCTGTTCCTCTGCAGCCAATCACTGGTGTCCACAAGAGACACAGCACCGCTGAGGCCAGTTGTTTGCAGATCATCATGCCCATGCCAGGGACAATCAAGCCACTTACTGGAAGATGGTCACACGAGAGCTAGCACACAGGACCAGAGCAGTGGGTAGCAGCTAGGTATGAATCTTTCCTTAGCAGAGGTGGAACTGATTTTCTATCACCACTAGAACACAAAGCTTATCACTGTTTTTGATAAATAGGAGCCTTATGTCAGATTTACACCGCACTATTCTGGGGCCATTTCTCGATAACGAACGTTACTGCAAGCACTCATTCCCAATAATAGGCCCATAAATGTGCTGCTGATGAACTGATGAATGAGCAAAATGCTTGTTCATCAGGGAGTTCATCAGTTATGCAGTACATTATATCATTGTTTCTGGGCAACACATTGTGCTGTGTGAACAGCGATCTGCTTCCCAGAAACAATGAATCTATATGAGGAAGAGCGATAGCAGTAGCCATTACTCATCCCCATACAGTGGGAGGAGATCGCTGCATGTAAATGCAGCTCATCACCTCCACTGATGAGTAGTGGATTGCCAGGAATGAACAGTCCCTTCCTAATAATTGTCTGCTCCATCTACACATGTAAACCTGCCTTTAGATTGATAGAACATAACATTTATACTTTGATTAACAGTTCTAAACTTTTCAAAATTGTTATGAAAGTTAAGAAATGAATTACACAATATTAATAACAATATATATTTTAAACTGGCATTAGAGTCTGTACTTATCCGCCCAAAACAAAAAAGTTTTGACTCAGACTCCAGAGCCCTGGTTTTTACATGATTTGTTTGAAACAAATAAAAAAAAACTTCTGATTCGTCTGGCAGACGATTTCTTGTGAAATTCATAATAAATTCATAATGAATCTGATTAGTTTAGAATCGATTTGCTTGTCTCTAACACAAACCCTTCAAATATCTCAGTTCTCACAATCTGTCTTATGACAAGAGCATTCACTTAATCGCGAATGCAAGGAATTATTACACCGCACTGAAAATTTCTGGACCATCCATGTAATGAACAGATGAATTGGATCCTCCAAAAGGAGACCTAGTCTTTGCAAAGCTCTCTGCCTGGCTGATAGAGAGTTCCTCCATATAACTCGCCAGTCTTAATGAACGTGCCCTGGATTGTCTAAAGTAGACCACTCTTTTAAAGCAGTTATCCAACCCTTTACAAACGATGGCCTATCTGGAGTATAGGAAATCACTATGTAATTGGAGGAGGTATGACACCCCGCACCCCTGCCGTTCAGCTGTTCTGAAATAGCTCTGATACTGGCACTACATAGCTCTGTACCATTGTGCAGTGAACAGAGCTGGTTAATGCTCCCATTGAAATGAATGGAAGTAGCGCTGCAGTAATGAGCTCTGTCCACTACACAACAGACAGAGCTATGTAGTGCCGGTACCAGACCTACTGCAGAACAGCTGGTCAGTGGGCATGTGGGGTGTCGGACCCCTGCCAATCAGATATTGATGGCCTATTCTGAGGGTAGGCCATTACTTGTAAAGGGTTGGGTAACCCATTTAAGCTTTTAGAACTTGGTAGCAGGGGTTAACCTCTAAATTCCACAGATCTGGTGGATGAGCGTCTTTATTGAATCCAGTAATAATGGATATGGAAAGGATTGGTCTTCATGAGACAGCCCCTTTAAATATGACTGCTAAAACACAATTGAATAGACTGCATAACATTGTGGCAATATACAACAAAGGGAACTGAATAAATGTGATTTGGTTCATAGAATAACAATGTCGTCTGTGTTCTTTTCATGTTTACAGACGTTGGCTGCCATATTTTTGACAATAGGTCACCACCACAATCACATTTTCTCCAGGGAGCAGTCATATCAGTTTAGGTACTGACAGAATAACAATAACCTCTTATGCTCCATTGTGGAATATAGACATAACATGCCGAGGCTTGTTTGCTCTGAAGCAGTTAGTGATGAGGGACAAGAACTACAGTATTTCCAGATGTACTGAAAATAAAGGCTCTGCAAATATTGTCCATGAAAAGAGAGGACCGCTGTGGATGGCTTCACCCAGTGAATTCATAAATAGGGGCTTACACAGATCTCTTGAATCCCCATAGGAAAACTTAGTATGGGCCCCCCTGCACCGCCAATTTCCAATTTGCATACGTCAAACACTCCCAGGCAACATTGTGCATGGGCTTTTAATCCCTTCTCTCAGATGCCATGGTTTCATTGATACCATTCTGGGGTGTGTATGACTTTTTGATCACCTTTTATATATTTTATTTTTTAGGAAATGAAGCGTCCAAAAATGGTGAATTGGCCATTTGGATGCTTTTTCTGTTTACCGTATGGAGATGGAGAATTTTTTTAATATTTTTAAAGTATGGGCGTTTTTGCACATTGGGACACCATTCATTTTGGCAAAAGGGGGGTGATTTGAACTTTTATTTTTTTTATTTTAATTTTACTTTTGTACATGCAATTACTAGATTGCTATTCTCATACATTCCAATGCAATAGCATTGGAATTTATGAGAAAATCGCATATTTCTTATATGCAGCAGCCTGAGTTTCATTCATAGAGACCCAGGCTGCTGCAGGCATGCTCCGGCTTTCTGTGTCCAAGCTAAACTGTATGTGATAGAAGGAGGAGGGTGTGTTTAAGTGGGGAGAGCAACGATTGGTTGAGGTGCAGAAGCTAGTGCATGTGAGGAGCTCAATGTATTGTGGGTAGTGAGGGCAGGCGGAATTAGCCTCAGGGTGAGGGCATCGGCATCCATCTTAACGGAATAGTGAAATTGCAGTTTTATGCAGACTGGTTGCTAAGGGATGAATCTTATTAAATATGAGGTAAGTAAATCTAATAGTTATTGATTTGGGAATATCATATTATTAGTAACTACATATATGAAAATTGTAATTAGGGTCTAAATGTGACAGTTATCTTTTAAGGGGTTTGTGCAGAGGTTTTATATTGATGACCTACCCTCAGGACAGGTCATTAAGGCACTTTAACCTGTTTTTAATGGCGATTAGATGGGTGCCCTCCTGTCATGTGAATAGGCTTATAGACTTTGATCAATTTTAAAATTATGTGAATGTAGCCTAAGGAGTAGTATGCTTGTTTGGTGGGGGGAGATATTAGGTGCTTGATGAAAAGGAAGTTGCTGAAATAAATACTTTACATTCTGGTCCAATTGCCATTTTTTCTGGCCCACTTTATGAGAGATATTGCAGGCACTAGTTTGCTTCTGTAGGTTTCAGGCCTTTGAAACCGTGTAAACTTGTGGAAACCTTCAAGTGAAAGCAGTGGTTTCCATACGCACCACGCCAATACTGAATTACTTCATTAGTGATGGTCAGCACCAGCACTGGACCATCCTATTGCGTTGGGTATGCAGTTTATTGAGGTAGGAACCGTTTCTTCTATACATGTGTTGCAGTAATCGGTTGCTTACGAACATCAAGGCCTCATGGGAATCAGCAGCAACGTGCTGTGTCTGCAAACATTCAGGATCATGTTTTGAGAGGAGAGTGGATTTTTGTCTCGGGCAGTGAGGAAGGGATAAATCATTGTATTTTTGGTACGTGTGTTTTCCTTTTGGAGCTTACTAAACTTCTACTCTGGGAACGTACATGACAAGTGATGAAATTTTCCAGAGCCTCGTCCAGGTGGCTTTTCAAGAAGTTCCATAACAAGATTTGAAGTAAAAACCGGATAAAACATTTACGTCTGCGATGCCACTAGGATGACTTTATACATGAATGGTCTGCTTTAAAAGCCAAAAGGCAACATTATCCAGTGTTACAGCGGCAACAGACCGGCCAGAATAGCTACAAGATGCAGAAAGCAGATTTGTCACTCACAAAGACCTGGGGCTGTTTACTAACAGGGGAGCAGACCTGTATAGAGTATTATTAGCTTCACTGCTATTCCATATGGAACACGCGGCCAGTTGGTTACAGTTTTTTCCCTCTCCGCTTTAACCTTTGCTATAATTACTGACAGAAGTTTTAGGCTACAAAAGAATTCCAATTATCGGTCCAACAGTGTTTGGCTTGACTGAATAATCATGTTACGGTGGCCATACACATAAAACAAAAGTAAGTTGATGGGTGAACAACCGCATCTATACACGTTATAGTCCGTATTGGCTGTTCCAGTCATTCAATCTGACTCTACATATTCAAGGGGTGAAGGGGGAAATTAAAGTGGACCTGGAAAAAAACGAAAAGTGGCACCATGTTGTTAGTGGCTTTAAACTGACAGAAGAAGGGCCAAAACAAGTAGGCGGGGACAACCTTAGTAGGCGGGGCCTGCAATACTGTAGTACAGTGGTGAATACCGCCCCAGCAGAATCAAATACCACAGGACAGCACAAAATACTGCTGCCCTCACCACAGTATTCAACTGTATCACCACCTTGAGGACAGTAATACAGTTGAGTTCAGGAGGGCACCTGCGGCCGTTGAGCATCAGATCATTGTGTACAGTACCTGGCCTGTGGCCATCAAGAGGGCTTGAGAGGCCTCCTGGGCATCGGCCTATCAGGGAATTTCCCTG
Organism: Bufotes viridis; assembly: GCA_033119425.1. NCBI lineage: Eukaryota > Metazoa > Chordata > Amphibia > Anura > Bufonidae > Bufotes > Bufotes viridis. The sequence continues at coordinate 224,132,469 of CM065594.1, forward strand.
TAGGGTCTATGGCCAATCCACCCCCAGATGAAGGACAAATCATTTTTGGGGACCACTCTTTCACAGAAAGATTTTCATGGGAAAATGATTTCATGGGCTGAATAAGTTATTCATATTCATTAAATTTAGAGTAACGTGTAAGAGTATCTTTACCCGTTCTCTCACCTGGATATAACTGTACATACAAAGTGTTCAGGAGCTGATTGTAATACAGTTGACACCTAGTCGCAATGATTTTGATAGAAGATAACTCAGATCCCGTTCAATTAACCCCTCAGATGTCACAGTCAATAGTGACTGCAGCATCTGAGGGGTTGGTCTGAGTGAGGAGGTTCAGATCAACAGCCCTGCAGTAAAATCACAGGGCGCAGAGTGGTCGCTATGGCAGCCAAGGGCCTTTTGAAGTCTCCTAGGCCTCCTATAGCAAACTGCCTTTTAATAGGAATTACAGAGAATCCCCATAGACCGCAACAGTAAGCTATTGCAGTCCATGGTATAAACATGTAAAAAGTAAAAAATGTTTTCAAAAATAGTAAAAAAAAAATTATAATAAAACAATATATAATTGGTATTGACGCATCCGAATATGTCTAAACTATTTAAATATAAAACTATTTATTCTGCACGGTGAACACGGTGTAACGGAAAACAAAAAAACATGGATGAATCAACATTTTGGGTTACATGACCCCAGGAAAAATATTGCATTAAAAAAAAATCTAAAAATCATTTATGGTACCAATAATAACTGCAGTTGGTTCTGCATAAAACAAGCCCTCACATGGCTCTGTAGACAGAAATATAAAAAAGTTATGGGAGACCGAATAAGGTGATAAGGTTCAAAGTTGTTTCCAGTAGCAAGTAGTAAAACTGTATGTATTTGGTATTGCTGTAGTCACATTGAACCACAGATTATAGTCACCATGTAATTTTTAGTGCACAGTGAACACCGTAAAAAAAAAAAAAAAATGTATATATATATATATATATATATATATATATATATATATGCTCAAATTGCATGTTTTTTTAATTTCAATTTCACTCCACAAATAATTTTTTCCTCCATTTTTTCAAGACAAGAAATGTCAAATTAAATGGTGCCATTAAAAAAATACTTGTTCAGCAAAAAAAAAAAAAAAAAAGCCCTGATAAAAGCTCAAGCATTGTTATTTCATGAGAAACTCAAATATTGACTGAAATATACCGGTACATGTCAGGAGAGTGGTCAGATCCTCTTTAAAGAAACATTTCCACATCATTTTTTATTCTTTAGTCTGTTATAAAATTCCAAAATATATAAAGTTGTTCTTTACCGGATCTTCACTTTCTGGAATGGTAAATTAAATTGGGATTTGGGATACACAGTATACTATATCGGGGTCAAGGGTCCTGCTGGAGAACCTGGTAACTTGTGACCCTTCAGGGGTTAACATTTGACAGGCAGTCGTAGCTCCGGGCGCAGAAAGTGACATACGCTAATCATTTTGAGACTATTTGTAATAACTCGCCTTTTTGACACAGGAAGCAAGGCCTTATACCCAGAGAGACTATTGAATGGTGTATTAAAAATGAACATGCTTGATGTCACCTGACATTTTATGAGCGGGGAATAATATGTGTTACGTGCTGTGGAGCCCAGCACATCTGTAAGAGTTTAGCTTCTCTGGCTCTTCTCTTTGCGGTGTGACTGTGGTTAATTACTGAAGGATATTTTTCTGTTTTCTGCCAGCGGATTTCAATGAGTGAACTATAGAGGATTTTGCTAAAATTGTACCCCGAGTTGAACCGCTTCCAAAGACAATATGAGTGTTAAGTAATGGAGTGATCGCTTCCGTTTGCACAAAAGCTGCACAAGGCTCGGCCTCTTTCCTAACAGCTGTGAAATGTCGGGCGTTTCGATGAAACGTTATTTGATAGACGGAGGTGCTTTATGCTGGACTGCGACTGTGAATTCTGTCAGGTTTAATCCCCCCTGAGACTACACAGATGATCTTGTTATAAACTAATAGAGAAAAATCCAATTGATTACACTCATAAAAATGACCAATAAATATGAAAGCATTTTACATCCCAGATTGAAGTCTTTGGACTCCTGATGTCCAGATTTTATGGCTGCAGCATTATGAATAATTCCACAGGTTCATAAACTTCTCGCTATACTAACAGGTTTCACAAGCAAGATCACCATCTACTGGAGATAAATGGTACTGCCAGCTGGACAGAGCCAGATCATAGATATTCATTTGTTAAAAGTTATACCCTATCCACAGGAGACCCCCACCGATCACACGGAGCAGTTACCCCTCGCAGCCCCAAAAATGAATTGAGCAGCAGGTCAACATGCGCCCTGCCCCTCATTCATCTCTATGAGCAGAGGCGGATTGGCCATAAACCCTAAAGGAAAATTTCTCGGGGGGCCGCCCAAGTCCTCCTCTCTGTTGCTGACCGGGTATATAACGAGCTCTCAACACGAAGCACATTTTTTTTGTAAGTAGCGGGTGCAATGACAGGGAGCTGCGACAGCACCACCCCCGTCATTGTACCCCTCAGATGCCTGTTCATACATAATCGTGGCATCTGAGTGTACAAACAGAGTAAAATTAACATTAACCCCTTCACTACCGAGCCACTTTTCACCTTAAATCCCAGGCCGATTTTGCAAATCTGACATGTGTCACTTTATGTGGTAATAACTTTAAAACGCTTTTACTTATCCAGGCCATTCTGAGACTGTTTTTTGGTCACATATTGTACTTCATGGCAGTGGTAAAATTGAGTCAAAAAATGTCATTTTTATTTATATTTTTTTTTTTACCAAAAATGTTGAAAAATGTTCACATTTTCAAATTTCAATTTCTCTACTTTTATAATAGATAGTAATAACTCCAAATATAGTTATTACTTTACATTTCCCATATGTCTACTTCATGTTTGGATCATTTTGAAAATTACATTTTATTTTTTTGGGACGTTAGAAGAATTGGAAGTTTAGAAGCAAATCTTAAAATTTTTAAGAACATTTACAAACCTCAATTTTTTCAGGACCAGTTCAGTTATGAAGTCACTTTCTGGGGCTTACATATTAGAAACCACCCACAAATCACCCCATTTTAGAAACTACACCCCTCAAGCTATTCTGATTTTACAAACTTTGTTAACCCTTTAGGTGCCCCATGAAAATTAAATGAAAATGGGAATGAAATTTAAAAATGTAACTTTTTTTTAGCAGATTTTAAATTTTAATCTATTTTTCTGCAACACATCAACAGCCAAACAAAACCCCAAATCTTTTACCCTGAAACCGGAGTTTACAGATGTGTGCTCAAAAACTGATGTATGGGCGCACAGCAGGCTTCAGTGTGGAAGGAGCGCCATATGGCTTTTGGAGAGTGGATTTAGCTGGAATGGTAATTGGGAGCTATGTCACATATGAAGACACCCTGAAGTGGCCCTACAGTGGAAACCCCCAGAAAGTGACCCCATTCTGGAAACTACACCCCTCAAGGAATATTTCATGGTGTGTAGTGAGCACTTTGACCCATCAGGCCTTTCACAGAATTAGGAAACGCTTGGCTGTAAAAATAAAAAATTACTATTTTATCCAGAAAAAGTTGCTTTACACACACATTTTTCACTTTTACAAGGTGAAACAGGACAAAATGCACCCCACATTTTGTTCCCCATTTCCCCCTGAATACACCAACACCCCATATGTGCTCAAAAAATGATGTATGGATGCATGGCAGGGTTCAAAACGGAAGTAGCGCCATAGGGCTTTTGGAGGACAAATTTTGCAGGATTGGCTTTTGGGAGCTATGTTGCATATGAAGATACCCTGAGGTACCCCTAGAGTGGAAACACCCCAAAAGTGACCCCATTCTGGAAACTACACCCCTCAAGGAATATTTCAAGGTGTGTAGTGAGAATTTTTTCCAGAAAAAGTTGCTTTACACCCACCTTTTTCACTTTCACAAGGGGTAACAGGACAAAATACACCCCACATTTTGTTCCCCATTTCCCTCCGAATACGCCAACACCCCATATGTGCTAAAAAAAATTATGTATGGGCGCACAGCAGGGCTCTAGAGTCAAACTGCTAAATATAGATTTTGCTGACCTGAATTGGCAGACAATTTATTTTAGGTGACATGTCGCATTCAATAAATTCTTGAGGTCCCCAGAAATGAAAAAAAACCAGGAAGTGACCCCAGTTCGGAAAGAGCACCCCCTTATGAACATTTTAAGTGGTAGAAAGGGTACTTTTCATCAAACAGGTGACTCACAGAAGGCAGAAATACTACAGAAAGCATTTCAAAGCACACATTTGTAAAATTGAAAAAACTACTAGCAGACCCCAATTTTTCACTTGCACAAGGGGTTAAAGGAGAAAATGCACCCCAGTATATGTTCCCCATTTCCTAGCCTTTTTGCAAACACCCCATATGTGCTTGTACCCTGTTGTATTGGCACATAGCAGGTCTCTAGAGGCAAAAAATGGTTATTGCAGGCCTGAATAAACAGACATGTATTTTAGCTGCCATGTCACATTAAATACATTTCCTGAGGTCCCCAGAAATGAAAAACCCCAAAAAGTGACCCCATTTCGGAAAGAGGACCCCCGTACGAACATTTTAAGGGGTGGAAAGGGCACTTTTGACCTAACAGGTGTTTCACAGAAATGAATATGTAGTGGTTGGTGAAAAGTGGATATGTAAGTTATGCAGACTAAATTTGAGATATAAGGTGGTTAAACTACAGCATACAGCTGTAACAATCTTTGATGCACAGGCCAGGTTTTTCAGGGCAGGTTTCGCAATGGTAAATGGTGTCTTTCCTTATCCCCCTTCCCTTTCTCGTTGTTTGGGGGACTTCACCAGGAAATGTTGCCCTTGTGCAACTCGGGCACCGTAACTTGCAGAAGTACTGGGGCCCTCCATTGCTTGGTTTGGAAGAATTAGGACCTTTATCACCACCTCTTGAAATTGTAGGAATGTTCTTGTCTGGCCTCTAGATCTAAATAGTACGTATGCGCCATCAGTATGAGGTGCACAGCCAGTTTTTTGTACCCCACTTTTGTTTTTCGTGTGGCACTGTAGGGCTTCAGAACTTGATATGAAATCAACCTCGTCCATCTGCCTGTTGTAGTACAAAATGCATTCTGGTTTGGGGACAGTGGTACTGGTACCACATACAGCGGCAGGGGAGCTGGTGTTACTGTGAATAGTGACATCAGTGAGTGAGCGCTGCCGCCCGCACTGCCTGTTACTGGAACTGAGTGTAAGGTAGTAAAGAAATGAGCGCTGATTTACTGCAGGAATCAGGATACGGATTACAGTTTATAAATGTATACTCCTGTGAGCGGCGGGGAGGGGGATCTGTGGATGGCACTGTTATGGGGAGGGGATCTGTGGATGACACTGTCATGGGGTTGATCTGTGGATGACACTGTCATGGGGTGGATCTGTGGATGACACATATAGCATAAGATGCTATATACGGTATGTGTCATCCACAGAGCCCCCCCATAAGTGTTATCCACAGATCCCCCTCCATAACAGTGTAATTCACAGTTCCCCCCCTATAAGTGTTATCCACAGATCCCCCTCCATAACAGTGTCATCCACAGAATCCCCTCCATAACAGTGCCATCCACAGATCCCCCATAACAGTGCCATCCACAGATCCCCCGTAACAGTGTCATTCACAGATCCCCATAACAGTGTCATCCACAGATCACCCATAACAATGTCATCCACAGATCCCCCATAACAGTGTCATCCACAGATCCCCCATAACAGTGTCATCCACAGATCCCCCATAACAGTGTCATCCACAGATCCCCTATAACAGTGTCATCCACAGATCCCCCTTAACAGTGTCATCCACAGATCCCCCATAACAGTGTCATCCACAGATCCCCCATAACAGTGTCATCCACAGATCCCCCATAACAGTGTCATCCACAGATCCCCCCATAACAGTGCGTCATCCACAGATCCCCCCCATAACACTGTGTTATCCACAGATCCCCCATAACAGTGTCATCCACAGATCACCCATAACAGTGTCATCCACAGATCACCCATAACAGTGTCATCCACAGATCCCCCATAACAGTGTCAGCCACAGATCCCCCATAACAGTGTCATCCACAGATCCCCCATAACAATGTCATCCACAGATCCCCCATAACAGTGTCATCCACAGATCCCCCATAACAGTGTCATCCACAGATCCCCCATAACAGTGTGATCCACAGATCCCCCATAACAGTATCATCCACAGATCCCCCATAACAGAGTCATCCACAGATCCCCCATAACAGTGTCATCCACAGATCCCCATAACAGTGTCATCCACGGATCCCCCATAACAGTGTCATCCACAGATCCCCCATAACAGTGTGCTGTGCGTGCGAGAGTCAGAGTCACTGTGACTTTTCTTGCGGCCGGGTCAAAGGGCGTGGTCAATGGGCAGAGTCAAGGGGGCGGCAAAATTTGCTTTTGCCTAGGGTGGCAAAAATACTTGCACCAGTCCTGATTGGAGCCCCCACAGACATAAGGTATAAGGGAAAGATCTGCTACTATTGTGTGTTCAGAGCTGCACCTGGTTTTGGCTCAAAATCACTGATAGAAATTACTGACCGAACACTGACGTGTGAATGAGACATTAAAAGGGGTTTCTGGTACTATTATATTGATGGTCTATCCTCAGGATCGGCCACCAATATCCGATTAACGGTAGTCCTAAACAGCATCAATCTGCTGTTCTGCAGTAGCTGTAGTGCCAGAACTACACAGCTCCATCCATTGTTTAGTGGACCTGGTTACTGCAGCACAGCTCCAACTTAGGGTACTTTCACACTAGCTGCATAGCTATCCGGCAGACTGTTCCAGCGGGTGAACAGCCTGCCGGTTCCGCCATGCCACAAGTACCCGTGTGCTGCCGATCCGTCCCCATTGACTATAATAGGGCGGGGGACAGAGCTACGGCGCAGCACGGTAGTGCACGGCAGTGATCACCGGACTAAAAAGTCAGACCTGCAGTACTTTTAGTCCGGCGATCTCCGGCCGTGCACTGCGTGCTGCGCCGTAGCTCCGCCCCCCGCCCCATTATAGTCAATGGGGACAGAGCGGCAGAACATGGGTACTTGCGGCATGGCGGATCCGGCAGGCTGTTCACCCGCCGGAACAGCCTGCCGGATAGCTATGCCTCTAGTTTGAAAGTACCCTTAAGTGAATAGGAGCAGCCAGGGGCATTGCTAGGGTCTCAAAAGATCCAATGAATATGGCCCAGTTCTAGGGTTGCCACCCGTACAGGAATGACCCGGACAGTCCGGGTTTGTAATCCTGTGCCCGGGTACAAGCCTTTCTCAGACCCGGGCACAGGATTTATTCAAACTGCAGAGACTCTCACCTGACAGCTGGCGGTGAGCACTGCCAGTGGTGTGGACGATCGGATCAGCTGCGGCGGGTCACTGCAGGGTGATCAGCTCAGCTCCCTCTAGTGATGATATCAGCTAGCGCAGGGGGGCGCCAGCGCTGTCTTCAGACACTCCCTCCTCCCCCACCTCCCTCCTTCTCTCTGCTACGAGGAAGTCAGGAAGTGACATCAGAGAGAGAGAGAGGCAGGGAGCGTGGGAGAATTCATTCTCCAGCAGTCTGCCTGCCCAGTGCAGCAGTGTTTTTTCAACCTCTGCGACCAAGTAACGGACCTAGTCCTAGTCACTTCTAAAAAAGGTATATTTAAAACATTTGAAGTGTAACAGTGTTTAAAGGGTTTCTGAATCTGTCATCAGAAAAAAAGTAATGTAGCTGACTGACATTAGTGCTAATGTCAGCAGTACATAACAGTATGCTTTATAACTCCCTGCCTGCCACCGTTCCATTAAAATAAAGACTTTTATAATATGCTAATGAGCCTCTAGGTGCTATTAGGGCGTTGCTGCGGCACCTAGAGGCTCGGTCTATTCACCCTTTGGCACACCCATGTCCAGCTGATTGACGTCCGAGTTCTCCTCTTCGTCCCATAAATCCTGCGCCTGCGCCGACCCGTTTAGTATTCGGCGCAGGCGCAGTGAGTGAAGCGCGTCCTTCATTCACTGCGCCTGTGCCGAATACTAAACTTTACCTTGTGATACCTTGTGATTACCTACAATATTATTTAATTACAAAATATGTGCATAGTGTATACTTACCTAAAAAATATTCATACCAAAAAATTGCCACTAAGTTCCTAAAAAAAATTAACCAAAATTTTGAAAGATTTGCAATTTTCAAAATTTCTATTCCTCTGCTTTTAATACAGAAAGTGATACTTCATAAAATATTTATTACTTAACATTCCCCATATGTCTAATTTATGTTGGCATTGTTTTATACATATCATTTTATTTTATTAGGACGTTAGAAGGCTTAGAAGTTTAGAAACAATTCTTAAAATTTTTTAGTAAATTTCCAAAAACCCACTTTTTGTGGACCAGTTCAGGTCTGAAGTTTCTTTGTGTGGCTTACATAGTGGAAACCCCCCCATAAATGACCCGATTGTAGAAACTACACCCTCAAGCTACTCAAAACTGATTTTACAAACTTTGTTAACCCCTTAGGTGTTCCACAAGAATTAAAGTAAAATGGAGATTAAATTTCAAATTTTAATTTTTTTGGCAGATTATCAAGTTCTTCTTTAACACATCGAGGGTTAACAGCCAAACAAAACTCAATACTATACTATTTGGGGGTATATATAATTTTTAATTATGTTTTTTGTGAGGCAAGGTAACCAAAAAATGGCAATTTTGGCACCGTTTTTATTTTTTATTTTTCACAACATTCATCTGACAGGGTAGATCATGTGCTATTTTGATAGAGCATGTTGTTACGTATGCAATGATATATATGTCTTCCATTTTTGTTGTTTGTTTCAGTTTTACATAATAAAGCATTTTTGAAAAAAGAAAATGTTTGTGTCTTTCTGAACGCCTTATTTTTTAATTTTTCTGCCGATCATCTTGTGTTTTTATCGGTACCATTTTTGGGTACATATGATTTTTTGATCATTCATTATTACACTTTATGGGGCAAGGTGACCAAAAAATTTTAAGGTTAGGACATTTGATAAAAAATTATGTTTTAGTGTCTCCATGTTCTGACAGCTATAGTTTTTTTTATTTTCTGAGCGATTTTCTTGTAAGGAGCTCATTTTTTGCGGGATGAGGTGACGGTTTAATATTTTGTGGGACATCCGCCTTTTTGATTGCTTGGTGTTGCACTTTTTGTGATGTATGGGGACAAAAATGTCTTTTTTTGACACTGTTTTTATTTTTATTGTGGATAATGTGATATATTTATAGGACCAGCCGTTACGGACGCGGCGATACATAATATGTGTGTTTTTTCTTTTTTTTTCTATTTTTTTATAAAAAAATCCGTTGAAAGGGGCGTTACCTTTTTTTTAACTTTATTTCTGACTTTAACTTTTGATAAAGCCATTAACAGGGTTTATTACAAGGAAATATTTTTATGTCTTATTTGCCCTTGTGTGGTGCAGTTATATGTTCTAAAGCATTTTTTGGCTTGTATTAGTGGGAAAAAGGGCTTATTAGCCGTTGTGTGGTGAAGCGCGAAAATTACAGCCCTTTTTGGCGTGTATTAGTGGCACAAAAAAAAATTTTATTTGCCCTTCAGCGGTGCTGTTATATGTTCTAAAGCCCTTTTTGTTGTGTATTAGTGGCAAAAGAAAAATATATTTGCCGTTCAGCAGTGCAGTTATATATTCTAAAGCCTCTTGTGGAGTGTATAAGTGGAAAAAAGAAAAATATATTTGCCGCTCAGCGGTGCAGTTATATATTCTAAAGCAGGCATCCTTAAACTGCGGCATTCTAGCTCTAGGTGATTTAAACTGCGGCCCTCAGCAGGGCATTGTGGGAGTTGTAGTTTTACAACAGCTGGAGGGCCGCAGTTTGAGGATGCCTGTTCTAAAGCCTTTTGTGTCATAAATAAGTGGGAAAAAAATAAGGGCCTATTTGCCATTCAGCGGTGCAGTTATATGTTCTAAAGCCTTTTGTGGAGTGTATAAGAGGAAAAATATATATATTTGCCGTTCAGCGGTGCAGTTATATGTTCTAAAGCCTTTTGTGGAGTGTATAAGAGGAAAAAAATATATATTTGCCGTTCAGCGGTGCAGTTATATGTTCTAAAGCCTTTTGTGGAGTGTATAAGAGGGAAAAAAAATATATTTGCCGTTCAGCAGTGCAGTTATATGTTCTAAAGCCCTTTTTTGCGTGTATTTGTCGCACAAAAAAAGTATTTGCCGTTGTGGGGTGAAGTGAGAAAATTACAGCCCTTTTTGGTGTGTATTAGTGGGAAAAAAGGGCTTTTAAAGCAGTAGTGTGGTGAAGTGAGAAAATTACAGCCCTTTTTGGCGTGTATTAGTGGCCCAAAAATGTTTTCATTTGCCCTTCAGTGGTGCAGTTATATGTTCTAAAGCCCTTTTTGTTCTGTATTAGTGATAAAAGAAAAATATATTTGCCGTTCAGTAGTGTAGTTATATGTTCTAAAGCAGAGTTTTTTGGGGTGTTTTAATTTCCTTTTTATTTATTTATCTGATCTAACAGTATGTCAGGCAGAGGAGCGCCAGGCCCTGCACAGAGGAGTGGCAGAGGCCTAAATGTTTCTGGTGTAGGCACAGGTCAGAGTAGAGTAAGGGGGCGTGGCAGCAGGGGTCGCAGCGAGAGGTCTGAGCTCCCGGTGTCATCTAGCGGTCGTGTCTTGACCAGCAACCCAGCTGTTCTTGAATGCTTGGTCATCTCTGTTTTGGAGCCACTTCTGTTTTTTTTGGCATTAGCAATATTGATGGATTACTGACAAAATGCTAACCGAGTGAACGCGGATGCTCAACAGACAGGACCTGTTTTTTGGGGGTTATTGTTCTGACAATTTAGAGGAAGGGCAAAATAATCAGTGACGTCAACACAAACTTACTGCTGACAACCACTCCACTCTGTTGGGGGGCTCTACTTGTATAAGCGTTTAATAGAACAGATTCTGTAGACATCTATGTGGAATCGACGGTGTAAAATAAGACCTGTAAGGCTGAGTTCATACTTGAGTTATTTGGTCAGTTTTGCCCCGTGACTGCCCAAATAAGTGAAGTGTGCAGTGATTCTAAGAGCGACGCCTGTCATCTTCATGTCATACTGACTCACAGTATTATTTCACTACCACAGCAGACTCCCTATGTGTGTTACTGCAAGGCACAGTGTTCTACACCACTATAAAGGCTCTCTGCAGCCAGGAAATAGACTTTTTTAACACGATTCGCCACGAATAAATTCGTATTGAACCAAATTTTTTCAAAAAATTGGGCAAACCGACCAAATCGCTTTTTTCAAAAATTCGCTCATCTCTAGTTACTGCCTTCACTCCACTGTTTACCTGCTCTCCGCAGCAATTGCAGCTGTGAGCAGGTGTAATTACAGCTCAGCCGTTCCATTCCCTTCTATGGGATGGCTCCTTCCAATACACTTGAATAGGAAGGAGTTGTTCGAGCATGGCCTTCTCTTTAAACATGTGATCGGCAGGGATCCCGGGAGTCGGACTCCCACCGATCTGATATTGATGACCTATCCTCTTTAACTCTCAGGGGTGTTTGTTAAATCTGCTTTACACAAGGTGGATCAGCAGCGGAGACGTGCCCGTATTATTCTACATTTCGCAACTGATAATTTAGTGCGGTTTTAAGTTGAACCTCAGGAATACTTCAGTTGTCTTGTTAGCTGTATTGACTGACAGCAAACCTGCCACCTTAGTATAACCACAACTGGCACTTTATACTGTGTAAGAGGGTGCAAGGTATCATAGTCGATGGCAGGTACGTGTCACCGAGGTTCCTGGCCTCGGTGAGGTGAGAGCCGGGTTTTATGTGTCTGCAGCAGCTAGTGCTGTTTGACTTTGTTACCTAGTTTGGCTGCAAAGCTAATCCGGGCCAGCTCTTACTGGGAGTAGGCAAAGAGCTGGGTGGGTGCCTACTCCCCACGGTCCAGGCCGGACTTTATCCGGGCCTTTAAAAAGGCAGCCTCCTTAGCAGCTGTGTGGTGATTGTCCTGGAGCTGCAAACAGGACTGTGGAGTTCTATGACTTCGAGGAAAGAGCTCAGCAAGGAGGTGTTGTTGTTCCTGGCACCCTGAAGGTGGATTCTCCTGCGGCTGGGCCGACAGCCTGGTGCGAACCTGCACCTAAACCTCCCAGGTGACTGAACCTGTGTTGGCCTGTTTTGTTTTGCCTCCTTATTTCTGATGTGCACGATTTACCACCAAGAGACTGTTTGTCGTTTATTTTTGTGTCAGTGTGAATAAAACACTGTTTATTGTACATCCTGGACTCTGTGTTTTGCCTCGGTACTGCACCCGCACCGCTGTCTACCAGAGCGACTCCCCACATTTGGTGGAGGATGCGGGCATGCGCAGTGAGGCTGGCGGGAACGCCGAAGTTTTTTTGCTAAAGTGCATGGAATATATTAAGCCAGCAAAGTTGCAAGCAGGAATTTCTGGCAACATGGAGGCTGCTGTGAAGGCTCTCATAGAGGCTAACGTGCAGCAGCGGGAGACCAACCAGCTACTGCTACAACATGTGATGGCGTTACAGGCGGCAGGAGCGTCCCACCACGTCCATGATGCCCGGAAAGCGGTCCGTGCGGCGATCCCAAAATGACCCCCGCAGACGACGTTGAGACATACCTGGCGGTCTTTGAGAAGGTCGCCGTGAGGGAAAAGTTACCCCGTGACCAGTGGGCTGAGGTGGTCGCTCCGTTCCTGGCTTCCGGACCCCAGCAGGTGTTTTTCGACTTGTCGGACGACTAAGCGGCAGATTATGACACCGTGAAAGGAGAGATCCTAGCCAGACTGGGGGTGAACGTGCTGGTCCGCGCTCAAAGAGTCCACCAGTGGGACTTTAAAACGACTGATCCCGCTAGGCCGCAGTACTACGACCTGCTGCACAGGCTGCAAAAGTGGCTGCAGCCCGATCTACTAAGTCCCACTGCCATGCTGGATCGACTGTTGGCGGACATCTTTTGGAGGGCCCTGCCTTATCCCCTCCAGCACTGGATCGGCCAGGTATCGCCCACCAATGCCCTGGAGATGGTCGACCTGGTGGAGCGTTACGAGGCCACCAGAAACCTGCAGGGGAGTCTTGCTGGGAAGGGGTCAGTCAAACCCCGGAGGCCTCTGCCCCAGTTCCGACGTCCGGCGACAGAGCGGCCTGCACGGAATATACCCCCTGCGAGTCCGCCTCCCGTGGTATGCTGGAGGTGTCAGGAGCCAGGCCACATCAGGGCCGACTGTCCGCATCGGGATGAGCCGATGGAGGTGAACTACGGGGGTCGCCACTCCTTGTACGCCCGGAGACTGTGTGCGACCGGCACCCCGAGACAATAGACAATCGTCATCTGTGCCGGGTGCAGGTCGGGGATAACCTGGCAGTGGCGCTGTTGGACTCAGGGAGCCTGGTAACCCTGATAAGTGCTGCCCTGGTACAGCCCACCCAGTATACGGGCCGGAAAGTGGGTGTGGTGTGCATTCACGGAGACTTAAAGGACTATCCCACTGCTGTAATGTCTCTGTCCACGGCGGCCGGCACCTGGACTTGTGAAGTGGCGATCTCCACAAAGCTACCCTATGAACTGATAATTGGGAGAGACTTCCTGGTTTTCCGTCACTGTGGCCTGAGGTGAAAGTGTCTAATAGCCCTGAGACAGGGTAACCCTAGCAGAGTGGCCTGATACCACTGGAAGGCCAGAACCCTGGGAGCCCGAGTCTGAAGGGCCAGCGGTAGGGGTGACCACTGCTGCAGCGGTAGTGGGGGAGACAACCCCACTGAGTGTAATGGTGGGAGACACGGAGGACTTGCCACCGGGACCTGAGTTGGCAGACCTCAATGTCTCCGGGAAAATTTTGGGACCGCACAACACCGGGACCAAACCCTAACCAGGGCCTGGGAGAATGTGCTGGAAATTGATGGTAAACCCCAGAAACCAGGGGCTGAATTAATGTTCCCACGATTTATTGTTCTGCAGGATATGTTGTATCGGGTGAACCAAATCCGAGGTGAACCTGTTGAACAGTTGGTGGTGCCCACAGCGTATCGCAAGCTTGTCATGGAGCTTGCCCACCAACATGTTCTTGGGGGACACCTGGGGTGGCAGAAAACCCAGGACCGCATTCTGCAGCGGTTTTATTGGCCCAGTGTGTTCAAGGAGGTAGAGAATTATTGTAAGTCCTGTCCAACCTGTCAGATAACTAGCCCCCAGCCACATTTCCGTAGTCCTCTGGTACCTCTGCCAATTATTGAAGTACCGTTTGAGCGAATCGCTATGGATTTAATTGGGCCTGTACCAAAGTCTGCCAGGGGCCACCAACACATTCTGGTAGTTCTCGACTATGCCACTCGGTATCCGGAGGCGGTGCCTCTGCGACATACCTCAGCTAAGCTCATTGCCAAAGAGTTATTGGAGATGTTTTCCCGTGTGGGCCTGCCAAAAGAGGTTCTGACAGACCAAGGGACCCCTTTTATGTCCAAAGTAATGAGGGAACTGTGTAAATTGTTGCGTATAAAGCAGTTACGGACGTCCGTTTACCATCCGCAAACAGACGGTCTTGTGGAGAGGTTTAACCAAACTCTAAAAAATATGTTAAAGAGGGTGGTGTCTAGAGATGGGAAGGACTGGGATCTGCTTCTGCCCTATCTCATGTTCGCAGTGCGAGAGGTGCCCCAGGCCTCTACTGGGTTCTCGCCTTCGAACTGCTTTATGGCAGACACCCTCGGGGCCTGTTGGATATCGCCAAGGAAGCATGGGAACAACAGCCTGTCCCCACAAAAGTGTCATTGAGTATGTCGCCCAGATGCAGGAACGGATGGAAAGGGTGTTGCCTTTGGTCCGGGAGCATATGGAGGCAGCGCAACAGGCCCAGAGTAGGGTGTACAATCGTCAGGCTCGGGTACGGGACTTCAATCCGGGAGATCGGGTTTTGGTTCTGGTACCCACCCTTGACAGCAAATTCCTAGCTAGGTGGCAGGGCCCCTATGAGGTGATCGAGAAGGTAGGGAAGTAAATTACAAAGTACACCAGCCAGGCGGCGCAAGCCGGAGCAGGTGTACCACGTGAATTTACTTAAGCCGTGGAAAGATAGGGACGCGGCCGACGACCACAGCCCCCGGCCAGGGCTTCTAGGTGAAAAGGGTCCAGCCCCACAGTTCGAGGCCTGTGAAGCCGTAACCACGGTAAAATTGCAGACAGCCTGTCTTCCAAACAAGTTCAGGAAGTCAGGGAGTTCATCAGTCGGAACACGGATGTGTTCTCGGACCTCCCTGGCCGCACGTCTCTCATCCGACATGACATCGTCACTGAGCCTCAGGCCAAGGTCCGGTTAAAACCATACCGGGTACCCGAGGCTCGGCGGCGGGCCATCGCGGAGGAAGTGCAGTTAATGTTGAAGCTCGATGTCATTGAGGAGTCGAAAAGTGAGTGGGCCAGCCCCATAGTCCTAATACCCAAGCCGGATGGGACGCTGCGGTTCTGCAACGACTTTCGCAAGTTAAATGAAGTATCCAAGTTTGACGCGTATCCCATGCCCCGAGTAGACGAGCTTGTTGAAAATTTAGGACAAGCCCGTTATTTTTCTGTGCTGGACCTCACTAAAGGGTACTGGCAGGTACCCTTAACGGAGTCGGCTAAGGAAAAACTGCGTTTGTTACCCAGCAGGGCCTGTATCACTACAAGGTGTTACCCTTTGGCCTGCATGGCGCCCCGCCACTTTCCAAAGGTTAATGGACATAGTGCTGCGACCACATCGTCGGTACGCCTCGGCCTACTTAGATGATGTAGTCATCCACAGCACCGACTGGGAAAGCCATTTACCCAAGGTGCAGGCGGTAGTGGATGCCCTGAGGAAAGCTGGACTAACCGCCAATCCAAAAAAGTGTGCGATTGGGTTGGAAGAGACCAAATATCTGGGATATGTAATCGGGCGGGGAGTCATCAAACCTCAGGTAACTAAGGTAGAGGCCATTCGTAACTGGCCCCGACCGGTCACCACCAGGCAGGTAAAGTCGTTCCTGGGGATTGTAGGATACTACATGAGGTTTGTGCCCCACTTTGCCACAATAGCAGCGCCATTGACAGACCTGTTGAAGGGACGAAAGTCTGGGAGGGTTAGCTGGAGTGAGAAGGCGGAGGAGGCTTTCTCCGCGTTGAAGTCGGCCCTGTGTGGGTCCCCGGTTTTGGTGACACCCGACTTCAACAAGGAGTTCGTCGTACAGACCGACGCCTCAGAGGTAGGCCTCGGTGCTGTACTGTCTCAGGAGGTCAACGGGGAAGAACATCCCGTTGTCTTCCTGAGCCGTAAGCTCAGTCCCGCCGAGTCCAGGTATAGTATAGTGGAGAGGGAGTGCCTGGCTATCAAGTGGGCACTCGAATCTCTCCGCTACTACCTGTTAGGGAGGAGGTTCCGTCTGGTGACCGACCATTCCCCTCTCAAGTGGATGAGTCAGGCCAAGGAGAGGAATGCTCGGGTCACCAGGTGGTTCCTATCCCTGCAAAATTTCAAATTCTCCGTGGAACACAGGGCAGGCCGCTTGCAGGGTAACGCAGATGCCCTGTCCCGCGTCCACTGCCTCACGTGTGTTCACCCCTCAGGGTTGAACAAAGGGGGGTGTGTAAGAGGGTGCAAGGTATCATAGTCGATGGCAGGTACGTGTCACCGAGGTTCCTGGCCTCGGTGAGGTGAGAGCCGGGTTTTATGTGTCTGCAGCAGCTAGTGCTGTTTGACTTTGTTACCTAGTTTGGCTGCAAAGCTAATCCGGGCCGGCTCTTACTGGGAGTAGGCAAAGAGCTGGGTGGGTGCCTACTCCCCACGGTCCAGGCCGGACTTTATCCGGGCCTTTAAAAAGGCAGCCTCCTTAGCAGCTGTGTGGTGATTGTCCTGGAGCTGCAAACAGGACTGTGGAGTTCTATGACTTCGAGGAAAGAGCTCAGCAAGGAGGTGTTGTTGTTCCTGGCACCCTGAAGGTGGATTCTCCTGCGGCTGGGCCGACAGCCTGGTGCGAACCTGCACCTAAACCTCCCAGGTGACTGAACCTGTGTTGGCCTGTTTTGTTTTGCCTCCTTATTTCTGATGTGCACGATTTACCACCAAGAGACTGTTTGTCGTTTATTTTTGTGTCAGTGTGAATAAAACACTGTTTATTGTACATCCTGGACTCTGTGTTTTGCCTCGGTACTGCACCCGCACCGCTGTCTACCAGAGCGACTCCCCACAACTGGCAAAATGTGTGTGGTGGAACTGGAAGGCACTTTTACCAATGTACGTGCTTATCAGCAGCACAACTGAATTGTGACACCGTACTATACTGGCTGACAGCACGTCTGCCTACGTCTTCTCAGGTTCAGGGTCAGGCAACTGAACCATGACCATCAGTTTAGAAACAAAGTAGCGGGTCCAGCACTCGGGTCTTCTTGAATAAAACTATGCCCGCTACTTTGTTTCTACAATAGATTTGCTTCTGCTAAGGATCCGTGCACGGAGGACTAACCAAGGCGATGAGCTGATTGCATTTATTTCTTTGTATGACCATCAGTTTCGCCCTACTATGCCCTGACTGCTCTCAACTGACCACAGGACAATGATCAGTAGTCCATAATCTGTCCCTGGCCAATTGACTTGACTTGCTGAACTAGCTTGTGTCCATCCTGACAATGCCTTACCTGCCCATTATCATCAAAGAGTTATCTTACTTGAGCAAATGTCCTTTAAAATGAAGAGAAAGTTAATACAAGGCACTTACTAATGTATTGTGATTGTTCATATTGCCTCCTCTGCTGTCTTGATTCATTTTTTCATCACAGTACACACTGCTTGTTTCCAGGGGTCATGACCACCCTACAATCCAGCAGTGGTGGTCGTGCTTGCACACTATAGGTAAAAAGTGCACTCCCGTGATCTGGGTTACCAGAGAGGCTGACACTTTTTTCTATAGTGTGCGAGCACAACCACCACTGATGGATTGTGGGGTGGTCATGACCCTAGTAATGAGCTTATGTCTAATGCAATAGAAAAATGATTCAAGCCTGAGAAGGAGGCAATATGGTCAATCTCTACATGATAAATGCCATTTGATCCAGTGAGACAAACTCTTTAACTGCATTTCCTGGTGATTTTCAACTTTCGTTTTTTACTCCTTGCCTTTCCATAGTCATAACTTTTTTATTTGCCCATTCACATAGCTACACGAGTAAGTTGTACTTTCTAATGGCACCATTTAACATTGCATTTCCAGGAACCGGAAAAAAAATTCTAAATGGGGTAAAATTGAAAACAGAAAAGGCAATTCCGTCACAGTTTTATGGGTTTAGTTTTGAAGGCGTTCCCTATGCAGTAAAAATGACCTGTTACAATTATGGCGATACCATGTTTGTATGGCAAAAAGAAATAATATAAAATAAATAATAAAAACCTTAAAAATTATTTTTTATTTGCATCGACATATTCTGAACCCCATAACTTTATTACAGTTATGTCTACAGAGTTGTGTGAGGGTGATCTGTAGTTTTTATTGATACCATTTCGGAGTGTGTTTGAATTTTTAGTCACTTTTCATTCAATTTTTTGGGAGGTACAGCGACAGAAAAATGGTGAATCAGCTTTTTTCCCCATTACAGCATTAAATATATGGGATAAATGCGTTTATATATTAACAGTACAGGGATGCCTATAAGGTTTATTTTTTTATAGTTTATTTTTATTATGAGGAAAGGGGTGATTTAAATCTTTGTATTTTTAAAAAAATTTGCCTTGCTTTTTTTCCTTTTTAAGTCCTTGTAGGTGATTGAATATGCGATCTTTAGATCACTTCTCCCATAGACTGCAATAAATTATCATTGCAGTGCATGGGAGATACACCTGCAAGCCTCCATAGGAACTACAGCTGTAATAGTCTCAGATTATTCAGCTATTAGGGCTGATTCAGACGGCTATATGAATGAGTCTGCATCTGTTCCGCAATTTTGTGGAACGGGTGCGGACTCATTCATTTCATGTCCGCATCCGTGGTTCTGTTCCGTGGCTCAACGGAAAAGATAGATCTTGTCCTATTCTTGTCCTCAATCGCGGACAAGAATAGGCATTTTCTATTATGGTTGCGGCTAGGTGCGGTCCGTAATTTGCAGAACGCACACGGCCGGTATCTGTGTTTTGTGGATCCGCAATTTGCAGATCCGCAAAGCACTACGCCGTCTGAATGGGCCCTTACAAAGAAGAAACAGCTTCCGGGGAAAGCTGCCTAAGATGCCGTGGTCACAATTGACTACACCATCAGAGGGGTTACATTTCTGCGATCGGCCTTATCGCTAATCGCAGACATTGTCTCCAGGCATCTGATGTTTAAAACTGCAGAAACCCGGCATCTATGGCATCCACTCCGCTTCGGAGCCAGCACTACCTACAAAGACAATATAGCCGACATATATAGTTGTACAACAGTCAGGAGGTGGTTAAAGGGGTTGGCTCAGCTCAGACATTGATGACAAATCGCTGGGATATGACATTAATGTCAGATAGGTGCAGGTTCCACCTCTGGGACCCACTCCTATCTCCAGAAAGGGCCCCCAAACTGAAAGAGAGCTCAGTGTGAATGCACAGCATGCTCTCCATTCATCCCTATGGAAGTTCCAATTATAGCAAAGTGAACATGCATGGCCCCCTAGTGAAAGAAATATACTTACCTGCTCCCTGTCGATCCACTGTGCAGGCTCCGCGTCTCCATCTTCCAGTCCAGAGTTTGTTTTCTTCCTCCCTGTCATGGACATAGTCACCTGATCCTCTTAAAGGGGTTGTGTAGCCAGTGTTTCCCAACCAGTGTGCCTCCAGCTGTTGCAAATCTACAACTCCCAGCATGCCCGCACAGCCAAAGGCTGTCCGGGCATGCTGAGAGTTGTAGTTTTGCAACAGCTGGAGGCACGCTGGTTGGGAAACAGTGGTGTAGCCTATTTATATTGATGACCTATCCTCAGGTTTGGTCATCACGTCATCACTATCTGATTGATGAGGGTTGGATGCCAAACAGTCCAGCTGATCAGCTGTTTGAAGAGGAGGAGGCTCTCCATTCGAGTGCTGCTTTCTTTTCATTACACTGCCAGTCATCTCGGAAACGAGTGTAATTTATAGTAGTTGCTCCATTCACCTGAATAGAACAAGTACTTGTAAGTACATGACGCCACTGCTGCAAGTAGTGTAATGAAGAGGAAGCAGCACTCGCATGGAGAGCTGCCCCCTCTTCAAATGGCTAATCAGCTGAGGTTCCAGGTGTTGGACATCAAGCTTTTTTAGCAGCAATAAAGTCACTTTTGAGGGGTCACATATCAATCAGGCCAACAGTAATAAGGCACGAAAGTTCATCCTGTTTGTGACACCAAATTTTGCAGCGAGCCCAAGGAACCGGTGCACAGGATGGGAGTGGTAGTGGCCCTGATGATGTTGTGTCACGGTGTCCTGCCTCGGGCAGTTTCTCCCTGGGGTTTGGTGCAGTGAATAAGTGATGTGAAGGAACCAGGCAGAGATTATATAACCAAGAACATCGTTCTTTACTGAGTGCAAAAAAAAAAGTTCATACAAAGTGCAATATCTCCTCCCAGATAATGGGGTATGCTAGCTGGCAATGTAGAAGAAGTTGGCTGGCTGACTTTTTCTCTCTCCTGATTCCCTTCCCTACGGCTGTACTCTGGCACCTGTGGCTGTAGGTGTCCACTGTATGATGCAGGCTGTATGATGCAGGCTTCTAGCTATGCTTGTCCTGAACTGCAGTGGTGGTGTCTTAACGGGTTTCCTCTCACCTTGCAGTGGAGTCTGTATAGCTTAATCACTCAGCTGACACAAAACTGCAGTAATCTACAGATCTTCTGTAGCCTGGGACCCTTCAGGCTCTGTGGAGTAGCGGTGCTCTTAGATGAACTGACTGAGGTCCTCATGGCCCGGAGGGGCCATGCTTTGGGCAGAGTTAGAGGGATGTCCTAGTGTTTTAAACACAGAGCTACGCACCGCATATATTGTCCCTCTTTGCAATTTTAAAATGTTGGGAGGTATGTAGTAGATATAATGCCCCCCCCCCCACCTGCGATAGTGCCCCTAGTATATAAAGTGGACTCCACACTAGGGTTGTATCGGTATCGGGATTTGCCTTTTACTGATACTAGGCTGCGCTACTGCGCAGCCTAGTATCAGAGAACATGGCACGCGCGGCTCTCAGCACCTGAGGGGTTAACTGCCGCGGATCGCAGAGCCATGTCATAGAGGTCGGTACCAGCTATGTGATTCTGCAGCCGTCACCCACCACCTGTATTTGTATTAAAGGTGTTGTCCAAGTTATATTTATTGATGACCTATCCTCAGGATAGGTCATCAATATCAGATCGGCGAGGGTCTGACACCCGTAACCCCTGCCGATCAGCTGTTTGAAGAGAAGGCACGTGCGCCAAGCCGTCCCGTTGAAATGAATGGGACGGCTTGGTTATAATTACACCTGCTCACCGCTGCAGATGCGACGACGAACAGGTAAACAATGAAGAGGAGGCAGCGCTGGCAAGGCGCACGCCTTCTCTTCAAACAGCTGATTGGCGGGGGTGCTGGGTGTTAGACCCCCAATGATCTGATATTGATGACCTATCCTAATGATAGGTCATCAATAACTATAACTTGGACAACTCCTTTAATAGGCTGGTTATCTTTATTGGTGGCTCAGTGTGCCCTGCCTCCAACCCCAGTATTAAAACATTGGTGGCACAGTGCGCCCCCCAACCCTCCTAGTATTAAAGTCATTGGCGGTGCAGTGGGACCCCCAGTATTATAATTATTGGTGGCAGTGGCCACAGGGTCCCCCCCTCTTCATTGGTGGTGCAGTGTTAGCTTCTGATCGGAGCTCTAGCAGTGCAATCGTGGGGCTCCGATCGGTTACCATGGCAGCCAGGACGTTACTGAAGCCCTGGCTGCCATGGTAAGCTCCCTGCTGCCGTGTGCACTATGCACAGGGCAGCAGGGAGAGTCTGAAGTCCTATTCACCCTAACAGCGCCGGACACTAGTGCACACCAGCACGCCGTCCCGCGGTTTAGTAGGTGACGGCTCAAGCAGAGTCTTAGCGAGCCATATTTAATTGCCGATCCTCACATCAGGGGTCCGGCGCTAGGTAGAGTTGAATGGTGTGATGTTACCTTATACTACTGGCCATTATCAATTCATTAGTCCGTTAGTAGCACTCAGCCTGCAGCAACTACTCTGTTGTGCTGAGCGGTCATAGTCTCAGCAACGATTCAAGTACGGCGGTGCTTGGTTAAGTCCACTTGTACTTGTTACTCTCGGTGCATATGTACTCCTGATGACGTGTGTTCAAATACACACAGAAACGCTTTGAGCAATTATCAGTGGAGGTGCACATTATTTTGCCACAGGTGAATACTTTATTCTTACCTGATGGTCACACTTGATGTGCAAATCCAGCACCCATTCCGTAATACAGAGATGGTCATGTACGCGACCATACTCTGTTAATTACGGCTATACCGGAGGTAGACCACCCTCCACTGGTATTTACACTTCAGTTGCTATTTCATGATCACAGAGATGGAGCAATGAATACAACACAATGTCAATTTTTCTCTATCTCTTTGTATGTTAATTTTGGCCATAGTAGCCGTAACTAGTATTTTGGGGCATCACCCCCGGTCTCGTTTTAACTTGATACTACTAATAAAAGTTTTATTTTGTTTTATTTTAAAGGGAACCTGTCACCAGGAAATTCACTGATAAACCAGACATGCTGCCTTGTAGGGCTCACTCTGCTGAATATAATGATACCTTTTACTTGGTGATCTGGTGCTTTATTGTGGAGAAAAAGTACTTTTAATCCATATGCTAATGAGCTGATTTGAGTCCAGTGTTTTTTCTATTCAGAGCTGTAGCCCCTCCCCTATTAACTTCTTCAGTTGCAAAAGGGGCGTGGTTTATTACATCATTCATTCATTCATTTTAATAATTAGAGGGAAAATGAATAACAGGGGATGCTAAGGTATTATATTAAAAAAGGGGAGGAATATACTATTGAAGTTAGTAATTATAATAAGGGCTACTTTGTTCATGGGGTGATAAACACATGATGGCTGATAAGGGACATGTCACCGTGGGTATGGCAGTTAGGCTTTAAAGTGAAAGGCAGCAAGCCTTGTATTGGCTATAATGCAGGTCATTTTTTTTAAACCACGCCCCTTTTACAACTGAAGACGTGAATAGGGGAGGGGCTACAGCTTTGAATAGAAAAAATGCTGGACTCATATTAACTACTGGACTCCAATCAGCTCATTAGCATATGGATTAAAAGTACTATTTCTCGACAATAAAGCAACAGATCACCAAGTGAAAGGTATAATTATATTCAGCAGAGTGAGCCCTACAAGGCAGCATGCCTGGTTTATCAGTGAATTTCCTGGTGACAGGTTCTCTTTAACTTACCTCTCTAATTATATATACTGAATAGGACAAGGGATTAAAAGATCCCAGGCTCTAGCCCCTAAGGGGGCTAATAGTTATTAAATAAAAAATAAAAAAAATAAAAAAATATATATAAAATTTAAATTTTCCCTTTACCAATTTTACAGATAAAATATGTAAACAATAAATAAATAAACATATTAAGGGTACTTTCACACTGGCGTTTTGGATTCCGTTTGTGAGATCCGTTTCAGGGCTCTCACAAACGGTCCAAAATGGATCAGTTCAGCCCCAATGCATTCTGAATGGATTAGGATCCGTTCAGAATGCATCAGTTCGGCTCCGTTCTGCTTCTATTCCGTTTTGGAGGCGGACACCAAAACTCAGCATGCAGCATTTTGGTGTCCGTCTGAAGAGGCGGAGCCTAACGAATCAGTTTTTAATTACAATGTAAGTCAATGAGGACGGATCCGTTTTCAATGACACAATATGGTGCATTTGAAAACGGATCCGTTCCCCATTGACTTTCAATGTAATTCAAAACGGACCCGTTTCTTTAATCCTAATGCAAACGGATCCGTTCTGAACGGATACAAACGTTTGCATTAGAGGTGCGGATCCGTCTGTGCAAATAAACAGACGGATCCGCACCAATGCAAGTGTGAAAGTACCCTTACATATCGCCACGTCCAAAAAGTCCAGACTATTAAAATATAAAAAAATCTCCTATGAACGCCGTAACAGAAAAAGAAAAACCGCATGATTCGCCATTTTTTAGTCATCTTGTCGCCCCAAAAAATAGGATCGGACTGTTCAATTATGGGACGGACGTTCCATAAAATGCAGAATGCACGTGGCTTTTTTGGTGTTTTGAATTTTTTTACATGGTATCGAATGGTATCGAGTATCGCAATACTTTTTTATGGTATCGAAATTTTGGTATCATGACAACCCAGCTCACTTCTGTAGATATAATGTACTTGGTGCCTTTGGTAGATATAGTCACATCAGTCAGTGTAAAGACCCCCATAAAATACAAAACGGCCGTCACACGTTTCCTCTGTCGTATGAACGTACTCTTATTTTCTGAATTAGACATAGTGTTGCCACCAGAGGGCGCGCGCTGCTTCTCACGTTGTAAATACAGCAGAGACGTCCTCTTAATGTGGGCGGAAGTGATGTAATGCAGAGTCTGAAGTGGAGGCGGCCATATTGTAGGTGGCGGAAGGAGGTCGGGTATACGCCACATTTGACGTAACCGGAAGTGCACTCCACAGCATAATGGATAGACACAATCTGAAGCGAGAGGCGTTGTGAAGCGGAGGACGGTGTACACCTTCGGTATGTGTATGTATAGGACACGTAGTATAGTGTCAGGAGGCTGGAGAGCTGTCCTGGAGCGGCGAGGAAGCGTTACCTGCGCAGAGATCTCCGTTGTGTATACAGCGCAAGACTGTATGTAATATATGGTCAGGGCCTGTATGTCATATGTGGCCAGGAGGTCAGGGACTGTACCTGATATGTGGGCGGGTGGTCACGGACTGTTCGTGATATGTGGGCGGGTGGTCAGGGACTGTAGGTGATATGTAGACAGGTGGTCAGGGACTGTACGTGATATGTGGCCAGGAGGTCAGGGACTGTACGTGATATGTGGCCAGGAGGTCAGGGACTGTACGTGATATG
Source organism: Bufotes viridis (assembly GCA_033119425.1). Taxonomy (NCBI): domain Eukaryota; kingdom Metazoa; phylum Chordata; class Amphibia; order Anura; family Bufonidae; genus Bufotes; species Bufotes viridis. The sequence goes on from CM065594.1 coordinate 224,157,680, forward strand.
TGGCCAGGGGGTCAGGGACTGTACGTGATATGTGGGCAGGTGGTCAGGGACTGTACGTGATATGTGGCCAGGAGGTCAGGGACTGTACATGATATGTGGCCAGGAGGTCAGGGACTGTACGTGATATGTGGCCAGGTGGTCAGGGACTGTACGTGATATGTGGGCAGGTGGTCAGGGACTGTACGTGATATGTGGCCAGGTGGTCAGGGACTGTACGTGATATGTGGCCAGGTGGTCAGGGACTGTACGTGATATGTGGCCAGGTGGTCAGGGACTGTACGTCATATGTGGCCAGGTGGTCAGGGACTGTACGTGATATGTGGCCAGGTGGTCAGGGACTGTACGTTATATGTGGCCAGGTGGTCAGGGACTGTACGTTATATGTGGGCAGGTGGTCAGGGACTGTACGTGATATGTGGGCAGGTGGTCAGGGACTGTACGTGATATGTGGCCAGGTGGTCAGGGACTGTACTTGTGGCCAGGTGGTCAGGGACTGTACTTGTGGCCAGGTGGTCAGGGACTGTACATGTGGCCAGGTGGTCAGGGACTGTACTTGTGGCCAGGTGGTCAGGGACTGTACTTGTGGCCAGGTGGTCAGGGACTGTACTTGTGGCCAGGTGGTCAGGGACTGTACTTGTGGCCAGGTGGTCAGGGACTGTACTGATATGTGGCCAGGAGGTCAGGGACTGTACGTGATATCATATGTGGCCAGGAGGTCAGGGACTGTACGTGATATCATATGTGGCCAGGAGGTCAGGGACTGTACGTGATATGTGGCCAGGAGGTCAGGGACTGTACGTGATATGTGGCCAGGAGGTCAGGGACTGTACATGATATGTGGCCAGGAGGTCAGGGACTGTACGTGATATCATATGTGGCCAGGAGGTCAGGGACTGTACCTGATATGTGGCCAGGAGGTCAGGGACTGTACCTGATATATGGCCAGGAGGTCGGGGACTGTACCTGATATGTGGCCAGGAGGTCAGGGACTGTACCTGATATATGGCCAGGAGGTCAGGGACTGTACCTGATATGTGGCCAGGAGGTCAGGGACTGTACCTGATATATGGCCAGGAGGTCAGGGACTGTACCTGATATGTGGGCAGGTGGTCAGGGACTGTACCTGATATGTGGGCAGGTGGTCAGGGACTGTACCTGATATGTGGGCAGGTGGTCAGGGACTGTACCTGATATGTGGGCAGGTGGTCAGGGACTGTACCTGATATGTGGGCAGGTGGTCAGGGACTGTACCTGATATGTGGGCAGGTGGTCAGGGACTGTACCTGATATGTGGGCAGGTGGTCAGGGACTGTACCTGATATGTGGGCAGGTGGTCAGGGACTGTACGTGATATGTGGCCAGGTGGTCAGGGACTGTACGTGATATGTGGCCAGGTGGTCAGGGACTGTATGTGATATGTGGGCAGGTGGTCAGGGACTGTACTGTGATATGTGGGCAGGTGGTCAGGGACTGTACGTGATATGTGGCCAGGTGGTCAGGGACTGTATGTGATATGTGGCCAGGTGGTCAGGGACTGTATGTGATATGTGGCCAGGTGGTCAGGGACTGTATGTGATATGTGGCCAGGTGGTCAGGGACTGTATGTGATATGTGGCCAGGTGGTCAGGGACTGTATGTGATATGTGGCCAGGTGGTCAGGGACTGTATGTGATATGTGGTCAGGGACTGTATGTGATATGTGGTCAGGGACTGTGATATGTGGCCAGGTGGTCAGGGACTGTATGTGATATGTGGCCAGGTGGTCAGGGACTGTATGTGATATGTGGCCAGGTGGTCAGGGACTGTACGTGATATGTGGCCAGGTGGTCAGGGACTGTACGTGATATGTGGCCAGGAGGTCAGGGACTGTACGTGATATGTGGCCAGGAGGTCAGGGACTGTACGTGATATGTGGCCAGGAGGTCAGGGACTGTACGTGATATGTGGCCAGGAGGTCAGGGACTGTACGTGATATGTGGCCAGGAGGTCAGGGACTGTACGTGATATGTGGCCAGGAGGTCAGGGACTGTACGTGATATGTGGCCAGGAGGTCAGGGACTGTACGTGATATGTGGTCAGGAGGTCAGGGACTGTACGTGATATGTGGGCAGGTGGTCAGGGACTGTACGTGATATGTGGGCAGGTGGTCAGGGACTGTACGTGATATGTGGGCAGAGACTGGATGTGATATGTGGGCAGGTGGTCAGGGACTGGGTGTGATATGTGGGCAGAGACTGGATGTGATATGTGGGTAGGAGTGCAATGTGGGAGACTGTATGTTATATAAGAGCAGGAGATCAACATGAAAGGCTGTATGTAGTATATGGGCAGGAGAACAGGGTCTGTATGTGATATATGGGCAGGAGGCCAGGGAGTGTATACAATATGGACAGCCGCTGCCTATGTGCTCTTACAGTTTTAGGATCATTTTCTTTTCCCCCTACATGTTACATTCTAAAAGCACGGCCTAAATCCTTCCCTGACAGCAGTGCCTCAGCAGTGGTTATAACTGTTGCCCCTCCTTACAATCCGTCCTAGTGCGGAAGTAGGAAGCGTCTGCTTTCCCGGGGGTGATCCGTTCAGTTTTGCCCCCATCATGGTAGTAACTTGGGGTCATCATTGTAGAATACATGGCTAGTGATTGTTCTCATGCCCATATGTATGATATTGCTTGTACTGAATTCTTTATTTCTCCTTTTTTCAGACCCACTGTACCTGACCCATACCGTTCTACCGCTGTGTGCTAGTCCTTGAGCAGCGATCATGGCAGATCTGGAGGAGCTGAGGAAACTTGAATACCTCTCCTTGGTTTCCAAGGTTTGCACAGAGCTGGATAACCATTTGGGGATCAATGACAAGGATCTAGGTGAGAGGACTTTTCCGACTGAGGGAGTGAATATGGTCACAGCACCTATATGTGATGTTGAGGAGTTTTCTTTACGAGCTGCTCCGGTGTATGGAGTTGGTTTTAAGGCACCTTTCAGACAAGCGATATTTGCACCCAGGTGATGTCTGAGTTTAGAGTAGACAACACCCAGATTAAACCCTGACCCATTAAATTCAATGGGTACATTAACACTGGCGGTTTTTTTGCATGGACTATTGGTCTGTAGAGACAAAATTGCAGACACACATTTCTATTGCCTGTCTGAAAATGACCTACATGTCAGTCCTGTGATGGCTAACCTTCGGCACTCCAGCTGTGGTAAAACTACGACTCCCAACATGTACACTTGGCTGTTCTCAGAACTCCATAAAAATGAATGGGGCATGCTGGGAGTCGTAGGTTAGCCATGACTGTCTAGAGGATTACACTGATGGAGTCCATGTGTTTAAAGGGGTTGGCCAGTTTGTAAAACTGTTTGCAAATAACCCTGGACAGACCGTCTTCTGTTTTTAACTGAATGATTCATTTAGGGGCAGCACAGAAAGTGGTGATTTGGGTGAATCACGTCACCGCCACTGTCTTGTGCCCTATGGATGCAGCGGCTGATAAGGGATGAGCAAATGAATTCTAATAAATCAGTTCATCTCATCAGCAGGTTCTTCACCTCTGAGTGGCTGTCACGGTAGGTGAATAAGCACCCACCTGTCCCTTCATTGACATAGCTGGACGTCTCGCCCGGCCCTGACAGTCTCACGCTTGTGCCGCTGCTCCGCGTTGTGACGCAGGAGGCCAGGGAGTGTATACCATATGGACATCCCCTGCCTATGTGCTGTTACGCGAGCACACAGGCTCTGCTTCCAGTGTATACACAGTCACCGCTCCAGTAGCGGAAGCAGTGCCGTAAATGCAAGATTGTCAGTTAGGTGAGATGTACGGCTCTTAGTCAAGCGTCAGGTGGGCGCCACTTCACCTGCGGGGACAGCACCTAACAGGTGAAGGCTGGATTCACTCATCCCTAGTGCAGATGTTTACATAGGCCACAACTGGGGGGCCTTCTCCTGCGTGGTGGTGGTAAGTTATGATGTGACAAATGGATGTATGTCACCCAAGAATTAGATTAAGACCCCTTGCCAAATATTTTTACGTATGGCTGGACTCCTTTGAACACGTTGATATGTTCCTGAATTATTGAATGAAGAAAATCAAGTCGGCATCGTTCTGCTTGCGCTTCTCCTAGATGGGATGTTTGCCAGCTGCTTCGGCTTCAATATGGAGGTAGCAGCACTCTTGCGTTGTTTGCTTCTTACAGAAAGAAGCAAACACTACCTCCCTTCTTCTCATATTCTGGGCGTATACCATAAGTGCTTGAGATGGGACTGAGGCTTTAAAGAGGCACTGTAAACGAGCTGAAGCAAACACCTACATTCACTGTGTAATGTCCATTCGCCTGGCGTTCTGCTGCTTAGGTCCCATTCACTTGAATAGATGATAGGTCATCCATATCTGATGACCGGGGGTCTGTCTTCTGCAGAAGCAACTGAAAAACCTTTTAATATTATTATGAAGACTTCGTTGTATGCAGGCCGTCCACATCTCTTGATCTGATAATTCAGTACGACTTTTATCTCTTGCAGCTGAGTTTGTCATCGATCTCGCAGAGAAATTCACTACTTTTGACTCCTTCAAATCTGCTCTAGAGAAGAATGGAGCAGAATTCACTGTAAGTCTTCTGTCATTTCAGTATATTCTTCCTGTTATTCCATCTGCCTGGCGTAGATGCATAGCTCTGACAACATCCCTATGAAAGTGAATTACATTTTTTAGATCGAGTATAATGTAAATGGTGCCTGTACTCATTGGACACAGAATGGGGTCAGGAATGTGACCCCCCCTCGCCCACAGTCCTGAGTACGTTTTACTGTTGTGAGTAATTGATTCTAACAGTAACTTTTTGAAAATCTTCTCAAAATGAAATTCCCAAATATCATTTTTTCCGGGAATTAAATATGGAGGATCTGTTCTCAGGTTAGGTTATCAATATCTGGTGGGGGTCTGACTTCCAGCGATTAGCTATATGAAGGGACCATGGTAGCTGGACGAGCACAGCAACCTCTTTGTAGTATACCAAGAACAGTGCCATACTTTGTATAGTGGCTGTAATTGGTATTGCAGCTCAGTTCCTTTCGCTTGAATGGGACTGAACTGTACAAAGACCATGGGACCGATGGATGTGACGTCACAGGCCTGTCAAACAGCCGATTGGCCGGGGTGTTGGGAGTCTGACCCCTCAGACCTGATGTGGGCGACCTATCCTGAGGATAGCTCATCAGTATTTAAAGGGGTTAGCCAACTCTAAAGACCTGCTGACCCCGAGTGGGGATGATGCTCACCTGTTCCCTGTCGCTGGATTCGTTCTCCCGGGCTCCTGGGCCGGTAGTTTCACTCCCATAAGGACAACGTGCGTCAACGGGGGCACACTTGACCGCAGTCAGCACGTCACGTGTGACCCAGGGGGAGCCCGACAGACCGTATCCGGGGAGCATCACCCCCACCCTGGGTCGGGCAGGTGTGGGCCACTCTTTGAGTTGAATGACCCTTTTAAGTCCCAGAATCCTCCTGTAACGTTTTCAACTTTTGCTGTGTGCTTAGTCATATCACTAGAATTCCCACATTCATAGTTTTTTTGTATGTATTTTTCCACACATATGATTTGCCATTGTAAAACATGCTCCATATTTCTTACAGTATCAAATATGTATGTAAAATATATAACCTTAGAAAACCTCCCTAATAAAATGATACCTTGCAAATGGAATTGCAGATTGACAACCGTGTTAATTTCTCGACAGGATTCTCTAATAAGTAATCTGTTGCGCTTGATTCAGACCATGAGGCCACCAGCAAAGCAGTCAACAAGTCAAGGTTTGTCAGGTCTTCCTGCATATATTTACATTGATGTATACCTGTGGTTAAATATATACAATACAAAGTTAATATTTATATATATTCTTTTTCTTCTTTAAGAAGCCAATTTAATTCCCAAGTCAGAAAAGGAGAAGCTGAAGGATTTATTCCCAGCACTTTGCAGACCAGACAACCCCAATGTTCGGGTAAATACATATATATTACTTCCTGTAAATGTTGTTTGTGTGTTTAGTATTCAGGATCTCTCACAGTGTTATAGGCCCTTAATACGGGCAGACAATTGAAACTGTCGTTAGCGATGATCTTGCGGTGTAAATGCACCGCCAATTACCCAGTGAATGAGCAAAACTCCCTGAGGGGGGTAGTTTCCAAAATGGGGTTACTTTTTGGGGTTTTCTTTCTAGGGGTACCTCAGGGTCTCTTAAATGTGACATGGCACCTGAAAACCATTCCAGCAAAATCTGCCCTCTGTGAACAATATGGCGCTCCTTTCCCTCTGCACCCCGCCGTGTGCCCATAAAGCAGTTTACGACCACATATGGGGTGTGTTCTGTAAACTACAGAATCGGGGTAATAAATATCGAGTTTTGTTTGGCTGTTAACCCTTGAATATAAATGGGGAATCTTCCCAGAAAAAAATGACATTTTAAAATTTCCCCTCCATTTTGCTGTAATTCTTGTGGAACACCTAAAGGGTTAATACAGTTTGTAAACTCATTTTAGAAAAGCTTGATGGGTGTTATTTCTAAAATGTGCTTTCTACTGTGTAAGCCGCACAAAGTGACTTCATAACTGAAATGGTCCTTAAAAAAGTGCGTTTTGGAATATTTCTTAGAAGTTTAGACGCACATTTTAAAATTTTCAAGTCTTCTAAGTTCCTAAAAAAAATAAAATGATGCCAACATAAAGCGACATATGGGGAATGTAAAGTGATAACTATTTTATGATGTATCACTATCCGTCTTAAAAGCAAAGAAATTCTAATTTTGAAAATAGTGAATTTTTCCAAAATTTCGAAAAATTATGCATTTTTTTATGCATAAAGGTAAAACGTATCAACTCAAATTCACCAATAACATGAAGTACGATGTGTCACGAGAAAACAATATCAGAATGACCTGGATAAGTAAAAGCTTTCCAAACTTATTACCACATAAAGTGACACATGTCAGAATTGAAAAATGGGGCTCCGGCATTTGGTCCAACTTGGCTGTAGTTTGAAGGGGTTAATAAGTCAAACGAGTTGCAGACAGATGAGATTTTCAGTGGTTTCACTATGCCTCCTGAGCTGTAGGCTGCTTTCACACACATGAAATATTGGCTCCATTTTAGAGGCCCTATTGTGGCTGCAATGCCTGGGCCACCTGCAGATCTACTTACCCAAACTTAGATCGCCATAAAAACCTGTATTCCAATGCGGCTGCCCGTTGATGGTAGATATTGGGGTAAACGGGAATCCTGCATATTGGATTTCAGCTTGCTAAGGCTAGATAAACATCTGCAGTGAAATTCCAGTTTTCTCTTCCGGGATAGGAGCAGAAAACCGGAATCTCTGGTGCCCGGTGAATCTCATTTACTATAATGAGGTCCATCAGATTTCTGGCATGGCTATTTGGCATTTTGCTGGACAAAATTCAGTTGCGTGTAGCAGGATTGTTTTGGGGGGAAATCTGGGCAGAGGCTGCTACCAGGGTATTCACCTCAGTTGTTGCCCTTGCCTAACCATTTGATCTGTCCAGCAGATAAGCGTCCTTCAAGGGTCTTGGATGAGAGGAAGAAGCCTCTAGGAGAATTGCTTAGCTGTTGTATGGTCACTGAAATCCTGCAATTTATCCTCTTGTGTAGCAGAAGTATTTTAATGATGGTGTAGCCATGTGACTGCTGTATGGAGTCTGGCCTGAATACATTTGGGCTGTGCGGACTTTACAGTATCCCCATCATCCAGCATAGTTGCCTAGCCACTGGTGCCATCTATTGATGACATTCGCCAACCCTTTGCCTCACTGTGTATCCCATAGGATTATCATGTAAGGTACCATGTACTTTTATATACCACAGTTTTATTAAGAGGACAGTTTTGCAAATTTCTACAGAGCATGCTGGATCCAGATGATGTAAAGGTGGCTGCAGATGTCTTGGAACAACTTGATGCGTTAAAGCCAAGTATGGAGGGAAAGGCGAAAGAGAAGCGCAGTAGACACAAGTGAGTATCGTTATTCCTGCCATGTATTACATGGCGTCTGGCCCAAGTAAATCTGCTTAGTTGTGCACACCTTTGTCTTACTATTGCTGCATAGCTTTAGGCCGGGCTCACACCTGCGTTCATCTTCCCGTTCTTCTGGTCTGTCAGAAGAACAAAAAATGTAAAAAAAACTAAAACGTGGATCCTTTATTTTAAGCATCAGCTTTGCTCAGTTAGTATCCGTTTGCACTAAAAATATCTATGTTCTTGAGCATCAGTTTGTGTCACTTCCGTCAGATCAGTTACTTTAGATGGGCGAAAAGGTTCTCCCATCAAAAACAACTGATCTCTGACGGAAGTCATGCAAACGGATCTTTTATTTTTTTCTGTTCTCGTGACGGATCAAAAGAACAGAGATCTAAATGCAGATGTGAAGCCAGCCTTAGGCAAGTTTTAAAAGTATGTAGGTGAGGACCATTGTAAGACCTGTGATGGAGATCAATATTGGTTGTCATCCAGTTTTTATAGAATCTTCACAAATATCATTTTTATCCTAGGGATAAGAAGAAAAGAAGCCGCAGTAGAAGCAGAGAGAGGAGTCGAAAGCACAAGCACAGGTCCCGCTCTAGATCTAGAGAGAGGACGAAAAAGTCAGGTAGATACAGGTCAAGGAGTCGCAGCCCTATCAAAAATCGATACCGGAGCCCTATTAAGGAGGAACACACAAGCAAAAACCAGCGATCTGAAAAGAGTGATGAGCGCTGGAGGGAAAAGCACGTTGACAGGCCCCCTCCAGAAGAGCCAGCTATCGGTGATATCTACAATGGCAAAGTCACCAGTATTATGCAGTTTGGGTGTTTTGTTCAGCTGGAGGGCCTGAGGTAAGAGTCAGATGACGGGCGCCGCTTGTCTTTGTACTGTATTTATAAAAATAGAGTGATAGAAATAATGGATTATCTGCTGACACAGGAAACGCTGGGAGGGCTTGGTGCACATATCCGAGCTAAGAAGAGAAGGACGCGTGGCAAATGTGGCGGATGTCGTCAGCAAGGGTCAAAGAGTAAAAGTTAAGGTGCTTTCCTTCACTGGATGCAAAACCAGCCTCAGTATGAAGGTGAGTGTAAAAAAAAAAGATATTGAATCTTGGTGTTTGGGGTGCTGTCATAGACCCTCCGATTTAATGATATCGTCAGATGTTTCTCCAAATGCAATGCACATTTGGCACATTCTGCGCTCCAGAATTTTTTCTTCAAGTCTCAAAATAGGGCTTTTGCAACTTTTTTAGGTTACTTGCACCAAATTTTTGCATTTTTATACCACTCTCCAGTTTTGAAACGTAGGTGAGAAATAGGGCTGCACAATATGGGAATTTTGTGCGATTGCGATTAGGGCCTTAAAAATTGCGATAACGATATGCGATATTTTAAGGGAATTGTGCTAGAGGTCTATCTGCTTGGATTTTCAAGGTAAAAGCACACACAGAGATTACTGATAATGCTGAACTCAAGAACTGAAATGCGCAGTGTTTTTCAAAATAAAATACATATTTGCATTACTGCAAAAGTACAAAATACAAAACTTGCCATTTTCCTAATATCCCTGCACAGAACAGATAAATAAAATAGATATAAGAACATGTGTTAATTAAAATAACGACTTTCCACCAGCCCCTCCCCCCTCCCCGCACTGTAACTGATGTATCGCTGGCCGTGCTGTGCAGCATAGCGGCCCGAGATACAGTGTCAGTGTCACGTAGAAAGTCAACCTTCGCTTTATAAGACGCACTGCCATTTCCCCCCCCCCCCCCCTGTGTCTTATAAAGCGAAAAATACTACCGTATTTAATTGCAGCATTTTTGGGTCAGCAAATTACGATTGCTTTCGCGATATATTGTGCAGGCCTAGTGAGAAAGTAGGCATGGTTAGCTATGTTAAGGAGTTTCACTCCAGATATGACTGGGACGTTTTATATAGAAAAAAACGGGAGTATTATTTATAGACAAAAGCATTGGTTTGGTTTAAAGATTAGCAAATTGTATCAAGCAGCTAACATTTGATAAATTTGGTGCAAAGTATGCCAACAAAGCTGACTTCACATATTAGCCTCGTGATAAACTCCCCACAGTATCTGTTCACAAGACGCTATTAAATGCATCATTTATCAATATTTACTTGCTTTTTTTTGACGGCAGGATGTCGATCAAGACACTGGAGAAGATGTGAATCCTAACAGGAGGAGGAATGTGGTTGGGGAGAACAACGAGGAGGCTTCAATGAGGAACCCAGACAGACCCAGCCACATCTCATTAGTAAATGCCCCAGAAGTTGAAGACGACACCTTGGAAAGAAAACGTCTCACCAAGATCTCTGACCCTGAGAAGTGGGAGATTAAGCAGGTGCTCGATCTCAATTATTGGTTGATTGGATGTTTCAGATAGTGTTGAGATATATTCTATAGGGGAGTAGAGTTTAGGAAGAACGCAGCCCACATATGATCTTAAAGAGTATTATAAGTAAAGCATCTAAGGCTCATCTCTATACTTATGGCAATCCATGCTTTTGGCAAGGAAAAGCTTTGAGATGTTAAAGGGGTTCTGTTGGAATGAAAACATATTGACCAATAAATGTGGCTTTGACTTCCTGGACCCCAAGGGTTCACAAGAACGAGGGTCCTGTTTTCCCTCTTTGAATGGAGTGACAGTCAGGCGGTTATCTTTGATAGCCCATAGACTTTGAATGGAGCTACAGTAGTGCATGCTCTACCACCACTCTGTCCAAATGCTGGGCCCAGTGCTCAGAGTCCTGCAGATTAGATACTTATCACCTATCCTGTGGATTGATAATAAGCTGTCATTCTGGAAGAATGCCTCCAAAATGTCTTGGCCCTTTTAGAGCCATTTTAAAGACAACTTGATTTGCCTTTAAGACAAGCAGTCAAACCTCAGACTTAGTGTAACTGTCATTCTTTATTTTATTTTTGTTATGTGTAGGGGCAGTGATACTGACCATTTTTTTAAATATACTTCAATTACTGAAACCGTAAATTTCTGTTAGAAAAATAGCTCTAAAGTGGCCCGTTTTGAGCCTTAGCAACTCTCCTCTGTCTTCTGTTCACATAACAGTGGAGACTTGCTCAACACTGACTGTTAGGTGAGCAGAAGACAGAGGAGAGCTGCTAAGGCTCAAAATGGGCCACTTTAGAGCTATTTCTCGGGAATGGCATTGGGGGACACAGCACCATGGGTATATGCCCAGCTGCCACTAGGAGGCTGACACTAGAAAGAAAGAGTGTTGGCTCCTCCCCTCTGGGCTATACCCACTGCCCTAGCAGTAGCTCACCAGTTTTTTTCTAGTGTCCGTAGGAGGCAGATGCATGGCCTGCCTCTCCTTTTTGGCAGGCCCATCTTTTTTATTTTTATTTTCTCTCCCTTATAGGGCAGGATGGGGCTCCATCGTGGTCTCCACTTTAGTTGCCCCTCCTGCGGGCGCTTACCTTGGTACCTGGCAGTCACCCAGTCCCCAGTCTGCAGCCGCAGCGGATTCCGGCATTCCCAGGCTTCCTGTTGTGTCTGCCGAGGGGGTGCTCTGACCGCGCCTGAAGACGCCGGAAGGTAAGTAGGAACTCCGGAGGGAAGTGGCTGCTGGAATCCCCTAGAGACGAGCATGGCGGGTCCTGCTTCTTGTTCGGCCAAACTTGGGGGCTCTCCTGGGGTGCAGTCAGGTTCTCCCTACGCCCTGATCTGGGGGGGGGGGGTTCCCCTTTACTGCTGTTTCTTGGCTGCTGCAGGGTAGAGGGGTCTCGAATTCTGTCTCCCCCCACCCCCCCCCGACACACCACACCGCCCCCTTCATACCTCTCCACTTTCGCTCTCTTACCCGCGGCACTCGCGTTGCGATTTTGCCGCCATTTTCGCGTCCTCCCGGATCGCGATGCGATCCTGCGCCGTCCCGCCACTCGTGCGGTGGGGGCTCCCTGTCGGGACTCATCCGGGGGGGGGGGCTTATTTCTCTCTGCTAGGGCCCCCCATGCGCCCGGTTTTTCCGGCGGGGGCCCCTGGTTTCCTCCTTGTCTGGGGTGAAGGGAGCTCGGGACTCTCTTAATAATTTTGTCCCCGGCTTCTGCGGCCTAGTGCCGTTAGGCCCCGCCCCTTTTTATTCCCGGGCTTTCTTGCCAATGGTTGCTGGTCTTGTGGGAGGGATCTCGGATCCTGGCCTCTCCTCATCCAGCGCGGGCTCTTCTTTTCCACGCCCTGGGCGGTACTTCCTGGCTCCTCTCCTGGTCGCCATCTTTCTGCTCCTGCTCCTGGTCGGGTCGCAGCACCTGGGCTCTCCTCAGTACTGCCTCACTAGTTGACGCTTTTTTGCAGGTATTTTCTTACCTTCTGTGTCCATCATGTCCTCTGCTAGACAGGACCCTGCTCCCAATCCCTCTGCCGGCAATGTTCCTTACTTTGCTTGCACTGGGTGCAACCAAAAGATGCCATGTGGTCAGCCTGACCCCGTCTGTGCTCAGTGCCTTGCCTCCCGGTCCGCCCCCGCTGCGTCCTCCGCACATGCGGTGCCGGCTCCTCCGGAATGGGCCGCTTCCCTTACCCAGGCTATAGGTACCTTAGCTAGCCTTTCCCAATCCATGGCTCAGTCACTGGACCGCCTGCCGGCTCAGATCACGGCCGCCTCGGCTTCCCACCGGGATTTGCCCTCGGTACGGCCCCGCTCCCATTCGGATTCCCGGTCGCGCAAGCGGCCTAGGGTTTTATCCGCTGGCTCCCGCTCCTCCTCAGCCTCCTCAGCTCGCTCTGTGGATGGGTCTGAACCTGGCGAGGTTTCCTCCTCCGCCGCCTCTGCCGCTCCTGGGGACACCTCTGACTCTGATTCCGGATCTGAGCAGAGCGCATCTATTTCGGCGGCAGTGCAGGATCTTATCAGGGCTGTTCGGGAGACTCTCCACATCCAGGAGGATCCTGCCTCCTCTTCCAAGGAATCCGTTTCCTTTAAGCGGTCCAAGCGTCACCCCTTGGTGTTTCCTAACCATGCGGACCTGGACGCCCTCCTGGCCAAGGAGTGGCGTCATCCTGACAGGCGTCTTCAGTTTACTAAGTCCACTGAGGCTCTCTACCCCTTCCTGGAGGACTCTATTTCCTTGTGGACTGTTCCCCCACAGGTCGACTCTCAGGTGGCGCGCCTGGCTAAGGCGACCACTCTGCCGCTAGCGGACGCGGCCTCCCTGTCGGATCCTTCTGATAAGAGGATCGATTCTTTGGCAAAGTCAGTTTTTATTGCGGCCGGTTCCGCGGTTCGGCCAGCTTTGCCGCTTCCTGGGTTGCCAAGGCTTGTGCTGCCTGGGCTAAGCAGCTTGTGCGGTCCCTTCCCCAGGACTCCGATCAGGTCGAGCTGGCTACCCTGGCCTCCCAGATCCTCCAGATATCTCGGTGACGCCTCCATGGAGTCGGCGCGCCGCTCCAGCAGGGCTGCTGCGAATTCGGTCGCTATCCGCCGTGCCGTTTGGCTTAGGTCCTGGTCGGCGGACGCAGCTTCTAAGCGAGCCCTTATTTCTCTTCCTTTTCTCGGTGGTAAGCTCTTTGGGAAGCGTTTGGAAGAGCTAATTTCTGAGGCTACGGGGGGCAAGAGCGCCCTTCTTCCCCAGAACCGGGCCCAAGGTCGCCGCCCCCGTCTCTACTTCCAAGTCTCGCCGTTTCGCTCCTTTCGGGACTTCTCCTCCCGTTCTGATAAGAGACCCGCCAGACCCCCTCTAGGCCCAAGTCCTCCTGGAACTCCCGGCCCAAGTCCGGAAAGCCTCAGTCTGCTAAGACTCCTCGGCCTGACTATCCTCCCTTCCGTGTCGGGGGTCGCCTGCTCGCTTTCGGGACATTTGGCAGGCTCACGTGGACGACGCCTGGGTGCTAGAGATCGTCTCTTCGGGCTACCGAATAGAGTTTTCCTCTCTACCCTCAGGTCGTTTTTTCTGTCGTCCCCTCCTCGGTCCCCGACAGAGCGGCCGCCTTTTCTCAGGCCGTTCATTCTCTTCTTTCCTCGGAGCCATTGTCCCAGTTCTCCTTGACGTTTCCAGGGTATTCCACTCTTCCCGTCCCAAGAAGGACGGTTCCCTTCGACCCATCCTGGATCTCAAGGCCTTAAATCTCTTTGTGCGGGTTCGCCGCTTCGCATGGAGTCTCTTCGCTCGGTCATCGCGGCCCTGGAGGCGGACGAGTTCCTGTCCTCCGTGGACATCCAGGACGCGTACCTGCATATTCCCATCGCACCTGCTCACCAGCGGTTTCTTCGCTTCGCGGTGGGTTCCGAGCATTTCCAGTTCGCGGCCCTGCCCTTCGGGTTGGCCTCTGCCCCAGGGTCTTCACCAAGGTCCTCGCTCCGCTTATCGCCCTCTTGCGCTCGAGGGAGTTGCGGTGATCCCCTACCTGGACGACCTCTTGGTGAAGGCCCCTTCTTGTTCGGACAACCTGTCCAGCCTCAATCTCACGATCTCTGTCCTGGAGCAATTCGGGTGGATCGTGAATTTCTCCAAGTCTTCCCTGGTGCCTCGTCAGCGGATGCCCTTCCTAGGCATGCTCTTCGACACCAGTCTGGGACGGGTCTTCCTTCCTCAGGACAAGGTGGCGTCTCTCCGTGCGGGGGTCTCCCGTCTCCGTCGCCCTTCCCCGCTGACGATCAGGTCCTGCATGCAGGTACTGGGGCGCATGGTGTCCTCCTTCGAGGCGGTCCCTTACGCGCAGTTGCACACCCGGCTTCTTCAGCGGTTCCTCCTCTCCCGTTGGGACAAGTCTCCGTCGGGTCTCGATTGCCCGGTCCGGGTTCCCCTGGCACTCCGTCAGGACCTTCTTTGGTGGAAGCTCCCGCTTTCTCTGTCGCGCGGCAGGTCCTTCCTTCCCCTCAGCTGGCAGATTGTCACGACGGACGCCAGCCTGTCGGGTTGGGGGCAGTGTTCGGGTCTCTCTGCTCAGGGCCTCTGGTCCCCAGAGGAGTCGTCGCTGTCAATAAACATTCTGGAGCTCAGGGCCATCTTTCTTGCCCTCTCCAGGTGGTGGTCTCTTCTGGCGGGTCGTCCGGTCCGAGTTCAATCGGACAACTCGACGGCTGTCGCCTACCTGAACCATCAGGGGGGCACCAGGAGCGGGGCGGTCTTAATGGAAGCTCTGCGGATCCTTTGTTGGGCAGAAGCTCACGTGCCCACCCTCTCCGCGGTCTACATTCCCGGGGTCGACAATTGGGCGGCGGACTTTCTAAGTCGTCACCGCCTCGACCCGGGCGAATGGGCCCTCCACCCGGAAGTGTTCCATCAGTTGTGCCTCCGGTGGGGCACTCCGGACGTGGACTTGTTCGCGTCCCGTCTGAATCACAAGCTCCCCCAGTACGTAGCCAGGTCCCGGGACCCTCTCGCTCTGGCGGCGGACGCCTTAGTCCTGCCTTGGTCTCAGTTCCGTCTGGTGTACCTGTTTCCCCCGTTTCCCCTCCTGCCTCGGGTTCTCAAGCGGCTCAAGGAGGCGCGGGTTTCGGCGATTCTGGTGGCTCCAGATTGGCCCCGCAGGGCATGGTACGCAGATCTCATGTTCCTGCTCGCCGACGCCCTTGGCCGCTTCCGCTACGCCCGACCTCCTTTCTCAAGGTCCGCTATCCCACCCGAATTTACCTCGGCTGCGTTTGACGGCGTGGCTGTTGAGGCCGCGGTCTTGAGGTATCGGGGCCTTACTGAGCCTGTGATTCGGACTATGCTTCACGCCCGTAAGCCTCAGTCTGCCAGGATCTATCATCGTACCTGGCGGGCTTTTTCTCTTGGTGTGAAGCCGGTAATTTTCATCCCCTCTGTTTCTCGGTGCCGAGGATCCTGTCCTTCCTTCAGGCGGGCTTCGAGAAGGGGCTTCGTTTGGCTTCTCTTAAGGGCCAGATTTCGGCCCTGTCGGTCCTTTTTCAGAGGCCTATCGCTTCTCAGGTCCGGACTTTTCTCCAGGGGGTTGCCCATCGCGTTCCCCCCTTCCGTCCCCCATTGGAGCCCTGGGATCTGAACTTGGTCCTCGTCGCTCTTCAGTCCTCGCCCTTTGAACCTCTATGGGAGGTTTCCCTCTCTTTTTTGTCCTTCAAGGTCGCCTTTCTCGTGGCGATTACTTCCAGTCGCAGGGTCTCGGAGCTGGCCGCTCTTTCCTGCAAGTCCCCGTATCTGTTTTTTCATCAGGACAAGGTTGTCCTTCGGCCGGTACCGTCCTTCCTTCCCAAGGTTGTCTCTTCTTTTCATCTCAATGAGATCGTTCTTCCCTCTTTTTGTCCGAACCCTTCACATCCGAGAGAGCGTGCTCTTCACTGCCTCGATTTGGTGAGGGCGCTCGGGTGTACCTTCGGGTCACGGAGTCCTTCCGGCGGTCGGACTCCCTCTTTGTCATTCCGGACGGACCTCGTAAGGGCCTGCAGGCTTCAAGGCGACTATCTCCCGATGGATTCGGTCGGCTGTTCGAGAGGCCTATGTCGCCAAGGGTAGGACTCCTCCTTTCCGGTTGACCGCCCACTCCACTCGTGCGGTGGGGGCGTCTTGGGCGATTCGGCATCAGGCTTGGCGGCCCAGGTCTGCAAGGCCGCCACCTGGGCCTCTGTCCACACTTTCTCTAAGTTTTATCATATTCACTCTTTGGCCTCTGCCGATGCCAGTCTGGGGCGCAGGGTACTGCAGACTGCCGTGCGTTAGCTGCTGCGCATGGTGTCTTCCCTCCCTCTTGGACTGCTTGTGGACGTCCCATGGTGCTGTGTCCCCAATGCCATTCCCGAGAAAAATGGATTTTTTGTACTCACCGTAAAATCCTTTTCTCGTGGGATGCATTGGGGGACACAGATCCCATCCTCTGTTATTGGGTCTCTTCGGCCGTTGCCGTTGGCCCTCGTCCTGTCGTTCTGGTATAGGACATGTTGGTTTCAGTTCAGTTTTGGTGTTGGTTTCCTTTTTCTCCTACTGCTCTTTTACAAACTGGTGAGCTACTGCTAGGGCAGTGGGTATAGCCCAGAGGGGCGGAGCCAACACTCTTTCTTTCTAGTGTCAGCCTCCTAGTGGCAGCTGGGCATATACCCATGGTGCTGTGTCCCCCAATGCATCCCACGAGAAAAGGATTTTACGGTGAGTACAAAAAATCCATTTTTTCTAACAGAAATGTACGGTTTCAGTAATTGAAGTATATTACAAAAATGGTCAGTATCACTGCCCCTACACATTACAAAAATAAAATAAAGAATGACAGTTACACTTTAAGTCTCTGAATTACATTCTTTAGTACCACACAGCTTTATTTCTGTGAAATTAGTTTTTCCAGGGAAATCGGATTTCTTATATATAGCGCTATTTATTATATTGGCGCCATTTAGTCTATCCCATCAAGACAGTCCTGTGCTATGTGCCCTATGAAAGTCTTAGGCCTCTTTCACATGGGCGTCACGTTTGACGCCCGGATAAAAGGCGGGTGCATTGTGGGAAAATGCGCGTTTTTTCCGCACGAGTGCAAAGCGTTTTAATGCGTTTTGCACGCGCGTGGGAAAAATCGGCATGTTTTGTAGCCAGACCTGAACCCGGACTTCATTACTGAAGTTCGGGTTTGGGTTGAGTATTCTGTAGATTTTATTATTTTCCCTTATAACATGGTTATAAGGGAAAATAATAGCATTCTCAATACAGAATGCTTAGTAAAATGAAGATGAAGGGGTTAAAAATAAAAAAATTAACTCACCATATCCACTTGATCGCGTAGTTGCGATCTCTTCTTCATTCATTAACTGTCGGTTAAAGGACCTGTGATGAGGTCACTGAGCTCATCACGTGGTCCATCACCATGGTGATGGACCATGTGATTGGACCATGTGATGTGACGTCACCACAGGTCCTTTAGATGGCAGCTAATGCTTCAAGAAGACAGAAGAGATCGGCAACTACGCGATCAAGTGGATAAGGTGAGTTAATTTTTTTATTTTTAACCCCTTCATCTTCATTTTACTAAGCATTCTGTATTGAGAATGCTATTATTTTCCCTTTTAACCATGTTATAAAGGAAAATAATAAAGATCAGGTCCCGTCGCTTAACAACCATGCGGGAAAATCGCACTGCGTCCGCCCTTGCTTGCGGAGCTTGCGATTTTCTCGCAGCTCGATTCACTTCTATGGGGCCTGCGTTGCGTGAAAAACGCACAAAATAGAGCATAATGCGATTTTCACGTGATGCGTGAAAATCACCGCTCATGTGCATAGCCCCATAGAAATGAATGGGTCCGGATTCAGTGCGGGTGCAATGCATCCGCGCGGAATTCACGCCCGTGTGAAAGGGGCCTTAGAATTGGGTCTTCCGCTCAAGACTACCTTCTATTAGCCTGAATGGTTTGGCCCATTTCCGCAGCTTTACCCACAGCAAATTGCCAGGGGTTAGTTCTCTTTTAACAAGAGGTTGTCCTGATGGATCATATTTGTAACTTGAAGACATCATCTCTGATGATTGACCGCTAAATCTCCTTGAATCATTTAGAAGAAGCAAATGAACACCACCTTGTTGGTCAGATGTAAGGAGTCACTTTTTTGTGCATACAGCCCAAGAAAAGCGTTTTTTTCCCCCAATGTGCTGATTTAATAGAAGCAGAAAATGAATTGAGTTTCTTTCTCTCAGATGATTGCTGCCAATGTCCTTTCTAAAGAGGAATTTCCTGACTTTGATGAAGAGACTGGTATCCTACCCAAGGTTGATGATGAAGAAGGTATGTAATGTTTTTTTCCCACTGTGCTGCTAATTATGTTGCCAGATATAATTTTCTAGGCTGCCTGTGGTACTACGACATGCACAGTCTGTACATGGTGTGGTGTATGGCTTCTTCTTTTTTCTTTTGTGTTTGCCCATCTTATGTCTATTCACATTTTGCAAACTTTATAACTTTCTTTTGAAACAGATGAAGATCTGGAAATTGAGCTTGTAGAAGAGGAGCCTCCATTCTTACGAGGACACACAAAGCAGAGCATGGACATGAGCCCAATTAAAATAGTGAAGGTATGAGGTCTTGGAATATAGCATCAGTGTGTTCAGACACTGGGGAGACTAATTGTTTCCCATTACAACCAGTTACGTTCCAGTTTCATTTCCTTATTGCTTACTAACGTTATCGAAAATCCTTTGTTTCTTGCATCTTAATTGATAAAAATGTCTAATTGCAGAATCCTGATGGTTCCCTGTCTCAAGCTGCCATGATGCAGAGTGCTTTAGCAAAGGAGAGAAGAGAACTGAAGCAAGCACAACGAGAGGCAGAAATGGACTCTATCCCAATGGGCTTAAACAAGCACTGGGTGGATCCTTTACCCGATGGTTTGTATTCTCTATCCACCTTGTTTTGATGCCAGTCACAGCTTACTTGTAGAGATGGGAACTTTATCATAAAAGGGCTCTGAACTTGTGTCACTGAATCCATGGGTGTACTTTTACCATGGTGTGGCTAGGAAATATCGAAAGAGATAAAAAAAAAAAACATACATTTCTGCATTTACTTAAAGGCTATGTATACTTTCGGAGGCGGATTCTTTTTATGATTGCATTTTACTAATATCATCTTTTCAATTGGTCTTTCCTAAAAATATTGAGCCACTCTGTCACAAAGGGTTAACTGTCTAGCTGAGTGAATCTACTTTTTACTTTCACTTTGTAGGTCATCTAATAACCCCCATGTCTAATTTACAATGAGGTCATAAACGCTTATTTAAGCCACATTCTTATCAGTAAGATAAGAACTGAGCTATAATGTCAGAGAGCAGAGATGTCAGATTAGCTGGCGGATGGAGCAGAGCGAAAATTCAGATCCCTCTATTAGAGCATCTCAGCCCTATACAGAAAAAAGGGCTCCATATTTGTAGTAAAGACCAATAAAAAAAGTGATATTTAGCTCAAAATGAGTACAATGCAATAATAAAAAAATATTGCCCCAAAGGTGTTCTTAGCCTTTACAGAGGACCTGTACCCTCCCCTGACATGTCTGTTTCAGCAACTGCTTTCATCCCCCTTGTAATAACATTTCAGAAGCATCTATTCTTATGACTGTTGTGCCATTCCTGTATTATTCTTGCTAGAAGTTTTGAGTAAATTGCCAGCAGTTTGCAATGAAGGTCAAAATGGGTGTGTTACCAGTTGGGGGGTGTCCCCTCACAGTCTGCACTCTTTGAATAGTGTCACGCTGTGCATGAACAAACCCCCAAATGGTAACGCGCATCTGGAGCTTCACTGCAATCTGCTAGCAATGCATGCTAGCAGGAATAATAATTCAGAGTCATGAGAATAGATGCTACAGAATTATTACATTAGGGTGCAGGTAGTTACTAATACAGACATGTCAGGAGAGGTTACAGGTCTTCTAGAAAGGGATATTCCATTTATGACATATCAACAGGAAAGAAAAGTGGCATAGAAGTTAATGGGGAGCGCCACACATGCAAGACCTCCTCCATTCATGATGGTGCGAGACTGGGCTCTGTTCACAAGAAAGTGTGGTTGCCAGAGGTGGATATTAAATCTCCAGATGGAGCAACTCCTTTAATGTGTCCAGCTTTCACATGATGTTTTTGAGAGGGCAGCATTCATTCTGAAAAAAATGGGTAACCCTTTGAAGGGGTACCATATGGCAGTTTAGTTACGCATCACGTATACATACGCATGCATCAGATGTTACCGCACAATATACAATTTTTGTGGATGCCTTTGTGTTGCAAATTGCAGTCGAACACTTATATCTAGTCCATAGAAGTCTATAGGTATGTTTGGAGCCTATGCTGCCATTTATGTTGAATTTGCACTTTAACTACAATGTGAACAGATCTTTTATAGTTTATGTTGAAATGCGTCTTATAGCGATTTATTAGCGATTATTTATTAATTTTAACGTAGAACAAGAATCCTGTGTTTACCCATCTACCCTGGAGCTTTAAAAGTTTACAAAGTCGCTTTCTGAATATTGAGATTGTTCATATCTTGACATTTTGTTTTATAGTTGATGGACGGCAAATTGCTGCTAACATGAGGGGGATTGGGATGATGCCCAATGATATTCCTGAGTGGAAGAAGCATGCCTTTGGCGGTAATAAGGCCTCTTATGGGAAGAAGACACAGATGTCAATCATTGAACAGAGGGAGTCTCTGCCTATTTACAAGCTGAAGGAGCAGCTGGTGCAGGTAAATGAACGTTCTGCATTCTAGCCATTGCTTATACTTAAAGACAAAGATCCACAGCTCCTCATATTTATCATATCTGGCCTTCAGTTGGAGTAATGATCCTCGCTGACAGAGCACTTTTGAACATATCAGATTAAAGGGAAACTGGAAGATGCATTTCATGCACATTTAAAGAAAGCGGCATCTGATTATTATTATTTTTTTAATACAAAGCCGCTTCATTGTAAAGATCATGTGCTCTGTCAGCATTAGAAAGGGAATATAAAATTATGTCTTCCTGCCTCGTCAAAGGCTGTATGCTGCTTTGATATTGAAATCCCTTGCTAGCAACTCTTAAGTACAGTTTACTGCAAGATGTCTTTAGTCTGTATTATGTTCACATTTCCATGACACAGAATATACTGGTGTATGATGGCAGCAGACCAATGAGGGGGTTTGTATTGTTGCAGTGCTCCAGACTAAAAAAAAATATCAAGGAGCTATTGGCTCCTAACCTGAAAAATTTAGGAGCCAAAGGAAATTTTTAGTCGCCAAATTTAAAATCCATATAATATAGCTAGGATGCTTAGGAGCATGGGGTTTTCTAAGCTACAGCCCACGCAGTTAAAGGGGGTGTGCACTCATTTCCATTAGTGATGAGCGGCATAGGCAATATCCGAATTTGCGATATTTTGCGAATTTTAGGCTGAAAATTCACAAACTGGCCACTAAGGTTTTAATACTGGGGAGTGGGGGAACGGGCGCACTGGCCACCAATGACTAGTAACGTTTCATATACAAATGCAGGCAAAGAAAACACACTGCCGGCACCTGCCTGTTACAGAGCGCTGCGATCCGCAGCAGTTAACCCCTCAGGTGCGGCAGTGGGTTTCTTCTGCCTGCATTTGTTTTAAGTTTTTTTGCGTGTAAAACTTAAATAAAAAAGTATACATATTAAGTATCGCCGCGTCCGTAACAACCTGCTCTATAAAAATATCACATGAACTAATCCCTCAGGTGAACACCGTAAAAAAAAAAAAAAAAAAAAAAAAATCTCAGTGCGTTTTAAAGTTATTACCACATAAAGTGACACGTGTCAGATTTGCAAAAAATGGCCTGGGCAGGAAGGTGAAAACTGCCCTGGGGTAGAAAGGGTTAAAGGAACACCAGATAAACTTGACCCCATTGTTTGTTTTTTGTTTTTTAATCCTTATCTTTTCCATTTTTATCTGACAGGTGAGTAGGAATAAGACTTAAACATAGAGTGGAGCTTAACTCTCGCCTCCTTTTGCAGGCAGAGGAGTACGGGAATTTTGCTCTTGCATTCAGTTGTCTTACATCTTGACTCAGGATTGTTATATTAAAGGGGTTTTTCCCATCTTGAGATAGCCCCCTTCTCTTTCCAGAGATGTTTTGTACTGCATAGACAGCCGAGTGGGCTATGCTGTTTCCATACCATAGAACTGAATAGGAGTTAGGGAAACAATATTGTACAGCTCACTCCTCTGTTTCTGTAGTTCCAACCATCTCAGGCTGCCACATTCAAGCTAGGGCTCATCCCAAGATTGTAATTCCCCCATAATTACTTTCAATCCTGTAGATTTACACGGAGTGGCACACACAGCCATCTAGATGTTCCAGGGTATGGCAATGTTCTAACATAATTAACAATCTTCTTTTTGTTTCCCCCATAAGGCTGTTCATGACAACCAGATCTTGATTGTCATTGGTGAAACCGGCTCAGGAAAAACCACCCAAATTACCCAATATTTGGCTGAAGCTGGATATACTACAAGGGGTAAAATTGGATGCACTCAGCCCAGAAGAGTGGCTGCAATGTCTGTAGCAAAGCGTGTGTCTGAAGAATATGGTTGCTGTTTAGGTCAGGAGGTGAGTTGTTAGAGTTAATGTTTCGCCTAAGCTAACACGTTTTGGCTTTTTAAATGGAATCTGCCTCAGTAATCAGCTGATCGGAGTAGCTTTGGCTTCAGCACTCCTCAGCAATAACCTGATATCTATGGGGCTGGCCACATATTTCATATTTAGCATTGTACTATGCCCTTGCAAATGTTTTGGATGACTTGATTGGGCACTTTTAATGATTTCTTGGTGGTACAGCGGCAGCCCTCATAAGACTCTGGACGTTCAAACAAATATATTCTACAATTCATTTTTCTCTTGCTTTCCTCCTCCAATGCTTCCGTAATTTTCTACCTTTCCCCTTTATATGCTACAATTCTTGACCTTTCTTTCCACCACTTTTCTAGCTTTTCTCATGGGTTTTGACGGTACTCTCTAGTCTATGTCGATCGGCCCATTCAAATCCTCCATGTTAGTCTTTCTTGAAAATAACACATTTTACCTATTTGTAGGTTGGGTATACCATTCGATTTGAAGACTGCACAAGCCCAGAGACTGTCATTAAATACATGACGGACGGTATGTTACTAAGAGAGTGTCTGATAGACCCTGATCTGACTCAGTATGCCATTATCATGCTTGACGAAGCACATGAGAGGACAATCCACACCGATGTGCTGTTTGGGCTTCTGAAGAAGGTACGGACCAACAGTTCATATGTTAAAAGGTTATTTCTATCTGTTAAGGTGATGGCATATCACTAGTTAATCCCACCGTTCCTGAGAGTGCTGGTTTAGTACTTCGGGTCTCTTCACTGTTCACTATTTTTGCCTGCACTGTGGTGCCCCAACGAGCTGCTCTGCAGAGAACCGCAGCGCTGTGAGTGAGTAGGACTGTGCAGCAATTCCCTGCAGGTCTGGTGGGTGTGAGCACCACTGTTCAGGGGGAACTTTGGAGTGGATGCAGCGCTGAATTAGAATTGTTCGTACTTAAGCTTTCCTTATTGTTTCCCTTGTAGACTGTACAAAAGCGTGCTGATATGAAACTGATTGTGACATCTGCCACTTTGGATGCCGTTAAGTTCTCTCAGTATTTCTATGAGGCTCCAATTTTCACCATTCCTGGTCGAACATACCCAGTAGAGATCCTATACACTAAGGAGCCTGAGACTGATTACCTGGATGCCAGCCTCATCACTGTAATGCAGATTCATTTGACTGAACCTCCAGGTTTGTAGTCTATTCCTGCCTAGTTTGGTTGTTTGTGTGTAAGTAAAAGTCCATTCTGATTGGAGTGGCTTTAACAACTTTGGTTAAAGGGCCTCTGTCAGGAGATTTGTACCCATGAAACTGTCTGACCCGTGGCATGTGCGCTTGTCAGCTGAAAGCATCTGTGTCCCATGTTCATATGTGCCCACATTGCAGAGAAAAGTGGTGTTTTAATATATGCACATGAGCGTCTATGAGCAATGTAGCTGCTTGGCCCTGTCAAAGTGAAGAGGACACAGCAATTGCAGAGAGAGCTGAGCCTCTAGGTGTAGCGGCAACGCCCCGTTGCTCCTAGAAGCTCATTTGCATATATTAAAACATTTTTCTCAGCAATGTGGTCACATATAAACATGAGACCAACACAGATGCCTTCAGCTGCCAAGTGCACATGTAACAGTTCAGCCAGTGTTATAGGTACAAATGTGCTGACAGATGCCCTTTAAGTCAAGGACCATATATGCCCATGTCCATATTAACCACTACCCGACCGCCTAACGCAGGGATGCGTCCTGCGGGCGGCCGGGTTATTCCTCATTGACATGCCGGGCGTCATCTCGTGAGAGGCGAGATTTCCTGTGAACGCGCCCGGAGGAAGTTTTACTACAGCATATCAGCCACTGTTTTGTAAACAGCGTCTGATATGCCTGCTCCTCTGGTGGTCCCTTTTGCTTGGGACCACCAGAGGACACAGGCAGCTAAAGAAAGTGCACCAATCACCCCATGTCACCCCCCTGTAAGGCTCATTCAGACGTCCGTATGTGTTTTGCGGATCCGCAAAACACGGACACCGGCAATGTGTTTTCTGTACATTGCCAGAACTATATAGAAAATACCTTTTCTTGTCCGCAATTGCGGACAAGAATAGGACATGCTCTTTCTTTTGCGGAGCTGCGGCCTGATGTTTAGGGGCCGAAACCCGGAAGTTCGCGGCCGCAGCTCCGCATTCACACTGAATGGGTCCACATCTATTCCGCAGAATTGCGGAATAGATGCCCACTTTTTTTCCAGACGTGTGAATGGGGCCTTACTTCGCAAGCACTCCTATGTCCTTTCCCCTCTCTTTTTTTTTTTTTTTCTTTTTTCCCATTTTTTGGCAGAGATTTTTTTATCCACATAGATTGATGCAAATAAAGAAATCTGTGCCGTTCATTTTTTTTTTTTTTTTTCAGCCCAAAGGCTGAACCGAAAAAAAAAAATCTCATTACCCGTATGCACAATATAAGGAGAATAGCAGAAACTCCTAATGCTGGCCATACATATAATGATTGCGGAGACCCTGAAATGCTAGGGCAGTACAAACACCTCACATGTGACCCCATTTTAAAAGAAGACACCCCAAGGTATTCCGTGAGGGTATGGTGAGTTCATGTAAAATTTTATTTTTTGTCACAAGTTATATACTTGTGCCAAAAAAAAATCTTCTATGAACTCGCCATGCCCCTAACGGAATACGTTGGGGTGTCTTCTTTCTAAAAATGGGTAACATGTGGGGTATTTATACTGCCCTGGCATTTGAGGGATCCTAAAGCGTGAGAAGTAGTTTGGAATCCAAATGCATAAAAATGCCCTCCTAAAAGGTACTCATTGGAATTTGGGCCCCTTTGCGCACCTAGGCTGCAAAAAAGTGTCACACATGTGGTATCGCCGTACTCAGGAGAAGTAGGGCAATGTGTTTTGGGGTGTATTTTTACATATACCCATGCTGGGTGAGAGAAATATCTCCGTAAATTGACAACTTTGTATAAAATTTTATAAAAAGTTGTCAATTTACAGAGATATTTCTCTCACCCAGCATGGGTATATGTAAAAATACACCCCAAAACACATTGCCCTACTTCTCCGGAGTACGGTGATACCACGTGTGTGCCACTTTTTTGCAGCCTAGGGGCGTAAAGTCCAACAAGTACCTTTAGGTTTTACAGGGTTGCTCACAATTTAGCCCCACCCAAAATGCCAGAACAGTAAACACACCCCACAAATGACCCCATTTCAAAAAGTAGAGACCCCAAGGTATTCACTGAGGGGCATGGTGAGTCCATGGGAGATTTTTATTTTTATTTTTTGCCAGAACTTAGCAGAAATGGAAACTTTATTATTATTTTTTTTCCTCAGAAAGTGTCATTTTCCGCTAACTTGTGAAAAAAAAATGACACATGAACTCACCATGCCCCTCCGCGAATACTTTGGGGTGTCTTCTTTCTAAAATGTTGTCATTTGGGGGGTATTTATACTTTCCTGGCATTCTAGCACCTGAAGAAACATGACAGGTGCTCAGAAAGTCAGAGCTGCTTCAAAATGCCAAAATTCACTTTTTTGCACCATAGTTTGTAAACGCTATAACTTTTACCCAAACCAATAAATATACACTTATTGCATATTTTTTTTATCAAAGACATGTAGAACAATAAATGTAGAGAAAAATTTATATAAAAGGTAGTTTTAAAAAAAAAAAAATTGCAACAGAAAGCGAAAAATGTCATTTTTTTTTTTCCAAAAATTTCGGTCATTTTTGATTAATATCCAAAAAAAGTAAAAATGTCAGCAAGAATGAAATACCACCAAATGAAAGCTCTATTAGTGAGAAGAAAAGGAGGTAAAATTCATTTGGGTGGTAAATTGTATGACGGAGCAATAAACGGTGAAAGTAGTGTAGTGCGGAATTGTAAAAAGTGGTCTGGTCGTTAAGGGTGTTTAAGCTAGGGGGCTGAAGTGGTTAATATTGGTTTTCATTTGCTTGACCTGGGCTTGATCTTTTATTTATATCTTGGTTGTCAGGAGAGCACAAAATTCTTCCTACTGCATAAAAAAAACTTGAGTTTCTGAAAGTTCCCATGTAGCACTGTAGGTATTCACTGTGAACGCATCTCTAGAGCTTCACTATTACATTAAACCTGTTTACTCGTTTTAGGTGACATTCTGGTTTTCCTTACTGGTCAAGAGGAAATTGACACTGCTTGTGAAATCCTGTATGAGAGAATGAAGTCACTTGGCCCTGATGTGCCGGAGCTGATCATACTGCCAGTGTACTCTGCTTTGCCCAGTGAGATGCAGACAAGAATTTTTGACCCAGCACCTCCGGGTAGCAGAAAGGTATTGCAAATTTGCCTGACAAATGTTTCATTTTATTTGTTGTATTAATTATAGCAAATTGACAGTTTTTAGATTCACAAATTGGTCAAAACGTTTTGGTAGCATCACCAAGATCCCCTGATAACTTGTGGCAATCATCCATCTTGCATGTTCTGCGAGTCCTTTAAAGGTGGTGATATTTGAGCCTCTCAGTGGCTGCACAATGGATAATATACAGTGTATCAGCATAGCATTTTAAAGCAACGCTAGACATAAAAAGTCCCAAAAATTCCACCTCTAATCTCCCCTGTTCCTTTGCTTCTGCGTGTCTCATATTACAACAGAGAAATCTATAAAGAAATCTCTGTCCCTGTAGATCAGCCATGTTCCCGTCTTCTCTCTCTCACTGTCTTGTGACAAGCTGTAACCCTAAATTCACACTTGTGCGTTTTACAGCACGTCGAACGCACTGTAAAACGCTCAACACATGCAAACCAATGCTTCCCTATGGGACTGGTTCACATTTTCGCGTTTTACAGCGCGTTCGAACGCGCTGTAAAACGCCCTGCGCATAAACAAGTATTTGAGCTTTTTTTGGGCCGTTTGTCGCCCGTATTGTGATTGACACCACAGTAGTCAATCACAAGAACGCGCGTACGACGCGTGTTTCCTATTTGCAAAAACGCGCTGTAATGCGCGCGACTAAAACGCGCGTTTCAAGAACGCTCAGGTCTGAACCCAGGGTAAGACAACTGGCTGAGGCAGAAGCCTCCCCTCTCTGCCCTGTCTGCAGTAGGACAAAGATTAAGCCACTGCCTTGGCAAATCCTGGTCACTTTAGTCTTCTATTAGTCAAAGAATAGAAGAGGTCAACCCATGTGTTCACAGCAGGATTTCTACCAGACTGTTTCTTTCTCATTCAGAGAATCCTGCAGACTGCCAAACAGCATGGGCACGATTATCACCTGTTTTATTATTCATTTTGATATTTAGTGTTCATTTAACCACTTAGTGACCACCCATATGCCTTTTACGGTGGTCACTAAGGGGCCTTAGGCTGGGCCGCCAGTGCCGATCAGGGCTGTTTAACACTTTACATGTGGGGGGCGCCATTGCCCGCAGCATGTAAAGTGCTGACAGAGGAGCAGGGTGCCGTGTGTGTGAAGGCAGGTAGGAGTCTGATGTAGGCCCTAGACCAGCCTTCAGTAATTTCCAGCAGGCTGCGCCTCTCTGGCTCGGCCTGCTGGTCATTGTTAGAATAGCATTGCCATTAAAATGCAATGTTCTATAGGGATAATGCCTTGCACTTTAAAAGCAATCAAAATACAGTCTGTTATAGTCTTGTCGTGGGAATATTAAGTGGTAAAAAAAAAAATATTAAATAAAGAAATTCCATTAAAAAAAATTTACTTTTTTTTTTTTCTTCATTGAAAATATCTCACCCATATGTTTAGTATTGCTATGTCCGTAATGACCCGGACTACATAAATATCACATAAATTATCCCCTACGGTGAATACCGTAAATAAAAATCTTTGAAAATAAAGACAGAATTACAAATTTTAACTTAGTTGCCACCGAAAAAACATAATAACAAGCGATCAAAAAGAGCCATTTACTCCAAAATGATACCAATGAAAAATTCGTCCCACAAGTCGTCCCACAAAAATCAAGCCTTCACACAACTCCATAAAAAGAAAAGTTATGGGTCTTGGGAAGCGGCAATGCCAAAACATTTTATTTTTATTTATTTTTTAAAAAAGGGGTTTTATTGCAGAAAAGTAGTAAAACGTAAAAAGAACTATATGTATTTGGTATTACTGTATTCGTACTGACCCAGTACATAAAGATTTGTTATGTCATTTATATTGAAAAATGAATGCCGTAAAATGTATAATGTAAAAGCGCAGTGGCAGTATTGCTGTTTTTCCCATCTCCCTCCCAGAAAGAGTTAATAAAAGTTAATCAGAAAGTTATGTGCACCCCAGAATGACACCATTAAAAACTACAACTTTTCCTGCAAAAAAACAGCTATATAGACGGAAAATTAAAAAAGTTATAGCTCTTGGAACGCGCCGATGAAAAAGGAAGAAAAACACTTGGTCAGTAAGGCCCAAAACAGGCTGGTCACCAAGGGGTTAATCGTTTGGCCTTTTAACATTTACACTTGCCACTCAAAAAACATACGTTTGATTATCATGACAGTTGTTTCTTCAGTGTAGTCCATAAATCTTAGTTGGTATGAACTGCCTTGAGTTCAGTGACTGTGTGTAGTATTAGCGGTGATTTCCTAGTACAGTATATTGTGGCCCCATAGCTGTTAAACTACAACTCCCAGCATGCAGTGACAGCCAAAGGCCCTAGTTCGCATGTAAGAGTTAAAGTCCATTAAAATGCAGCAGTACTTCAGATATGAGTTCAGCTCCTGAGGCATGCTGAGGTAAAGCTCACGGCAGGTCTCCAAGCAGTGTACAGGGCAGCAAGAAAGAAGCTTCCAGTATGCAGTAATACTTCTGGACGTGATCTCCCCTGTGATATTGGTTCACTTTTATCGCTAATATTTCTCACTTGTGTTTCCAGGTTGTTATTGCCACCAACATTGCTGAGACCTCACTGACTATTGATGGGATCTACTATGTGGTTGACCCAGGTTTTGTCAAACAGAAAGTCTACAACTCTAAAACTGGAATTGATCAGCTTGTAGTAACTCCCATCTCACAGGTGAGTAATGGGGGGGGGGGCTTGTGAGCTTGCATCCATCTACATAGAGCTTGCTGGGTTGTTGGCAATTAGAATTTTATTCGTTTATAAAGGACGTTTACAAAACATAAGATTTATTTATTTTTTGATTGATTGTGTAATTATTAGTTCACTAGGTCTGTGGCGAAGCGCTGACCTGTATGTGCAAGAAGAATACCCCCAATTCTTGATATCCCATTTAGGCTGTACAGAATACTAGCGCGTCAAACTGAAATGCCTTGAAACTGTTTCAGCTGCTCAATGTCGTACTTTTTCTTCTTACAAAGGCCCAAGCCAAACAGAGAGCTGGAAGAGCTGGGAGGACAGGTCCTGGCAAGTGTTACCGCCTTTACACTGAGCGCGCGTATCGTGATGAGATGTTGACTACCAATGTGCCTGAGATTCAGAGAACCAACTTGGCCAGCACCGTCTTATCACTCAAGGTACATTCATTACTGTGTGAAGAAGTAGGATGCCCTGTACTAAGACTCATTATACGTGTGGGCTGGGCTGTACTTGTACACACTAGCTCAGGGACAGCCAACATGCAGCTCTCAAGCTGTGGTAAAACTACAATTCCCACCATGCCCTGCTGTAGTGTGATAGCTTTAGGCAGTTTGGGCATGCTGGGAGTTGTAGTTTTGCAACAGCTGGAGAGCCGCAGGTTGGCCATCCCTTTTCTAGCTGGTTTGAACAAGCAGAGCTGTAAAGCATGGGGTTGGACAGCAATATCAAAGGGGTATTCCTGTTTCACAGAATAGGGGATAACTATTAGATCGGTGAGGATCCTACCACTGAGAACCCCACCAATCAGGAGAATGGAGACCCCATACCCCCTGCAGCCCCCCTGAAAAGAACAGAGTGGCCGATTGCACATCCCCGTGGCCGCTCCATTCGTTTCTATGAGAGTTCCACAGATAGATGAGGACAGCTCTCCAGTATCTCCGGAACTCCCATAGAAACTAATGGAGCAGCCGCACGCATGCCCCTTTAACGTCTTGTGAAATAGGAAATGGTTTTCAGACAACTGAGACATCCATTAAGACCCTTCAACTATGCCCTTATGATTTAAGCTTCATGCACACGAATGTATTTTCTTTCCGTGTCCGTTCCGTTTTTTTTTTTGCGGACCATATGTGGAACCATTCATTTCAATAGGTCCGCAAAAAAATGGAAGGTACTCCGTGTGCATTCCGTTTCCGTATGTCCGTTTTTCCGTTCCGCAAAAAAATAGAGCATGTCCTATTTTTTTCTAGTTTGCGGACAAGGATAGGCATTATTACATTGGATCCGCAATTTGCGGACCGCAAAACACATACGGTCGTCTGCATGAGGCCTTAAGGGGATTCTGTCACCATGAAGAGACACTCCTGATAGTACATGGGCTGCCATTCTTCAGAGTCTAATACTATATTTCATTGGCTGGCTTTCCCCGGTAAAATCATCTGCTTGTCAGGAGTGCTGGGAGAAGAAAAAGAAACTGCTTAGAATGTTATAAAATAATAGAAGAAGTAATGCTCGCCTACCGGTGCCCTGCCACGTTCTGTACTAAGTATTTCAGAGATGGCCTCCACATGGACGTGTGACCGCTGCAGCCAATTACTGGCCGTAGCAGTGACCTGCATACACAGCTGACATCCCCGCTGCAGCCACTGATTGGCTGTAGTGGTCACATGTTCATGTCCAGATGTCATTGCTGGAAAAGGAAATACAGAGACCAATGGGCATCTGGGAGCAGTGGGGCATTGGTATGGTGATTATGACTTCTTTTAAAAGCTTTTTAGAAAAATGTATGGCATGGCTGGAATACCCGTTTAAGACTTTTCCAACCATTAATTGACCAAAGGACATTGCTGTTTACCTGTTCTTCCCCTAATTACACCTTTTGTTTTACCTCAAGGCGATGGGTATCAATGACCTGCTCTCTTTTGATTTCATGGATGCCCCACCTATGGAGACCCTCATCACAGCCATGGAGCAGTTGTACACCCTTGGAGCCCTGGATGATGAAGGCTTGTTGACTCGTTTGGGCAGGAGGGTAGGCACGACTTTGAGACATTGACCTTCTCCTTCTAGATTTCAGTATTAGTCCTCAGACTGCACTGAATGCATTCTGTTTTCTGCCCTTATATATATGTTCTTCCTCTCTTTAGATGGCAGAGTTCCCCCTGGAGCCTATGCTGTGTAAGATGCTAATCATGTCTGTACATCTCGGCTGCAGTGAGGAGATGCTAACCATTGTTTCTATGCTGTCTGTGCAAAATGTGTTCTACAGACCAAAGGTACGCAATACAGTCTGCCACCATGGCTGTATGGCTGTGTTTAGATGGGATGGATTCCTTGAAGAAAGTGTTCATCTAAGATTATAGTCGGTGGAGGCTGTCGATATCGATCCCTATATCAGGCCATGGTTGAGTATATGTAGGCATGATAAACCCTGTTAAACCAGGCACACAGTATATTCGAGTTAATCATGCTTGGTGAAATTTACCCCTCTGTTCTTGAGAAGTCTGCAGTATGTTTCATGTGCTAATGTTCAGTGCGGTGAGGAGCGTGTCTAGCCCCTTGTAGCACATTTACCCCATAGCAGTTTCCCACTCCACCTGAAAGACAGTGCTAGACATCCTGTCTTCCTTCCTGGCCTTCCTGTGCATGCAGAGGTAAATGTTCCTTTGGCGCATGTGCAGTACAGTTCAGTCAGCTTTCAGTGTTGAGATCAGTACTGCAAATGCGGCTATGAATTTCAGATCTCCGCATTGGAGAAAGCCTACTGCGATATGCTGTGCATGCACCACTTGAGGGTTCACTGGTGCGTGCACCGAGTTTCAGGGCCAGGTAAGAAGATACTGAGGATTCCTTAAGGGAATGGTGGAGTGGCTAAGAGGGAAAGGCGGTAATGAAGCAGTGCTATGAGGGGCTAGACCCACTCCTTGGTGCACTTAAAACCTTATTAGCATGTAAAGTATGTTGCAGATTTCTGAAAAACTGGGCCACAGCTTTCAAAGAGGGACCCGAACAGTTGGAGTGCCTGGTTTAATAGGGCTGTTCATGCTGACAAATGCTCTTTAAATATTACACTGTTTGATAGTGACACATCTTGGACTTATTTGAGGTTGTACGGGATTTTTTTTTTTTACTGTCAGGTCTGAATTTGCCTTCATGATTGACCCTTTCCCCTGCAGGATAAACAAGCACTTGCGGACCAGAAAAAGGCCAAGTTCCACCAGACAGAAGGAGACCACCTAACGTTGTTGGCTGTGTACAACTCCTGGAAAAACAACAAGTTTTCTAACCCCTGGTGCTATGAGAACTTTATTCAGGCCCGCTCTTTACGGCGGGCGCAGGATATCCGCAAACAGATGTTGGGCATTATGGACAGGTAATGTGCACTTCTATATTGATCCTATGCAACACTTCTCCTTAGTTATCCCATGTTTTTACATTTTGCTACAAGAGTCCTGATCTAGTGTTTTATCTGCAGCGCATCTAGGTACTACAGTGTTTCTATTCCCTAGTATCAGTGGTGTAATCTAAAATCTTTTCTTTCAGGCACAAACTGGATGTCGTGTCCTGTGGAAAAGCAACAGTCAGAGTACAGAAAGCTATCTGCAGTGGCTTCTTCCGAAATGCTGCCAAGAAAGATCCCCAGGAAGGGTACCGGACTCTTATAGACCAACAAGTGGTCTACATTCACCCATCTAGTGCCTTGTTCAACAGACAGCCTGAATGGTAAGTGCTTCGCTCTGCAAGGAATAAAGAAGGAAACGTTTGCTTCTTGTTCTCATGTGAATTTTTAAGACGTGAAGGTGGCATGGTGTATTCAACGTTTGTGTTTTTCTCCACTATTGTGCTATTCAACCTCTTGGTGTCTGGTCGGATTTCATCCATTTTTTTGGTGGACCACAAAATACATACGGTCATGTGCATGAGCCCTAAAGGTGTATTACAGTTTTCAAGATCTCTGCTTGTGGTCATTCAATAAGAAGTTTGATTGTTTTCTTGCAGTGGATAAAAATCTCGACTAGTCACGTGATGGGTTCATGGCTCGTTACAGTAATCGGGGCTCTCTTATAATGAGCCATGCGTATCCATCACATGACCAGGACAGATCTTCATCCCATGTAAGCAAAAAATGTTCCTATTGAGTGACAGCAAGCAGAACTCTTCAATACCATAGATGATTGAAGACTGGATTCAGAAAATATATTAGAAAATGGTATCACATTGTATAATACAATGGACGCAAATTATTTGTTGATACTGGAATACCCCTTTAAAAACAGTTTTTCTATTTCGCTTGCTCTTAGTAGGAGATGAAATGGAGACACATGGCAGATCTGTGAATTGGTAGTTAAAATGATCTACAGATAATGACTTCACAAGGGGTCCCAACACTTCTTTATTTTGTTCCCCACAGGGTTGTGTACCACGAATTAGTCTTAACCACCAAGGAGTACATGCGAGAAGTGACTACCATAGACCCCCGGTGGCTTGTAGAGTTTGCTCCTGCCTTCTTCAAAGTCTCTGATCCAACCAAACTGAGCAAGCAGAAGAAACAGCAGCGTCTGGAGCCCCTTTATAACCGCTACGAGGAGCCTAATGCCTGGAGAATTTCCCGGGCCTTCAGACGTCGGTGATTTGGGTGCAAGCAGTAAGAACACCCTAAGGAAGACCTATAGAAGATTCTGCTGCCCACAAAAATATGAGAAACTTTATCTCACACTTCTAAACAATGGCAGCTTCTATATTTTTTTTTTAACAGACTTCATGTGTTTGACCCTGTATAAAATATATATATTTTTTAATGCTGATTTCTCATTGGTCAGTTTTAGTGCTCGACTTTAGGATTCTGCACAAAGCTGGTCCGCCAAAGCCATGATCTGTCCCTCCTAGTACTAGTATAAGTTTTCATGTATGATAGTTAAAGGCTATGAACACCTTTGGGGGCGTTTTTTTATGATTTTGTATTTTACTCATTTTGGGTAAAATATATATATATAATTTAAACCATTTTTGTTCTACAGGGTTAAGCTTCATTGTATTTGCTTTCAGGTTTAGACTTAACCCGTCAGGTTGCTGCTCTGACGGCTGGATGTATAGTCCTTATCTCTGAATTCCTGACAGCACATACACTCATTACAGCTAAATTCTATCAGACTAATAAGAATATGGCTTAAATGAGTGTTTATGAGCTGACAGGAGTACAGAGGTAAAGGCAGCAACCTGAGTGGTCAATGTGAAC
The DNA here is from genome assembly GCA_033119425.1 of Bufotes viridis. Classification (NCBI taxonomy): domain Eukaryota; kingdom Metazoa; phylum Chordata; class Amphibia; order Anura; family Bufonidae; genus Bufotes; species Bufotes viridis. The sequence continues at coordinate 224,193,007 of CM065594.1, forward strand.
TGAAAGCAAGATATTCTGTAGAATTAGACTGAAACGTATCCCTATAGAACAAAAACTGTTGAACATTTTTAATAAAGTCCAAAATAAGTAATATGCAATCATAAAAAAAAAAAATTGTCCCCAGAGGTGTTGATAGCCTTTAAGGTCCCGTTTAGACTGGTTTGTCCGTCTGACTGAGGGAATGGGAATTGACAAATCATTTTCTTTTAAACTGGTTGTATGGGATTAGATATCTATGGCTGCTTTTGTGCAGAGACTACCATGTCTGTGCACCATGTCTGGTATTGTATTCAGTTTAATGGAATATGGCTGCAATACCAGACATAGCCTATGGGCAAGGGTGGCACTGTTTCTGTGTGAGACCAGACCTATTTGTCTAATCTCTAAACCCCACTCTATAAGCCAGAGAGGAGAGCAGTTAACAGAGAGTAACTCTCGCACTGGCAGTACCTGGCCCGTCTATGGATTACATGAATGGCTGACATGTCATACTACATTTAAAGAGTATTTTCATGGTACTTAAATTACAGAATTCTATTGATTACAATGTTTGAACTCTTAAGAAAAATGTATCTGCCATACGTAAAGCTGTTCATTCAGTTTTACAATTGTGGTTTGACATTTTGGAGATCCAGATTGAGGTCAATGTGGTTGGCTGACATTGACTACCCTGGGCACTTGATTTGTGATTATACTGTCCAGTACACATAGGAGTATGGAATAACTGCTCAGTAGTAGTAGATGGGGGGGATCATAAATGTAAGCATCTTAAAAATTGTATAATCTTATTTTATGCAGCCTGATATCAGTTATCAGTCCAGAATACCCTATGTGTCATAGGTATAGGGCACCAGATCCGTTTTTAAAATGTGCAAATGACCAAATTATTTAGGTTATTGCCACCAATTTTCAAGTTTCTATCTAAATATTAGTCAAGTTGATCACATGTCCCGGGGTCAAGTATAAAAGCCATAGTGGACCTTCCTGCTGTTACTCCATTCACACAGACGTATGTATTTCACGGTCCATAAAATGGGGATCCGCAAACATATGGATGATGTCTATGTATTTTTGCAGACCTATTGTAACAATGAAGAGGACATATTCTATCATTTTTGCGATACTGCGGAACTGTGTGCTGTCCGCATTTTTGTGGCCCCATTAAAATAAATGGTTCCGCAAAAAATGCAGGTCAGATGCAGACTAAAAATACGGTGGTGTGATTGGGGCCTTTAGTTGGTATAATCTTCTAGTTCTTTAAGTTTTCTCTGAAAGACTTCAGATTCTAAAATAAAACGATTTCTACCTGATGCTGGCTCTCTGAGATCAGGTATGTAAGTGCTTCTCCCTATGGGAAATGTATTTATCTTCGCTTCTGTTTTACGTCTTGCATCAAACGCTTTATTTTATGTCTGTTTCAGTAAAATCTTTGGTGATTTTCTAATTTATGTGTTTTGATTGGGGAACTCTAGACTCGAATGTAATGTTCTGACCAGTTCTGCCCCAGATCCTTCATTTATTTATGTTCCCCAGAGATTTTTGTATTCTTATTGTGGTGAATTTTTATTAATGGAGAAGGGGGAGGCTCACAAATAACTTCAGGCCTGGCGCACGCTGTGAATTTTTGTACAGCTACTGATTGATTTTAACTATTGAGAGACCAGTGCAGTCCACAAGATTGCCTATAACCTAATGTATTTGCTTGGTCTGCAGCTGTGGCTCGATGTCAGTAGCACTAAAGAAAGCCAGGGTATGGCCACTTGGTCAGGTTTCCAGTTTTGGAAGCCAAAATCAAGATTGGGTCATAAAAGGAGAGAGAGGACAGATACAGCTTTCTTGAATTCTTCCAAAACTGCATCAAGATACCAGTATGTGTGGAAGTACCCTCAGTGTAGCCCTAACCTCATTTTTACTGTTATTAGACAAGGCAGCTTTTCAACTCCTAGCAAGTATGGTGCATGGATCCAATTCTAATTCATGGAACTCCTGTGGGATACTTGGTGGTCATTATTAAAGATGTCCCAATACCAGTATCGATATCAGGACCAATACCGGCATTTGCACGAGTACTTGTACTCGTGCAAATGCCGCCGATACCCGAAGTTCCTGCCCTGCAGCTCCGATACAGTATTTATGTAAACCTAATCTATGTAAAAGTAGCCCAAACTTACTAACTGTTGCGGCGCAGTCTCCCTCAGTTCCTCCATGCGTCTCCTGCCCCGCCTGCATCCTTCATTCATAAAGTGGGCGGAGCAGGAGGCGGGACAGGAGGCGCATGGAGGGACTGAGCGCTCAAGCTGTTAGAGACTGCGCCGCAATAGTTAGTAAGTTCGGGCTACTTTTACATAGATTAGGTTTACATAAATACTGTATAGGAGCTGCGAGGCCAGTGTATTAGAATCACACTGCACCGGCCCCCGCCCCTGGACACTTGTGGGTGACCCTCTCATGGAGGGATCTGTGGGTGACACATATATAGCATAAGATGCTATATATGTTTCATCCACAGATCACCCCATAGCAGCGTCACCCACAGATCCCCCTGCAGGCACATTGGTTGGAAAACACTGTTATAAGCCCATTTATTAATTTATTAACCCTTGTACAAAGGAAAAGTAAAGCCGTTGTCCATAGCAACCAAATTCCAGCTTTAAATTTTTTTCATTGCTATCAGCAACTGCGCCGCTGTTTCTTTATACAAGGTTTGATAAATCTGCCCTATGTTATAATTGGTATCGGTGAGTACTTAAATATAAGTATCGGTACTCGTACTCTGTATTAAAAAAAATTGTATTGCGACTTCCCTAGTCATTATATGTATGCCTAAGGAAACCCACAGCCCAGTGTGCAGTTGAGTCCATCCATGCCCGGTGTTCGATTTGTCCAGGAGAGTATTCCTGCCCAAGTGATCTGGGAAATGTTGACCCTGGTGATAATCTGTGTTCCTAAGAGATCTTTGTATTTTTCCATTCTTTTGGAAATGACAGTATCATAGACTTGGAATGGGGGACATCTATCTGTACTACACCCTATCACAGATGCACTTTCTTTATGAAGGATTGAGTTACATGGGGAGCTGGGACAGACACATATTGGCATCTTCAAGTTGCCATGGCTTGGGTAGCGACCACCACGTCCAAATGATCTTTATAATTTCTCCTGATGAACACCGTAGCATTACTAAATTGTAGGAGCACCAAAAATCCCTTCAGGAGATCTTCCAACAGGACCAGAATTTAGAAGGCCACCTTTATCACCATATAGACACAAATAATAATTTGTGGCTGTCCTGAGGTAGGCCGTCCTCCCAGTGATTCCTTGCACTTTATGTAATACGGGGATTTGAAGAAAATCATATTTTGAGATCTAGGTTATGACACCATGACGATATGTTAGTTGTGGAACTTGAGGGTTCTCTTTTCTATCCTTACATTTATAAAGTCTGTAGGCAGTTATTACATTTCATTTGTCTTTCTGCGACTGAATGCTTGTCCTCAGATCTATAATCGGCTCATGGTTTATCTATAACGCTAGGTCTTAGGGCTGTATTACACCTACAGATGAGCATTACGATTGTTGGGATATAAGTGTTCCTTCCCGACGATCATTTGCTCATCAGTAAAGGAGACAGCTGCAATTACATGCAGAAATCTCCTCCACTGTATGGGGAGGAGTGATCGCTAATGCCATCACTTGTCCCGATGCATAATCATTATTTGCAGGCAACAAAACGTGGTAAGACGTCACAATCTGCCTCCAGCAAACAATTTTTTAGTATGCACTTTTACACAGGCAGATCGCCAACGATCGTTCCTACGAATGCTTGTGAGCAGTTACCTGACCGACCCTCGTCCAGTGCAATCCAGGCCTTAGAAGTTCTATGAAAAGTACTGATAAGGAACAGTGATGACCTTCACTCTGGGGTTAGATGATGGATGACTTAACCTTGGAGACCTTTCTCTGGGAAACATCAGAGGTCAGTGCCGCCAGGAGTCCAGGGTCAGATGTGGTATTGAGTGAATGTTTCATGATCACATTCCCAAATGATCTTAATCTCTAGAGAAGAGAGCAGTCTGTGAGAAGCACAAGCCTTTTCCCAAGCTGCAGGTCACAGTTGTCTTCCCTTATTGCTTCCATACAACGTCAGTTAATGAAAATTGATTTTCTATATCTACCTCAGCTGGATCTCCTCATTTATAACAAGTCCTACACAACCACCCTGTCTGATCCTAAAAATGGGAATGGCAGAATATTTCTTGGAACAGGCTTGTGATCATGGTAAACATGGAGATATAATGGAATAGTAATTATTATATAGTTAGTCAGGTCAGGGGTGTAGCTAATGAGTGTGAAACTGTCACCGCCCCCGTGTTTACTGAGAGCCTAAAGACAAGTAACCAAACACCAGTATTATAAATGACACAAAGTAGTTGGGGGGCAGTATGAAAAATGTTGGGCTCTGTTGGGCTAGGTTCACACTTGCGGCTAAATATCAGTTTTCTGTTCTGGCATAGGAGCAGTAAACTTCAATTACTGAATCCAGACGCTGCCGGGGCCCACTTGATCCCGTTGACTATAATTAGGTCCATTGGGTCTCTGTTGTGTATACCAGCATTTTGCCAGATAAAATATAGCTGTTGTATTTTTTATTTTCTTTTATGAAACTTTATGATGGAGGATTATTCCGGAATCGCTGACACAGATGAGAAAGTAGCCTGAGTGGTATATGTAGCCCAGTGCAGATTTACACATTAACTGAAGGGGGCGCTCGAATCACATTAGTATGACCACCAGCTAATATCCAGAGTAACCGCTGCGTGCATCACGGACAACAGCTAAATAGGCTGGGCGTGACTCAATACCGTCCCAATATGGTAGGTTGTCCCAGGTATCTGGAGCCATGATGACTGCAGTGCATACCACAGTTGTTGGAGGGTGCGTGAGGGAGAACATTGAGCGAACAGGAGGATTGAAGTTGTCCCGAAGATTTTCAATTGGGTTTGTCTGGGAAATAAGGGGGCCAGGGTAGTACTTGTAAGTCTTGTTCATGCTCTTCCAACCAGTGTTGGACATTTCTAGCTGCGTGACATGTTACATTGCTGGAAGATCCCATCCACCCCAGGGAAGACAATCAGCATGTATGGATCCGTACCCAAATCTGTTACGAGTGCCTTCCATATTGATGAGTGGGCCCAGAAAATGCCACAAGAACATTCTCCAGACCATTACGCTGCCACCACCAGCTTTTGTTCTTCCAGCAATGGTTGTAGAGTGTTAGTTTTCTGATGTTTCTCACCTGACATGCCAACTTCCATCCGGTTACTGAAATGGAAACCATGACTCATCAGAGAAGGCAACCCTTTGCCAGTCAAAGGCCCAATTCCAATACTGCCACAAAAATTGAAGCCTTTTCTGGCAATGCAACTTTGGTAGCAGAGGTGCAGTGACCATCTGTCTGCTTTGGAGCCCTGTACGCAGAACTGTTGTTTTAGACACAATGGTTCATCTTGGTGGTGATCTGCTCAACTATAGTGTCAGTCTGCCATCGCAAACCTTCATAGCCAATGCTTTCCTCTTATAACAATGACGTGCTGCTCTGCAGTTTCCACGTCACTTATCCGCAATGCTGCCATTTGTCCACTCGCAATACACTTCCACCACAGCAGCATGCGAACAGATCACAAACTGCAGTTTCAGAAATACCGCCACCCTTGGCCCAAAACCCAATAATCATCCCTTTTTGCAACTCTGATAAATTGTCCCTTTTACCCATGACAGCAACGAGAGATATCACACCTTCTATACCCACCGAGCCGGCTCACCACACTTGACTTCCTTCATTATATTAATGTGACTCAGTTGTGTACTTAACAATAAACAGATACGGCGATAAACGCCTAAAATGTGACCTGGCTTTGAGTAAAGACTATATAGCCTATCACTCCACTTTAGGGCTCTTGCACACGACCGTGATGCAGACTGTAAATAGCGATCCGCAATACATGGGCACCGGCTGTTTGCACTCTGGACCCATTGACTGGAATCCACAAGATACGATCTGGACTGTTCTGTTTTTTTGTGGTGTGGAGGCACGGACCGAAATCCCAAGAAAGTGCTTTGTAGTGCTTCGGTGGGCTTCCGATATGTGCCTCTGCAACACGTCATATCTTACAGATTGCGGACCCGTTCAAGTCAATACGGGCACCACGGCCATATGGCTGTGGGAATCAGCCCTCCATTGATGTGAGTTTATCTGTCCAATCCTGTTTTTTCCCCCAGAGATAAGCAGCACCTAGGTGTCCCTCACCATAGAATAAACATACTTGTCATGAATCCTGACTGGTTGCCCTTCTTATATACTCCACTCTTTATAAGGCTCATTTATAACTGAATGGTTCTTTTGGGTAAAAACCGGAAATCTTTTATCACTCGTCACTCATGTGTCATCTGCATCCAGCTGTTGTTTTGTAGAACCATAAATGCTAGGCTGAATTTGTCCTTACATTACAAAGTGACTAGGAATGGGTTGGGGGGTGACTCCATACCGCAGAGGAACTGTTGATGTTCCAACCTATACTGACCTGAATATTAATCTATCATCACAGATGAGACTTTTCTAAAATCCATTTTAATTTACGCATAGCATTGGTATGTGGCCTAATTAATCCTTTGTGTTATGCCTAGTTCAGGGCTGGAAAGGACGCTGCACATCAATCCCTCAGGCCCTGCACTAGGCATAAATAACTTTTACCTGGAGTGCTCATGCAATTCCCTCATGAGTTCTTCTGAATATACTTATTTTTTAGCATGGAAGAAATGAGTAGAACTTCCGACCAGATAAAAATGTGCTGATGTGGACGGAGTGTCCGTTATTCATTTCCCATCAGATGTCGGGAAATGCTGGCAGCTCCAGTGTTATTCACTCGGTTTGTGAAGTTTCTATAATTTGATTTACAACTTTTTTGAGAAATGTACCACTGATGTAAAATGTTTTTTACTTACATAAAAGAGATTCCTGTCACGTATCTGTATTAGGGGATGCATGCTCGGACTCCTCTTCTGAGGCAGCCTTACATAACCATAGGGTTCTACAGTGACCAAAGTTTGATGAGTAGGTCTGCTGGAGGTACATAAGAGTGCCTTCACACGTGGCAGATTTTCAGAAAATTTCTGCAACTAAAAACTGTTTTATTCATCTGAGGTTATTTTGGTGGGAAGGACGTGGATTTCTACGAGCCCTATTCAGATGAATCAAACAGATTTTCAGTCGCATAAGTTTTCTGCAATAAAATTTTTCCACGTGTTAAGGCGCCCACCTGTACATGATGTGGATTTTCGTGTGGAAAAACCACAGTGTAATACAGTACCAGCAAATGTGTATGGGATTAGAAAAATCTCATGTACACTTTGCTTTTTTTCTTGGGTGCCGAAATTGACCTCATTTGCAGATTTTGAAATCTGCTGCATGTCAATTGTCAGTTTTCTTGTGCGAATTTTACCCTTTTTAATGGACGGGTGAGATCTGTGGCAAAACCGTATCAATTCCTTACCAAAAATCGCATGAAAACTGCACAAAAATGGACCAAAACCACAATAAATAATGTGAATTTGTGTGCATTTGTTGTGTGGATTGTGTGTTTTTTTTTTTTTTTTTTTTTAATGCAGATTTCTTGCAGACACTAAGGCCCCTTTCACACGGGCGAGTTTTCCGTGCGGGTGCAATGCGTGAGGAGGACGCATTGCACCCGCACTGAATCCGGACCCATTCATTTCTATGGGGCTGTGCACATGAGCGGTGATTTTCACGCATCACTTCTGCGTTGCGTGAAAATTGCAGCATGCTCTATATTGTGCGTTTTCCATTAAACGCAGGCCCCATAGAAGTGAATAGGGCTGCGGGAAAATCGCAAGCATCCGCAAGCAAGTGCGGATGCGTTGCGATTTTCCCGCATGGTTGCTTAGCAACGGGACCAGATCTATATTATTTTCCCTTATAACATGGTTATAAGGGAAAATAATAGCATTCTTAATAAAGAATGCATAGTAAAATGAAGATGAAGGGGTTAAAAATAATAAAACTTAACTTACCTTAGCCACTTGATCGCCTAGTTGCGATCTGTCTTCAAGCTTCAGCTAACAGCTAAAGGACCTGTGATGACGTCACATCACATGGTCCATCACGTCACTCTGCTGATTTGAACTTATGGAGAGGATGCTCCTGCTGCTGCGATCAGGGACAGAATAGGGCAGTAGAACCTGTGCTACTTTAATCCACAAGATACAGCAAATAGAGAGGGAGGGAGCTTCAGGAATCCAACATTTCTGTACCCAGCCACTGCCAGGAAAATCTTTTTTTGTAATCCATCTGTTACAGAGGTGGTGCTCGGGGGCCATTTTAGCCACTGCAGTGTACTGCATGTGTGCCAGCCAGCCAGGGACATCAGCCTAATCCTATTTTGTAGCTCAGTGAAGGAAAACAAACTTTTTTTTCTGGCTGCTCAAGTCCCCTATATTGCCTTTTGGACGCCCTCCAGACATCGCCCTTCGAGCCATTGGCAGAAATTTCTCTGTCCTTTGTCTCATTTAAGGTGACCTTCCTCGTGGCTGTCACCTCCATCCGTCGGGTCTCTGAACTTGCGGCACTCTCTTGCCGTTCGCCTTTTCTCGTGTTTCATCAGGACAAGGTGGTCCTGCGTACCGTCTCTTCCTTCCTCCCGAAGGTGGTTTCCTCATTTCATATTAATGAGGAGATCGTCTTCCTTCCTTTTGCCCCAATCCTTCTCACCCTAGGGAGAAGTCTCTCCATTGCCTGGATGTTGTCCGGGCCCTTTGCCTTTATCTTCGCCTCACGGAATCCTTCCGGCGTTCGGATTCTCTCTTTGTGGTCCCGGCAGGTCTCCGTAAAGGTTTGCCTGCTTCCAAGGCCACCATTTCTCGCTGAGTTCGGTCGGCCGTCAAGGAGGCCTATGCCGCGAAGGGGCGTGTTCCTCTTCCAGATTGACCGCACACTCGACTAGGGCGGTTGGGGCCTCTTGGGCGGTGCGCCATCAGGCCTCGGCTTCCCAGGTCTGCCTGGCCGCCACTTGGGCGTCGATTCATACTTTTTCAAAGTTTTATCATATACATTCATTGGCTTCTGCTGACGCCAGTCTGGGGCGCAAGGTTCTGCAAGCGGCTGTGCCTTAGATTGTTTGCATGGCGCTGCTTCTTCCCTCCCTCGGGGACTGCTTTGGGACGTCCCATGGTGCTGTGTCCCCCAATGCCACGCACGAGAAAATTGGATTTTTTGTACTCACCGTAAAATCCTTTTCTCGTAGTAGGCATTGGGGGACACACCCTTATTGAGTTCTTCTTTGTTTATAGTTCCGGCTTGGTCCTGAGCTCGGTTGTCGGGGATCCCCCATTGAAGACTTGTTGGCTTCTCAGTTTTTGGTTAGGTGTGGCATTCCTACTGCTTTTGTATCGACTGATCTCTCTCGGCTGTGTGCAGAGGGTATAGCCCATCTGGGAGGAGCCAATTCTTTTTTTGTCTAGTGTCAGCCTCCTAGTGGCAGCTGGGCATATACCATGGTGCTGCGTCCCCCAATGCCTACTACGAGAAAAGGATTTTACGGTGAGTACAAAAAATCCAATTTTTGCTGTCAAATGACCTCTCCTCTGTCTGGGTGTCAGGGGCCTATATTTCGTTTAATCACCTGCTGCCTTGGTGGGAGACATTAACCTCTTTTTGCTGACAAATTCCCTTTCCTCTGTCTGGGTGTCAGGGGCCTATATTTCGTTTAATCGCCTGCTGCATTGGTGGGAGACATTAACCTCTTTTTGCTGACAAATGACCTCTCCTCTGTCTGGGTGTCAGGGCCTACATAAATGATAATGGCCTATTCCTTTGCAGGTTGAACTAAGGCCTATGTTGCTGTTATGGGACCGCTAACCTCTGTCTCGGTGCTAGGGCCTACATAAATGATAATTGCCTGTTCCATTGCAGGTTGACCTGAGGCCTGAGTTGCTGTTATGGGACTGCTCACCTCGGTCTGGGTGCTAGGGCCTACATAAATGATAATGGCCTGTTCTATTTCAGGTTGACCTGAGGCCTGAGTTTCTGTTATGGGACCGCTCACCTCTGTCTGGGTGCTACTGTCTACATAAATGATAATGGCTTGTTCCATTGCAGGTTGACCTGAGGCTTGTGTTGCTGTTACGGGACCACTCTCCTCTGTCTGGGTGCTAGGGTCTACATAAATGATAATGGCCTGTTCTATTGCAGGTTGACCTGAGGCCTGAGTTGCTGTTATGGGACCGCTCACCTCTGTCTGGGTGCTAGGGCTTACATAAATGATAATGGCCTGTTCCATTGCAGGTTTACCTGAGGCCTTAGTTGCTGTTATGGGACTGCTCACCTCGGTCTGGGTGCTAGGGCCTACATAAATGATAATGGCTTGTTCCATTGCAGGTTGACCTGAGGCCTGTGTTGCTGTTACGGGACCACTCTCCTCTTTGCGGGAGCCATGGGCTTGAATGAGTGATTGTGGCCTGTGGCACTGCTGGCTGAAATCAATACTGTTTTATCATGATTTGAACTCTCCTCTTTGTGGGTGCCAGGGGTCTGAGTCTGTGCATAAGGCCTGTGACACTGCAGGCAGGCATGAATCCTTTTTGGCTTTGATGACAACTTCCATGTATGGTTGTCTTGGGCCTGAGTCTGTAAGTGAGGCCTGTGGCACTGCATGCAGACATGAATCCTTTTTGGCTGTGAATAGAACTTCTCCAACTCCAATGTATGGTTGCCATGGAAGCTGTGAATGAGGCCTGTGGCACTGCAGGCAGACATGAATCCTTTATGGCTGTGAGGAAAACTGTGAGGAAAACTTCAACTCCCATAGCATTCCCACCTGACGCCACCTCAACCTCCTATTCCACCTCCTCCTCCAAGTTGCCAATTAATATTGGTTAATTTTTATTTATTTTATTTTAAGTCATTTCTCTATCCACATTTGTTTGCAGGGGATTTACCTACATTTTTGCACTTTTGCAGCCCTCTAGCCCTTTCCAGGGCTATTTTACAGCCATTTTAGTGCCCAAAGTTCGGGTCTCTATTGACTTCAATGCGGTTCGGGGTCAAGTTCGGGTCAAGTTCAGATCCCGAACCCGAACATTTTCGAGAAGTTCGTCCGAACTTCTCGAACCCGAACTTCTCGAACCCAACATCCAGGTGTCTACTCAACTCTAACCCTAACTCGAACTTCTGCCCCACTCTTTCTGCAGGAAGTGGGACTCGCCCACTTCTCTCTAAGTTAGATCTGCCCTATTTGCTGCCACCTGCTGGTGAACCAGGCACATTACATTAACAGTTACATAGCATTAGAAATGCACAGTGTGGAGGACCTGGAATAAAATGCACAAGATGACATGAGGTTAGACCAATAAAGACAGTAGCAAGGTGAAGAAGTGGTAACACCACTCTGAGGTGTTACATATGTAGGGTACATACAACGAAATTGCTGGTGGCAAAAAGATAGATAAATTATTTGTAAGAGGATCCTAATTTTGTGCTGGAAATCACACAGTTGTATATGAATATAACATAATTACCTCTCTCCCCCAATATGTTTGCTGCTGGCATATTTACTGCAGTTCGCCTGCTCTTGCCATAGTTGTGTATCCAGTAAAGCCTCATTCACACAACTTGTTCTCCACGGACAGTACCGGCCCTTATTCATTTTAATGTGTGTATTTCACATCAGTGTTTTAGCACGGGCCGTGGGTCTGTGTTTTTAGCACGGATGCATGCTCTATTTTGTCCGTGTTCCCAGACCATGCACACCTATTATAGACTATGGGTACGTGAAAACCACAGATACAATGCGAACGCGATCTGTGTTTCACGGATCATTAGGAAAAGATGCTTTGAAAATTATTTTTCAGCTGTGCAGGGTCAGTGAAACAGGGATCCTTCACGGATGCATCAATGACCACCTTTTCACGAATTTGAGCCGTGTGAATGAGGCTTAACACAACCTGTCCATAGGCTTTAGCTGACACTCAGACGAAATTGATAATTTTCCCCAGTGAGCATCTCCATGAATGCACAGTGTAATGACTGCAGTCAGGTCCTGGCCCTGGTGCCTGAGGGTATCCAATTGCCCCTTTGGCACATAAGAATATAATAGGATTATCATACCTCCCAACTTTTTGAATGGTCAAACAGGGACACTATGTGAAAGATAAATTTTTCCTGCCTAATTATACACTTATAAAGTTTTCGTAGATCGCAATAGCGTGAAAATTATCTAAATATAGAAATTTCTAAAATCCAAATTGTATCAAATAATGAAATAATATACAAGGCAGGGTGTAATATATAGATAGGGACCAAACACTTTCTGGATCAATATTGTACATGTAATAATGAAAATCTATACCTCAGATCAAAAAGAGGGACATTTAAGGAGCAAAGAGGGGCTTGGGTCAAAAAGAGGGACACTTGGGAGGTCTGGATTATGAATGGCACATGATATATCTGGGGTGGTCTGTGACCGATTTTCCATTGGGACCCAGAGCTTTTAATTTATATGCCCAGCTATATAAAGTGCAAAAAACCCTGCTCAGTCATAATAAAATCTGACACGTCCCATCAGGAATGGTCACCATTGCGCTGCCAGCCTTTCCACTAATGCCATGGACAGTTTAACATTCGTCGCTATAACTGGATGCAAATTTATTGGAGCACAATGGGATCCCCACTCCATAACAAGCCGATGATAAATGTCCCATTTTACCCATCTTCTCTGCAATAACATTTTCTTGATGAAGATCCTAGAATGGCTCTCAGGGCTCAGAGTGTTTAAATTGCAGCCAATTACCCAGATTGCGCAGTTATGTAGATCCTCATACCAGCAACTTCACATATTTTATAGTGATTGACATTACAAGTAAACCCATGTGAAGGAGAAGCCCTTGCAGATGATGTTTGCTGCATGGTGGACCAGCGCCAATGATTCTGCAGCCTTTCACTAGATGGAGCTGTTGGGCTTTGCCACTGTGCTCACTAAATATTGCAGCGCTCATCTATTTTACATCCGCAGCGCTGGGTGGACACTGCATCTCCTAGCTGCTGGAAACTATGAATAGCAACTTAAGTAACCCCCATGTAATTAAAGGTGTTGATTTTTGCTATCCGCCACGCAGGAAAGTACAGAAAAAGTGCTTACAAAGCTGCAGCATAAGCAACCTCTGCTATTAAGTGCACTAGGCTGCACCTTATGTAGTAATAGAGAATATCATTTAACCAGGTAGCTTTATTGAGTGCAAGGCAACATTTGGTGAGACGAATCAACTATAATAGTTTTGCTTTTGTGCATAGAATATATAAATATGATTAGATAAGACAAGGTTTGTGAGTTACATTATGGCTAGTAGGCTTTTTTGGAAGGTTGGTTGGTAATAGCACCTGTAATGTAGGTCTATCAGATGAAAGCTTAGCTAGGATCTCCAGCAATCCGCTGTAATCTGTAGAACATCCAAGTAAAAGTGTTCAGTTCCTCTGCAGCGCCTCCACTGGGAAAGTATGGCATTGCACAGTTATATCAAAATCTATAGGCTGTGTAAGTAATGCACAGATTACCCGGAGTCCTCCAGAGCAAGGGGCATTCTTAGCAAATCTCAATGTAGCTGGCCATACACATCACATGTTCGGACCGAAAGCTATCTCTCCCGACTGCACGTTTGGCTCATCCGTACATATGTGTTCTGTGTACGAAGAGAGGAGAAAGCTCCTGCCAGAAAGCTCTGGCCTTGGTTTATCTCCTCAGGTACAAAATTGAATTCCAACAGCCCAATCCCTCTCTCCCTTAAAATCTGCCATCAGGGGAGTCGGGAGGCTCTCATACATATTAGATGGTCAGCAGGTTTGGCAGGTAATGCGTATGTCAAGCTTAAGAAAAGAGGAGCCCCTTTCTATATTAACTCAGAACTTCCTAATCATGTATTTAAAAATGGGTTTTCTAAAGTAGACACCCCTTTTATAGATACCTAAAAGGGTTAAACCCATGGGCGTAGCTATAGGGGGTGCAGAGGTAGCAGTCGCAACCGGGCCCGGGAGCCTAAGGGGGCCCAAAGACCCTTGTGCCGCATAGGAAGACACACAAAGCACTGAGGGAAGGGGGGCCCAAGCTGAACTCTTGCACCAGGGCCGATGAGCCGTTAGCTACGCCCCTGGTTAAACCAATATGTGCACTAAGCGGAGATCACAGACAGGACTCCCACTCGATCACCTGTCTTCCTACTCTAAGCCAATTACAAAACCAAGAGGGTCACCAGAAATAGGAAAACTATGAACCACCTGTCTAACTGATTCTTGGAGTTGCCAGAATCAGAGAAGGGTTGAATGTATTCGGTTCTATCGGAGTCCACCTCCTTTGCGGTAACTGATACTAGGACACATCAGCAAAACTATACACGGGATGCCCAGATTGAGGATGAGTAATGTGCAGTCAGAAGACCATTTTCACCTTGCCACAGCAGGGGGGTATCCATTTTAGAATAAGTCATTGTAATGTTGTATGTAGGAGACCAATGCACATATCATAAATGGGACCCCCTGTTGGAGCTGGTTCATACAGTGGACATCCCTTACCAAGAACTAAAGGTCTTAGATCTTTTTTATTCTACCAACTCTACCCAATCAAGAAAAAGGGGGGGCATAGCACTGAAGTTGGTTCATTATTTACTTACAATGCTGTTCTTGTGGAGAGAGCCATGCTTGAGTTCAGACAATATAAAGTCAATCTGGACCAGAAGGCTACTCACCATAGGCACTACTGCAGCTATAGGTGTTGGCTTTATGGCACATATACCCATGGCCTGAGGGTAGAAAGTTGGACAACCAGTTTAATTGGACTATCAACTTGTGAGTAACTGGGCCTGTGTTTTGGAACAGCACAGCCCAGGCAATGTTTGGAATATGATAGTATTCGTCAGTACAGTGTGTTCCACCGGTGACATCACATCCCCTGCTTCCTGACTGTTTCCTTGATTGTTAGAATCGCAGAACTAGCATTGAAATTGTCTCTGTTCTTTAAATATCCACACAAACTTTCTGTCCCGTCTGTAATAAAATAATATTCCTGGCATTCCCTGTATTCCCTGAAATGATCACGGCTCAGACTCTCAGATCAGTGCACAAGGAGTAATTCAATATTCCGTTTTTTTTACCGCTGCAATGCAGAACCATTGGCAGTGTACATGGTACCTTGTGCTAGCCTGTGTTTTATTAGTGGTAACTATAGGGTGTAGCTTTAGTAGTTGTACCAGTCTTGGAGGTTATAGGTAGCCCAAAAAGTCCCGCTGCCCTATATGATGAAAAAAGCCCTTTAAATTACACATCGTAGTTGGTGGCTGTTATAGGTATTACATTGAAGCTCAAGTTATGCCTCTGTCAGTGGTGGTCTCCAGACCATAGTTCTCATTTTATAAAATTACCATGTCCTTGTAAGAGGTGTAATTGATGTATGGGAGGGTTAAAGAGGGAGCGTCTGTTTCTAGGGAAAGTATACGAGAAGGAACATATTATTTAACTGTTATTGTTGAATTGTACATATATATATATATATAAATGTAAACTGTCATGTCTCCGGATCACTGTAAGCCGGTAGGGGTGTAGTGAGAGAGTTGGCCACTAGAGGGACCCCTAGTATAGATATAAAAGGCTTAGTGAGGGGAGGAGGAAGTTAGTTCAGTTCAGTTCAGTTTGAGTTCCGTTTGAGTTCAGTTTGTTCAGTTGGAGTTCAGGCCCCTGAGCCTGGTGAAGACAGGGAAACCTTAGCCTACGGCCTGGGAAAGGGTGTGCAGTTTGAGGAAACAGCCGGAAGGGTCCTGCCTGGAGGTGAATATATACAGCCGGAGTTAGGAGGATGCGAGTTCCAAGGGCCAAGTGGAATAATACCCTTAGGCTGGGCTGAGAAACTAAGGAACAGAACAGGGAAGGAAAGAATCACTGGATCAGAGAGAGCAGAGCCAGAGTGAGGAGAAACACAGGAAGGGCGCAGGGATCAAGAGATATATTATCCATGTCCTGCATTGATGGCCCGTTGGTGTAAGGCTTACTGGAAAGGGTCTGCTGTGACAAAAAGGTGATTGTACCCTGTTGAAGTGTGTGGCCGGCAGAGGGATCTGCCTGATGTTGTGGAACGTTTGCAACCCTTTAAGTAAATACATTAACTATTTTACCTGAACCGTGTGGGACTCAGTTATTCCCACTAACAGAGGGACTTCACTACAGCTGCTAAACACTGACACCACCATCTTGATCGGAGGACGGAAGGGATCCGTAATTCCATCGATAGCATACCTCTCAGGTGGGTGACGCACTGCACCACAACACCCAGCATGCCCTGGTCCCCCCTGACCCTCAGGTAGCTTACATCCTCATCTGTGTGCTTTGGGTACATATGGACCATAGAAGAAAATTGTGCCCTGTGCAGGTTCACCCTAGCAGGGAATGTTTGTGCAATTGTTACTGTTGTACAAGTGAACGTCCTCTTCCATTCCACCTTCCAGGGGTCTCCAGCTTATCTGGTAAATGTGCCCTTTCTCTTAGATTCTGCTGCCCAGGTACTTTCAGAGTCTGCTCTGTAATAAATACTGGCGATACAGTATAATAGGGGAATATCTGTTATAATTCACCATGAAAACCTACCAAGTATATTTCTTAAGAATCAATGAAATGTCACGGCTCGAGCAGAAATGAGTTCCATGACCTTCACCAAGGTCGATAAGGACAGGGGGACAATGAGAACAGATGACCGTTTATCTTGTGCCATCCATCTATTGTCTGAACCTTAGACAGATCCGCATATCTTGGCTTTATGTCACTATTTCATTATCTAGACTGGAATCCCGGCAGAAGTGCTGCCTCATCATCAGCTCTGCTGGAATCAGCACAACTGGGAATTGTGTGCAGAGGAGAATCCCTTCATTGGAAATTCAGTCATCAAGGTAACCGTGACATTGCCCTGTGGCTGAGCAGCCCATTTACAATCAGCACAATCTCTGGAATAATTAATGTCTGTAACGGAAACAGAATTTTACCAGTGTAGGATTATTATTAACAGTATTATGTTTATAGGTACAGGACAAATTTATCAGCCCCTACCCTAATGGAGACTGCAGTATACCTACTGGGAATACACATGGTGGACAATCCATTGGAAACCAATAGCTTTTTTAACTGTACTGGAGAAACCCCCCACAAACTTGGAGGTCCTGCGATCCATCAATGTTTTCTCTGTTGGAGTATAATCCATAGCCCTGTGCACCACTGTACCTATGAAATAATTTGACTTCAGTATTTAATCAAGATGAAGATAAAGCTTCCCCAATTATGGGCCCCATGTTCTGCGGTAAAAGGAATAAATATATGTATGAGTGCAGCATCCTGCTCCTAGAAGTCGCATATACTGCAAAGTGCAAAAGTATATTGCCATCATGTCATGTATGTATTCACTGTGTATTCATGTAAGCAAATGATAATTATAAACCTTATCTCACAGCCACCACTGGATGGGGCTGGTGTCACCCTCTATATAAGGAGAGGAATGAGTCAGCATAGTCTAAACCATGGATGCTCAACCTGCGGCCCTCCAGCTGTTGCAAAACTATAGCTCCCACCCGTCCAAATAGCTGCAGGATGGGCATCCCTGGTCTAAACCAGTCTGAGTTTAAGACAATTCAGTCAGAGACAACGCAGTGTTAGAGCAAGCACAAAGATGTGAAGCAAACACTTTAGCCGCCATAAAGAACAGACAAACAACTTCGAAAGGCAGGCCAGATGTAACGGAGAGGTGTAGTCCAAGACCTGTAGAGGTAACATGTCTAAAAGGACTTGTGAACTCTACGGCATCGTTGTTTAGAAGTTGCCTCTGATTCCTGAGCATATCAAATTACAGTTTGACCCACTGTGGGAATCTCCACAACCCAAGGTGGATCCTGTGGAAGTGTCTTGTAAGTACAGCAACCTGTTTAAAGAATGGAGCAGAAGAGTTTGCCTGCTGTTAGGGAGAACTGCCCTGCTGGTTGCCAGAAATAAAATATAAATCCAGCGTGGCATCAGGTTTCAGAGGGTTATGTTATGGAGGCAAGAAGTTTGGGTAAGATGGCGATGACAATGGTTAGTATATAAAATGAGGATTCTCGGACTGGGAGAAAATGTCTGTAAGTGGGTAAGTAACTGGCTGAGTGACAGAAAACAGAGGGTGGTTATTAACGGTACACACTCAGATTGGGTCAATGTCACTAGTGCGGTACCTCAGGGGTCAGTATTGGGCCCTATTCTTTTCCATATATTTATAAATGATCTTGTAAAAGGCTTGCATAGTAAAATATAAATTTTTGCAGATTACACTAAAATTAGGGTTATTCACTTTAGAAAAAAGACGACTGAGTCGAACTCTAATTGCTATATATAAATATATCAGGTCAGGGGTCAGTACAGAGATCTATCCCATCATCTATTTATCCCCAGGACTGTGACTGTGACGAGGGGACATCCTCTGCGTCTGGAGGAAAGAAGGTTTGTACACAAACATAGAAAAGGATTCTTCACGGTAAGAGCAGTGAGACTATGGAACTCTCTGCCTGAGGAGGTGGTGATGGTGGGTACAAGAAAGCAATTCAAGAGGGGCCTGGATGTATTTCTGGAGTGTAATAATATTACAGGCTATAGCTACTAGAGAGGGGTCGTTGATCCAGGGAGTTATTCTGATTGCCTGAATGGAGTCGGGAAGGAATATTTTATTCCCCTTAAGTGGGAAAATCGGCTGCTGCAACTTATCATAGTAGTCATGAAAGAATAAAGTTATAAAGAAAATATTCATTGCACCCGATCCTTTTATCCCCTGACTTCATCTGTTGGAGGAGAGTCTGGAGCCACCCGTACACTTTAGAGTGTCTGCATAACTCGCCATTCTCAACGAGTTTGGCCGACAATACACTAATATATATGGGGGCATTAGGGCTTCAAAGTGACATTAGGTTACCCGCACATTGCAGTAAAGTGGCAATCATGATCGTAGTAAGTCACTCGCAACCTTTTTTTCTTATAGAGATGTATTGTTATTGCCTGGCATGTGAGTTGTAGCAATGTTACCTGTGACTTTAGAGTAAACCAGTTTTTTGTTTTTTTTAAGTTTATGTTGCTCTTAGGACACCATAAAACTAGTGACAGATTCCCTTTAACTAGTTCCTTCCCACAAATAACCTTTTGGGATCACAGAGTGCATAGATCATATTCAGTATAGCAGTAAACATTTTGAAGTGGTCAACCTGAGTATTAACCCTTTAACAGTGAACCACTGGGTCACTGCACGTAGAACAAGCCTATAACAGGGGCTCAGGAACAAGAAATAGGTTGGGGTAATGCGTGTTTTCTTGACAGTATTACATTGCAGGTTATGTAATGTACACTTGTGTTGTCATCACTCCATGGCTAGTTACTTATTGAAGGAATTTTGAGGGACATTATTTCTGGTATCACACAAAGTTCTTACAAACACATTTATACATGGGTCTGTGATTGCAGAAAGTACCTCTTGATCACTGAGCAATGGTGTCAAGCAGTGGCGTAACTAGAAATGACTGGGCCCTACAGCAAATTTGTGAATGGGGCCCCCTCCCCCAGTAATTTTTTCACAACCCCTTCCTTTAATGCCGCCCCCTTTCCTGTGGCTAGTAAAGATCGCTCTCTCAAACCAGGCCCGGCAGCTGTTCCATCCATTTTCTACACTGTCTATACTGCCACTGTATATCATTTCATTGTGTAATACTGTTGAGGGGCCCTGACAAAATGTTTTAGTACTTCTCCTCCTCCTCTTGGATGGGCCCCTTCTGGGTCAGGGGCCCAAAGCAGCTGCTTCCCCTGCCTCCCCTATAGTTACGCCCCTGGTGTCAAGTTAAGACCATAATATTGTTGGTTAGGATTGAATGTATTGTTTATGTGATTTTGCTCATTGATGACGGTGATAGAAGGGGGAGACTCCTATATTGGGGAGTGTACGCATTCAAGGTCAAGTGAAAACAAGTGACTACTCTTTTTTTTTTAAACTCGTTTTATTGAGAATAAAATACCATATATCAATACATATACAATCAAGTGAATGTCATCAATTCGCCATTACATGAGAATAGAGTAGTGGTATAGAAATAGACAAAATACGCAAGCATATAATTAGCTTTCGCGGTATCTACCTGGACTAGATCATGGGCCAAAAGCCCTCGTAGTAGGGAGAAATGCCCCCTCCTGCCACGCACCACAATAGCGAACAAGCTCGTCTAGCTTCCCACAGATACCATATGCGACTGCAGGGCAGTTTGCGGGGAGGAGTGCCAGGAACGCCAAACCTTATCATACTTCTGGGGGCATTTTCTGTTGTTGTAGATGACTCTTTCAAACGGAAGGATCTGGTGAACCAGCGCCTTCCATTGATTGACAGTTGGAGTCCTGTCAGCCATCCACCGCAGTGCCACGGCCTTCCGGGCCAGGAACAATGCCTCCTGCAGGAAAATTCGCTCATAATGTGTGAACGCCTCGTCATCCATGATTCCCAGAAGGCAAGGCTTGGGATCACAAGGGAGGGCCGTGGGAAGCATGGAGGACAATACTGTAACGACCTCCCTCCAGTAAGACTGTACCCCTTCACACTCCCATATTAGATGCCAGAAATCAGCACCGGGTCGGTGACACCTGTGACATCTGTCATGGTCGAGCCTGCCCATCTTACGGAGCCTAGAGGGCGTGAGGTAGCTCCTGTGTAGAATAAACAGCTGGATCAGGCGATTATTAACAGATGGGGAGACACCTACAGGGGTGCTCAATGCTGCCTCCCAGTCTTCTCCTGTTAGCGAAGGTATATTGACCTTCCATCTGGCTTCGGCCACGATCGGTTCAGCCCGCAATCTGAGATCCAGGAGGTGCGTATACAACTTAGATATAATGCCCTTTGGCCCCTGCGTCCTGAGAATCCCAATCAAGGGATATCTTGAAATAGCCCTGTCCCCAGCCCGAAACTGTGAACTCAGAGCATGGCGGAGCTGCAAGTACCTATAGAAGTGAACGCGCAGCACTCCCCTCCGCTCCTGCAGCTGCGAAAAAGAACACAAGGTGCCCCCGTCATAAAGGTCCTGCAGAGCACAAATGCCATAACCCTCCCAGACCGATCTGCCCTCACAGGTCCCCAAGTGCGAAAACATGGGGTTGTCCCACAGTCCCACCGCATCAGGAAGATCCCTATATTGTTGGAGCTTGGCAGCTCTCCACACCTGATTTGCCAGCCTATGTAGGGGTAAAAGGCTCCGATCAATGGCTCTGACATCCTCTAAGATCGGCCAAGGAGTGGAGAGGTGCAAGTGATGGAGTAAATAAAATTCAGAGTTAGGCAGAGGAGTCTGGGAAACCCATGCACCGAGGAACCGCAATTGGCCCGCTAGGTAGTATAAAAACAGGTCAGGTAGTGCGGCCCCTCCCTGCTGCCATCCCCTCTGCAGGGTAGTCAGAGCCAGCTTACGTCTCTCCCGCCCCCATATGAATGAGGTCATTAAGGAGTGTAGGCGATCAAAGAAGCTTCTCGGAACTGGGGTGCAGGCGTGCTCCAGCAAATACAGTGCCTTAGGCAGCAGTACCATTTTCACTAGGTTCAGGCGACCCATCATAGACACCGGCAGGGAGGTCCATGACCTAAACTTGTCTACCGCATAGGACTCCAGAGTGGCCACGTTAAGAGGGTGCGACAAGGACGAGTCCTTGGTTATAACAATGCCAAGATATTTAAATCTATCGACCACCAAAAGATTGTGGTACATGGGTGGCCATCCCGGGGACCACAACGGCAGCAAGGCAGACTTTGACCAGTTAATGCATAGACCTGAGAACTCCCCGAAGGTGTTAATGAGATCAATGGCCCGTGGCAACGTACAGTCTACGTCAGACATAAACAGTATGAGGTCATCGGCGTAAAGTCCTAGCCTGTCTTCCCTCCCTCCCATGGAAATTCCCTTATACACCCAGTCATGTCTGAGCCTTATGGCTAAGTGTTCCACTGCCACTGCAAACAGTAAGGGGGACAGGGGGCAGCCCTGCCTCGTGCCCCGCGTCAGCGGGAAGGGGGTCGACATTGCTCCACCCAGCTGGATGACAGCAGTAGGGCAACGGTACAACACCCGCATCCAGTTGATGAACACCGGACCGAAGCCAAAACACTCCAGAGCCTCAAATAGAAATGGCCACTCAATAGAGTCGAAGGCCTTGGCGGTGTCCAAGGCGGCCAAAGCCCACTCCTGGCCCCCAGCGACTCCAACCTGAGAAATGACCTGCGCCCTCCTGATGTTACTGGAGGTGGAACGTCCTGGAATAAATCCAGACTGGTCCTCGTGTACAATAGACGCCACCACCCTGTTCAACCGGTTAGCTAATATTTTCGTGAGAATCTTATAATCAAGATTTAAGAGGGAGATGGGGCGGTATGAACCGCACTCCTGAGGGTCCTTGTCGGGTTTCAGAATCAGAACTATGGTAGCTTCATACAGGGACTCCGGTAGGCGACCCATCGCTAAAGACTCACGGTACATATCAAGCAGTTGGGGCCCCAAGATATCCAAATACTTAAGATAAACCTCTAGAGGAATGCCGTCAGGGCCTGGAGACCTACCAAGATTTAGCCCCCTAGCAGCTGCCAATACCTCTTCCAAGGTGATCTCTTCGTCAAGAATCCCCCTATCCAGCAGGGTCAGTCTAGGGTGAGGTACCTCATGCAGGTACGTGCGAAGGTCATCGACCGGGGCTCGAAACCTAGTGGAGTACAATTCACAATAGAAATCCCTAAATCTAGTCAGGATTCCCCGGGGGTCCTCGATAAGGTCGCCCCCAGAGCCTCGAATCCGGAGAACAGGGGGGGTCATGGTGCTACGGTTCACCACCTGGGCCAGGAGTCTGCCCACTCTGTTACCGCACTCAAAGGATTGCTGTTTATAGAAAAAGAGTCTGCGGTCACTCTTTTCTTGGAGACACAACATGTATTGTCTACCCTTAGACATCCAGTCCAGTCTACGGGCCTCCGTGGGGTCGTTAACATAGGAACGTTCTGCCTGCTTGCAGAGTGCCGCCAATTCCTCCTCCCTGAGTCTTGCAGCCCTTTTAAGATAGGAAATAGAGGAGGTAAAGCAACCACGTAGGTAAGCTTTCATGGTATCCCATATCAAAAGGGCGTTTTCCTCCCCCTCACTATGCAGACGCAAAAATTCGTTTAGCTGGTCAGGTATCCGGTCATTATCAGTCAGTAAGGAGAGCCAGAAAGGGTGTATTCGGTATTTATGAAGTCGCCCCCCTCCCGCCGATTGAGTCAGTCTCCCCACCACCGGCGCATGATCCGAGGGGCCTTGAGTCCCGTACCGTACTTCAGAAAGCTCCATGTAAGTCCGTCCGTCACACAACAGGTAGTCAATGCGAGACAGCGCTCCTCTAGACGGAGTAAAACAAGAGAACTCCCTGCCCGCGGGATTTCTCTCCCGCCACACGTCCAACCACCCCAGCTCCGAGATAAACCTACCGAGCAGAGATCGACCCGCAGCAGAGCCACTCCCCGCCCTGGATGCCTGGAATCTGTCAATCGACTCGTCCACCACCATATTAAAATCTCCCACGCACAGCAAGCCCGCAGACGGGAACTGTGCCGCGAATCCCGCCGCTGCCTGTAAAGTGGAAAGGTTAGCAGGAGGGGGCATATACACGTTCAGTATAACATATGGAGCTCCATTGACGTGAGCAAATAGGAAAATATACATGCCTCCGGGATCTACTCTAATCTGATGCAGATCCCATCTCACTGAGCGGTGTATCAAAATGGAGACCCCTCGCGAGTGGGAGCTGCCGAAGGCACTCGCCGACCACTGCACCCATGGCTTGTGCAGTCTGCACTCCGTGTCAGAGGTGAGATGGGTCTCCTGGAGACATAGAATGTGCGGGTTATAGCGACGTATGTGGGAAAAGACTGACATACGCTTTCTAGGTTCTCCGAGCCCCCGCACATTCCAGGACATAAGCGTTAGAGACTCCATGTCCACCAGATGGGGATGGAGAATAGGATGAATCCAGGAGACCCATAAACGTCCAGGACAGGGTTGCCCCAGCGATCCACAGCATGCGAGTCAATGACATTCAAAACAGTTAAAACAAAACAGAACAAAACTCGAGCAAACATTATGCAGCAATAAAACTTTGCAACCGTAGCAGTAGCGGTGGGGTACCTGCTTAGTGTAGAGGTAGTAAAAACATAAGCAGGTGAGCCGTAAGACTCCCAGGCAGCTCCCAAGGAGATGAGGCCAGCACCCCGACATACAGTAAGAAGAGGGGGGGGGGGGGGGAGTAGGAAGGGGAAAGGGGAGAGAGGGGAGAACGGAAAAACAATAAGGGGGGATTTGGGAAGAGACATTAGGAGAAAATGTATAGCCAAACGCCCAAATTCAGCAGCATCAACCGTATTTGCTGAGCAGCACGGGTGCACACCTAGAAGTGTAAAGATTGTCCCGCAACCAGGTCATGAGGAAAACATTGTCCCGAACCCCACAGGACTCTCACCCCTGCAGGGGCACCGAGGCTCCCATCAGTAGCCGTTTCTACCAGCAGGACGAGATGTCAAGATAAGTCCGACGTAGATCCGGCATGTCCAGAAGGAATAGGACGGGGGGGGGGGAACACAGGGGAAAACAGACAAACAAAACCTAACCAGTGGCCGTCCCGGGAATCGTATATGCAGCAAGCTTATCAGTTAGGCATCGGCCATAGAATAACTGAACCACGATAGGGACAGAACAACCCTTCAAGCGCGGCCGCTCTCATGGCCGACGTCTGTCGGAATCCAAACAGGACGGATCACCCACAGGAAGCAGAACACCTCAGCGGCGTGGGGAATTCCGGGGACGTACGGAGATCCATTCCTCTGCTTCTCTCGGTGAGGTGAAGAAAAGCGACTTGCCCCCGTCGACCACTCTCAGGCGTGCAGGGTAAAACATGGAATACTGTAGATCCAATTCTCTCAGTCGTTTCTTGACTGCGGTAAAGGTGGCCCTCTTTTTCTGTAACTCGGCGGAGAAATCCGGGTACAGGGAAACATTGGCAGGTCCAACGGTGATGGTTTGGGCCACTCGGGCCTTAGACAGGATGACATCTCGATCTCTCCAATTGAGAAGACGAGCCAGCAGGGGTCGCGGGGGGGCTCCAGGTGGGGGCATCCGCATGGGAACGCGGTGAGCCCGCTCAACCGCGTAGGCCTTAGAGAAAGGTGCATCAGGAAAGGTGGATTTAAACCAGGCCTCCAGGAAGGCCGCAGCATCCGGCCCCTCCGTCCGCTCAGGCATACCCAGAATTCGGACGTTGTTCCGGCGGGAGCGGTTCTCTAGGTCGTCACATTTCTGGCGCCAGAGCTCGACCGCCCCCTCCACCGCGGTCAGGCGTGCCGACAATGGCCTGGTAGAGTCCTCCAATTCGGACACCCTCTCCTCAGCGTGGCGTACACGCTCCCGCAATTGCTGAACATCGTGGCGTAGCAGCCCCAAGTCCACTCTGACCTCTTCAATCTTGCCCGTCAGTGAGGCCTGACACCCCATGATCGCGGCCATCAGCTGGCTATGCGATGTCTGTAAGGTGAGTTCAGGGACGCTCTCTGCCTCCGGTGAGGAAAGCTGTGCGGCCTGTCCCCTGGTCTGCGGCGCTCGCGGTGAGGACGCTGCGGCGCCATGTTGAGTCTCATGGCGGGCGAACTCCTTCAGTCTTTCAGCAGCTTGCTGCGCCTTGCTGGGGCTCATACTGCAGTCCGAGGACGACCTCCGGTCCGGTGAGAAAATGTAGGGCGATGAGGGGAAAAATCAGGGGTGTTGGCAGCAGGATAATGCAGGATCAAGCACTGGGAGACGGAGCAGCTCTTAAACACGACCGGCCATGTCGGCTGTTGGCCACGCCCCCAGTGACTACTCTTTTAACAACAGTATCTGTGTAATTGTCTATGGGCCTATATGGAGCACACATAACTGTTGGCATCCTTGGGTCTTGGGTGAGAAAATACGAACAGCTTTTTTTTCTTTTAGAAGTAGTGTCCCTCGTTGTTAAAATGCTTAGATGATTCTGATTTGCTCATGGTTTGTCATATTATGTCTATGTATTGCGTCATGTCAGAAGCTTCTATAATAAAATGTTTTTAAAACTAGAAGCAGTGTCCCTATTGTTCATAGATTTTGTTTGGTATTGTAAAATTTACAAAAGACATTGTTTTATAATATGACTCTAACTGGTTGGTATTGCTAACCTTATTATGGCACGTGTACTTTATATATTTTGGGGGTCATTTAGGCATAGGGGGTCTAAACTAGGTGTATTTCAGCCGCAGATGGCGGCACAACGGTTAGGTGTACCGCTATCTGCGACTTTGCTCTGCTTAAGCCAGATTTAAAATTGTGGGCGTGGCGCGGGCAGGGAAGGGGATGGGTCAAGAGGCCTATCTCATTCACCATTTTCTATGTGTGTTTTAGGCGTATAAAATGGCCTAAATGCAAGACAGCTTGGAAGCTGTCTTACATTTAGAACTGGCACTGGATGAACCAAATAGGCCAGCACCTCTTAATAACTTCGGTGGGTGGATCCACCGCCAGCACAGGGTTGTCTACTATACCAGTCTTAATAAATGTGCCCCTTAGTTCAGTTATTCAGATATATTTACCAGTCTAGTATTTATTTAGTATATTTGCTGTTTAGTATAGTTCACTGTTATTATTACCCTATTTTACGCTTTTTAAGATACCATTTTTTCCCTCAAAAGTGTTTGTGTGTGCAGTGGCATACATAGAAAAGTAAGGGCCCCATAGCAAGGATCAAACCAGGCCCCCCCCCCCCCACACACACACACAGGACAGAGGGGTTTCTGCCTAAACCCTTTTCAATGACTTTTGGGCCATTTTTCCACTGCTTCATTCTCTAAAAGTTGTTCCTTTAGAGCAGGGATGTCAAACTCGTGGCCCTCCAGCTGTTGCAAAACTACAACTCCCATCATGCCTGGACATCCTACAGCTATCAAGGCATGCTGGAAGTTGTAGTTTTGCAACAGCTGGAGGGCCATGAGTTTGACATCTGTGCTTTAGAGGGTAGAGTCCTGACCAAGTTTTCACCTCCAGTAGAAGAGGAGATAATCCCAACTAAGACTGGGCCCCCTCTTGCCCTGGGCCCCATAGCAGTCGCATGGTCTGCCGCTATGGTAGTTACGCCCCTATGTGTATGCAAGAGGCATTGGAAGTAGTGAGTGTAGTACTGCTAGCCCTTGCTGTACTCACCGCTCCCTGGTCTTCCTCTGGGTTCTGTCCTCACTGCATTCAAAGTCAGGACGTATTGTGCATATTTTCAAAAAGCCATTTGGTCACTAAAACCCTTTTTACATTTATCACTCAGTGTACCCTTCCCTACTTATCTTTATTCCCACCGTGCTCAAATAAACTCTAAAGCTAATAATGAAAAGACTCAGTCAGTGCTGCTGCTTTGTTTTGCCAGCACATCTATCAGCTTGTGATGTGGTTAGTGCACATCACCTATCTATCCCTATGACGCTGTCAGATACTGTGGTATACTTATAGTTGTATTCCTTTGGTAACAAGCTTGCAGCTGGTGACAGATTAAAACTCTTAGACACTGCCCCCGACATGTTTCGCCATAGCCCTTGCATCTTCAGGGGTTAAAGGAAATGAATAGTATACTATGCCGAATATCTGAGCTTTTGATGTGAGTTAAACCTTCCACCAATGACTAGGATCCTCATCACTGTGGGCTACCTATACTACTCCTTTACATTGGCAATTTAAAAAATTACCAAATGGTATATCTTTCATTGTCCATGGGACTTACAAATTCTCTGTATTTTTTTTATATAGAATGAACAACTTCCGCATGGGTGACACCCCACCACTGATGACCTCAGCCATGTTGGATCACTCTGCCCCCTTACTGAGAAATGGCTATGAACCAAGTCATCTCAGAGGTTCCTTCCTCTCCACTCCAGTAATAGATGGTATTGTTGTTAGGACTTCTTTCAGATCTTTATCCATTTGTAAGATATGCCAATGACAGTGTAGTATTCGATTCCCCCTTTCATGTTGTTGATCGAAGGTCCCTATGCACCGTACTACTTTTTTCTCTTGGGCTTGTGCCTTTTCTTGCAAGAGCTCATTCTGACTGGTAGCCTGGGCTCTGGCATATGCCCTATGTAGTACCTTATTGGGATAACCTCTTGCTCTAAACATGGAGGTCTAAAGGGGGTCTGATCTGAGGTCTGATTTGGGAGGGTCTAACATAAAGGTCTGATGGGGTCTCATCTGAGGATCCGATATGGGGATATGATTTGATAAGGGGGTCTGATCTGAGGTGTGATGTGTGGGTCTGATCTGGGGATCTGATGTTGGGGGTCTGATCTAAGGAACTGATGTGGGGGTCTGATTTGAGGTCTGATATGGGGTCTTATTTGACCTCTGATATGGGTCTCTTATTTGAGGTCTGATATCAAGCTCTGACCTGAGATTTGATGTGGGGGCCTGATTTGCGGTCTGATATGAGGGTCTGATTTGCGGTCTCATATTGGGGGCCGGATTTGGGGGGTCTTATATGGGGGGTCTTATATGGGGGTCTGATTTGAGGTCTCATATGGGGGTCTGATAAGGGGATCTGATCTGAAGTCTGATAAAAAATATTTTTTTCTTATGTTCCGCCTCTAAAACTTAGGTGCATCTTATAATCAGTTGTGTCCGATAAGAAAGACATATTTATATGGCACTATAACTAGATATGTTTACACTTCTAGATATGTATCACTTATTTGAGGATTTATCAAACTG
The DNA here is from genome assembly GCA_033119425.1 of Bufotes viridis. Lineage (NCBI taxonomy): Eukaryota > Metazoa > Chordata > Amphibia > Anura > Bufonidae > Bufotes > Bufotes viridis. The sequence goes on from CM065594.1 coordinate 224,221,915, forward strand.
GTGTAAAGTAGAACTGGCTTAGTTGCCCGTAGCAACAATCAGGGATAGGGATAACTGTGCAGTATCATGATTAATAAAGCTATGGATTGAACATAATAAATGTGCGATGATATAACTTTTTTTTTGCATATACACTTATAAATATATCAAGAATAATATAATATATAGGTGTTTATGTGTCTGATATTGTAGCTATTGGGCTGCAAATGTATACTGTATACAGGTATACCACATGTGTAACTATAGATATACAGTATACCGTCAGTTTCTTTGACAATAATTGATGGCGTGTACAGTTTGCGTGCTAGTGTTATCTGCCGTGCTTCAATTCACTTTTGCTATGGATACATTAAAGAGGTAAATGAGGTGAGAAATAATTCTGCACTTAATGCAAGGAAACATCTTCTTCAAAGATGATTCACATACATAACAACCTGAATCTAATCTGCAAGATTATTATTTGGAGAGGCATTCTACTTTTAAGAGCTTCTCCAATCTATAGCTAAACTTATGTTTCTAAAAATATGAAAAATACAGCAGCGAGAGAAGCCTAGATGATCTACTACGGTGCTTTCACAATTGTGTTTTTACTTTCCGGCGTAGAGATCCGTCGTCGAGTCTCTACGCCGGAAAGAAACTGATCAGGATTATCCCCATGCATTCTGAATGGAGAGAAATCCGTTCAGGATGCATCAGGATGTCTTCCGTTCAGTATTGTAATGTTTTTTGGACGTTGACAAAACCGCAGCATGCTGCGGATTTGTCTCCGTCCAAAAATCCGGAACACTTGCCGTAACGCCGGATCCGGAATTAATGCCCATTGAAGTGCATTAATCCGGAATTAAGCTAGACGTCGTTTCAGCGCATCGCCGGATCCGGCGTTTAGCTCTGCGCATGCACAGCAGCAGTTCCGATCGGGGCCCCAGTGTAAGCTGGGGCTCCGATCGGTTACCATGGCAGCCAGGACGCTACTGAAGTCCTGGCTGCCATGGTAAGTACTCTGCAGCAGTGTACTTACCTGCGCTGCGGCCCCCGGGAGCTCCTTCAAGACGTCACAGGTCCGGGCGGCGCATTGATCTATGCGCCGCAGGGACCTGTGACGTCATGAAGGAGCGCCCGGCGGCCGCAGCGCAGATAGGTACACTGCTGTGGAGCACCATGGCAGCCAGGACTTCAGTAGTGTCCTGGCTGCCATGGTAACTTGAAAGCATTTCGAAGACTGATCAGCGACGTGGCCTCCTCGCAGCGTACCAAGCACAGCAGTGTCCATTAGATAATGGCTTTGCTTGGCATTGCAGCACAGCCCCATTCACTTGAAAATGACTGAGCTGCAACTAGTCCATGAGATCCATGAAAGTGACATCACTGACCTAGGAGGAGGCTGCAGTGCTCACTGGATCATCTCAGTCTCTTCAAACAGCTGATTATCAGGGGTGCCGGGAGTTGGACCACCACCGATCAGATACTGATAATCTATTCTGAGGCAGGGCCGGTGCAAGGATTTTTGCCGCCCTAGCCATCCAACCTGCTTGTGCCAGAGAAGAAATTTGAAGTGTATTTGAAGTTCTACGTTGCACTTAGTAAAAAAGACTTTGTTACGTTTAACTCTGGTCTCATTCTTCAGTACTATAATTCTGCTGCACCGATTCCCAGCGAGCAACGGCCTGATAGAATACACTATGACCCTACACATCATCAGGGCCACTGCCACTCCTATCCTCTACACCAGCTCCTCAGGGGGTTGCTGCATTTGCTTGTGACTTTTTGTGCAAACTGGAACTTTTTGGGCCTCAGTTTACAGAAAAAAATGATTAATAAAGGTGCACCACTGTCTTTCTGGTGTCACCTAGAGGTAGCTACCGTGTAAGATAGCCAGAATCCTACTCTGTTCTCCACTCACACTCCAAAGACATACTCATAGGGAACTTAGATTGTGAGTATCACTGGGGACAGCAAGTAATGAGGACATCTGTAAAGCGCTGCGGAATATATCAGTGCTATATAAGAAAGTAAAATAAATAGATATGTAGTCACATATCAAGGCTCTTTTAAGGGGGGACATTGACTTACAGGGTATCTACCTATAGGTAACAGGGAGAACCAGTACCTTCCAAGAACAAGCCTTTGTAAGTAAGAATGTTTCCATTTACAGTAAGCAAATATGTTGAAAAAGATGAAGAATGTAAACATAAGTTATTTCAGAACATGTAATTTTACTATCATTAAGCTCTATTAACGTGAAATCTAGCAGCTTGGTGCACTGTGGAGGTTACAGTTCACAGTCATGGTGTTGTATCTGTGGTTCCTGCGGTGTTTGTACAGTAAAGCATTAGGACTATGTATTATCTTAAGCATTCTTTCCGCTATTATGCACCTGGACTCTCTGGAATGTTAAGAATTGTGATCCATCTGAAGTAGTGGTTAACGTAAAATGTGAGCTTGCGTGACAAGTGTTTTCCATAGACCACTCTAAGATCTAATGCACATTACATGACTGCCTGCTTTTAGCTTGCTCTGCTTGCCTAAGGGCCCCATTTGATGTGCTAGACGATCATATGAAGAAGATTTGCACTGAAATGTCCATGTTTGCATAGCAGTCTCTTTACCAGGAATATATGTACCGCATGCCGCTAAGTACGATTACAAATGCCTATAGGGCCGGGTTTCACAATGTTAATACACAACTAGTGCGCTTTACCAGATACAGAACACTAAGTGTTTTTTCTTTCTTACCATAGTCTATCATTGGCCTGCTTGACCCTGCCTGCCCCATTTTATGAAATATATTATGGCCAAATTGTTCCTATCTCATCCCCTGAACACTGCTACCATAAAAGTACTGATACATGGATGTAAGGAGCTTCCATAAAGGTAACCCCTACCCTTATTCTCTACTAGTGCATATGAATGACCCCCTGCATGAGCCAGAATGGTAAGCTGTCACGTCAGAGCAGATCTCTTTGTGGCACGGCCCATTCATTATATGGTTGGCCTTTCGATCAAGCGACTCCCAAAAAATTCTCCATTTGCCCTAAAGTGGCTGCTGTAATGGAAATGTCTGGCCAGGCTTAGGTTCCCTTGGCCGTAACAGTCGATGGTTGACGCTTACAGAATTGGGACTTGTTGCAAAAATATGTTATTTGTGCTAGATTCTGTTTAAAAAGGAATTGCAAGAGACAACCTCTTAAAGGAAATGTGTCACCAAAATTTTTATCTGCCAGTTAAAATCAGATAGCAACACATATCCTTTTTTCTAATCTGTTTTTATTTTCTGCTTGCAGATTTTTTTTTATTTTATTTCCACAAACACGATTACAGCATTTAGAAAAAATTAAGAAAACTTCTTTATGGGGAAGTTTTCTAGGCATGCTGTGTGACTTGTGCAAAGGCTTTGACAATCACCTATTGTGAATGGTGGATCCTGTCTTATCTATACGCAGAGATGATATCATTGTAGGCAGGATTATAATGACAGATGAGCAGATAACTGCAGTAAAGTGATCTGTACAGACCAAGAATTGGTGTCTTTTATTAGGCTTAGTGGCCAGTCCGAAAACCGCAGGATTTTATGTTTTTTGTTTAAATATAGATATTGGCATGGACAATTAACAATAACATCATCAAAATTCTTTAAAAATATGTTAGACTTAAAAAAGTGATTTAAACAATAAGTCATTTTCTGATGACACATTTCCTTTAAACCCTTACGAGGACCATGGCTCTTTTTAGGAAAGAACCAAACTTCCCATTAGGCAAATTTTACATCTTCGTTAGTCTGATCTGGCACAAGAACAGCCTGCCAAAGTTTACCATATCTGGCATAGCCTGATACCTTGGTTCAGCACCAGACCTCATTGACTAAAATGGGATTCAGCAGGGATTCCTGCATGAGTCCATTAGGCTATTTTCACATCCTCAGATTTGTTAAAGAAATTTCTGTGATCTTCCCGTACATCTGAATGGGAGAGGCTGAAATCCATGTGCATGCTGCAGAAACAGCCCCGTTTTCATATGGCCCTGATTTTCAGTTACAGACATTTCTACAACCAATCTGGTGTTTGTGAACACAGCCTAATGGCTCCATTCACACACCTGTAAGTGTTTTGCGGATCCGCAAAACATGGCCTGCACTATAATAGAAAATGCCTATTCTTGTCCGCTATTGCGGACAAGAATAGGACATGTTCTATTTTTTTGCGGAAACGGAAGTGCGGATGCGAAAGTGTGGATCCGGAAATACGGATGCGGACAGCACATAGTGTGCTGTCTGCATCCATTCTGGTCCCATTGAAAATGAATGGGTCCGCACCCGTTCCGCAAAATTGCGGAACGGATGCAGACCCATTTTGCAGACATGTGAATGGACCCTAACATGTGTAAGAATACAACCTCTATTGTAAATGTCACCTGCGGCAGGCTTTATATTTGATATCAGTTTATCGTGAATTTGTCTTCAATATTATTTGTCCTTTTTATATTATTTTTACTTATGTATCACAGATGTGAATAAACATTTTCATTAAACAGTGATTACAGAACTAGCTTCCTCCCCGATTGTATTTCCTTCTTTAATATGAAGCAATAAAAAGGGTTAAATCCAGCACTGATCTGAAGAAGCACCGCTGTCTGAGTTGGAGACACTTACTTTTTACATACGTCCATCATTGATATCTATGTATATATCATATCCATGAATGCTGAGTTAAAGATACTGATGCACTTTGAATAGAGCTGTGCTTCCTGCTCCATTTAAGAACTAGCTCCAGGGCCATAGACTTCAGGGAACAGCTGATCTGTGGGGGTGTGGTATCAGACCCCCACTGATCGGATATTAATGACTTATCCTAAGGATGGGTCATCAATATCAGGAGCTGGGGAACCCCTTTAACCTCACAAACACACAGTTTGGGCACCAACAGTAATGCTTCTAGACCAGATCATTACAGGGTATAATAAGAATTTGTGCTGATTTATGGAAAAGAAGAGAATCCCTTTAAACCTTCTTGGCATAATTTAAGACTGTGAGGATAATCCAGAGGATTGGAAGAAACTCATGAGAACAATCAATAACTATGAAGCCACTGGCATATATAATGTATAATGCCTCCAGGGAGATAACTGAAGGACATGCACAATGCATATCAATGGAGAGGTTGAATTTTTATAACATGAGACAGCAAAAAAGATATAAATACTACAGAGCATTTACCACTGATATGGAAATAAGTTTGTTTTAGGAAAGGCCATTACAGCTCTCAAGAGAAGGACTTGGTTATTCATGTTACAAGAAAGCTAAGCAGCAGTAACCCAAAATTTTAATGTAAGATTAGCTCTTTATAGATCCTTTCGTAAGAACATATCTTGGATATGGGATTCAGTTTTTGGCTCCATATTGTAAAATGATACAGAAGAGCTGGAAAAGTTTCTAAGGCGGGCAACCAGATTAAAATATAGATAGTGTTGAGCGAACGAATTTTGCGAGCTCGGAAACCCAGACCCGAACCCGAACTTTTCAGGAATAGTTCGGGTTCGAGTTCGGTGTTTGGGCATTTAATAAAGCTTGTTGAAAGGCTGCAGGGCAGCCAATCAATAAGCTTTTAAGCTGTGGGCACTTAGAAGCCATCACAGCCATGCCTACTAATGGCATGGCTGTGATTGGCCCGTGCATCATGTGACCCAGCCTCAATAAAAGCTGGATCACGTGTAGCACCGCCCATCAGCTCTGAGTATTTCAGGGACAGGAAGCAGGCAACTTAAGTGAGGGAAAGTGTTAGGAATCTCACCTGGCTATTTATACTGTGGTGACCTATAGTGATTTTTTTATGGGTGCAATACACCATCTTGGCACCGCTGACACAAAAATGTAATAGTTAATCTGGCTGTTAATTCTGTGGGCGACCTATAGCGATTTATTTGTGGGTGCAATGCACTATCTTTGTACCCCTGACACAAAAATATAATAGTTAATCTGTCAGGTCGGTGGGTGACATATACCCCTTGTTTGTGTGAAGTATACCTGCACTGCATACGTGACAGGTAAATAAATCTAGTTAATCCATCTGTTAGTGTGGTGTGTGACATATACCAATTGTTTGTGTGAGGTACACCTGCACTGCATACGTGACAGGGAAATAAATCAAGGTAATCCATCTGTTACATCAGTGGGTGACATTATGACATATACCAATTCTTTGTGTGGGGTACACCTGCACTGCATACGTGACGGGGAAATAAATCTAGTTAATCCATCTGTTAGTTTGGTGGGTGACATATACCAATTGTTTGTGTGAAGTATACCTGCATTGCATATGTGACACGGAAATAAATCTAGTTAATGCATCTGTTAGTTCGGTGGGTGACATATACCAATTGTTTGTGTGGGGTACACCTGCACTGCATACGTGACGGGGAAATAAATCTAGTTAACCCATCTGTCAGTTCGGTCGCTGACCTCAAAGAATGTTGAGAGCATCAAATAAGGGATGTGGCCCTGGCCGTGGTGCTGCTGGTGTTGGTGGAGCTCCTGTTGCAGGGAGAGGAAGTGGACACGGTCGATCTGTGCCAGCTACACGCCCAAATGAAACACCTTCCTGAGGTGCACGTAGTTGACATAACGTTCAGCGTTATTTTGTAGGCCCAAATACCGGTGTATGAATGGTGAGGCCAGAACAAGTAGAGGCAGTAGTAGATTGGGTAGCTGACAGTGCCTCCAGTTACTTCACATTGTCTCCCACCCAGTCCCCGGCTGAAAGCGCAGTATTGGCACCTACAGCCCATTGACATCTGTCTTTCACCTCACCCCCTTGCAAATCAGGCAAGCAGTCTGAGCCCCAAGATAGCAGTCTCTAATGCTTTTTGATGACTCTGCTGGCAGGGTTTCCGTCGGCCATCCACCTAGCCCTGCCCCAGAAGTGGAAGAGATTGAGTGCACTGATGCCCAACCACTCATGTTTCAGGATGTGGACATGGGAGGACCACCACAGCACGTCTCTGATGACGAAACACAGGTGCCAACTTCTGCGGCTTTCTGCAGTGTGCAGACCGACAAGGAGGGCAGGGGTGAGGAGTGGATGGAAGATGATGTGGAAGATGATGAGGTCCTAGACCCCACATGGAATCAAGGTCATGCGAGTGACGTGTGCAGTTCGTAGCAAGAGGTGTTAGTCACACAGCACCAGCCGCAGAGTAAAAGAGGGAGCAGGGTGCAAAAGCAGAGTGGCCGTCCTCTAGCCAGTATGCCTGCTACTGCCCACCGCACCCAGGGACTGAGCACACCAAAGCCAGCTCCAAAGAGTTCTCTGACGTGGCAGTACTTCAGACAATGTGCTGACGACAAGACATGGGTGGTTTGCACGCTGTGCAATTAGAGCCTGAAGCGAGGCATAAATGTTCTAAACCTGAGCACCATCTGCATGACCAGGCATCTAAATGCAAAGCACGAGCTGCAGTGAAGTACACAGCTCAAAAACCACGAACGATCTCATGCTCCACCTGCTCCCTCTTCTGCTGCAGTCTTGGCCTCTTGCTCCCCCTCTGGAGTGACAGTGGCATCTGCCACCCTACAAACAGAGGATGTGGCAGCAACACCACCACCTCTACCACCATCACCCAGCATGTCCACAATGTCTAATGGAAGCGTTCAGCTGCCTATCCCCAAAACACAGGAGAGAAAGAGGAAGTATCCCCCTACCCACCAGCGATCCCTGGCCCTGAATGTCAGCATTTCAAAATTCCTGGCCTTCGAAATGCTGTCATTCCGTCTGGTAGAGACAGATACTTAAAAAACTTATGGCGGTGGCTGTCCCACAGTATGTGGTTCCCAGCTGCCACTACTTTTCCATCCCTGCCCTGCACAACCAAGTGGCAGACAAAATCAGGTAACTGGGCAAAGCCATCTGTGGCAAGGTCCACATAACCACGGATACGCGGACCAGTAAGCACAGGCAGGGACGTTATATCTCCCTAACTGCACACTGGGTAAATGCAGTGGCGGCTGGGCCTGAGGCGGATAGCAGTTTGGAGCATGTCCTTCCGCCAACGAGAATTGCAGGACGTTTCTCGTTGCCTCCTACTCTGCTTCATCCTCTACCGCCTCCTCATCCAGTCAGCGTAAGACCTGCACCACCAACTTCAGCAAAGCCAGGGGGAAACGACAGGAGGCTGTTTTGAAACTCATCTGTTTGGGGGAAAAACCACACACCGCGCAGGAGCTGTGGACAGGCATGGAACAACAGACCGTTCAGTGGTTGGTGCCACTGAGCCCCAAGCCCGGTCTGGTGGTGTGCGATAATGGGCGAAATCTCGTAGCAGCTCTGGGCCTAGCCGGTTTGACTCACATCCCTTGCCTGGCGCATTTGCTGAATTTGGTGGTGCAGAGGTTCCTGAAAAATATATCAGGGCTGCTGCAGAAAGTGCAGGCCGTCTCTGCGTGCTTTCGGCGTTCTCACCCTGCTGCTGGTTTCCTGTCTGTGCTGCAGCATAACTTCGGCCTTCCCACTCACCAACTCATATGCGACATACCCACACCCACTCACCTTGCACATGCTGGAGAGACTGTGCGAGCAGCAGAAGGCGATAGTGGAGTTTCAGCTGCAGCACGCACGGGTAAGTCGCTCTGCGGAACAGCACCACTTCACCACCAACGAGTGGGCCATGTGAGACGTGTGTGCTGTGTTGCGCTGTTTCGAGTACTCCACCAATATGGCCAGTGTCGATGACGCCATCCTCAGCGTTACTATCCCACTTCTATGTCTCCTTGAAATAACGCTTCGGGTGATGATGGAAGAGGATGTGGCACAGGAGGAAGAGGAGGAGGAAGAGCGGTCATTTCCACGGTTATCAGGCCAGTCATTCACAAGTGGCTCGGAGGCCAGGTACACAACTGTCCAGCCAGGACACAGTTCTGGAGGATGAGGAGGAGGAGGAATCGTGTTCACAGCAGGATGGCACCCAAAACAACTCATGGCCATCACTGGAGCATGGCTGGGGGGATACAGAGGACACAGACGATACACCTCCCACAGAGGACAGCTGGTCGTTGCCTCTGGGCAGCCTGGCATACATGAACCACTACATGCTGAAGTGCCTGCGCAACAACGTCGAGTTGCCCACATTCTAACCAGTGCTGATTACTGGGTGGCCACCCTGCTGGATCCCCGCTACAAGGACAATGTGCAGTCCTTAATTCTGTCACTGGAGCGTGATCGGAAAATGCGCAAATACAAGCGAACGTTGGTAGACGAGCTGCTAATGGCATTCCCACCTGACAGCGAGAGCTCATTGGAAGCACAAGGTGAATGCAGAAAAGGAGGAAGAAGTCGCCAACGCAGCTGGGGCACTGCCAGCACCTCAGAAGGGAGGGTTAGCATGGCTGAAATGTGGAAAGGCTTTGTCAGCACGCCTCAAGAACCAGCACCACCAGCTGATACGGAACGTCTTACCAGGAGGCAGCATTTCAGCAACATGGTGGAACAGTACGTGTGCACACGCCTACACATACTGACTGATGGGTCTTCCCCATTAAACTTCTGGGTCTCCAAATTGGGCACATGGCCTGAGCTTGCCCTTTACGCCTTGGAGGTGCTGGCCTGCCCTGTGGCCAGTGTATTGTCCGAAGTGTGTTTAGCATGGCAGAGGGGGGTGATCACAGACAAGCGCAGCCGCCTGTCTACAGCCAACGTGGACAAGCTCACGTTCATTAAAATAAACCAGGCATGGATTCCACAGGACTTGTCCGTACCTTGTGATGAATAGACAAGTATATCGGCCGCACCCAGCCATTGTTAGACTCCAGCGCACTTCTCTTTTCATTCTCTTTTCTAGTCCCCAATGTTTTGGGGTCTTCCCAAATTTATAGGAAAATAAAAAAAATACAGTCACGTCCACCGCCTCCTCAGTTCAAGATTATTATTTTTTAATTTTTTTATATTCTATGTTATTTTACGTTGTTTCCTCATCCACGTTTGTTTGCAGGGCAATTATCCTTCTCTCACCCCCATTTTGCAGTCCTCTAGCCCTCACTATGACTATTTTACAGCCATTTTAGTGCACCAAAGTTCGGGTCCCCATTGAACTCAATGCTGTTCGGGTTCGAGTTTGGGTTAAGTTCGGATCCTGAACCCGAACTTTGACCCGGCGAACCCGAACATCCACGAGTCCGCTCAACCCTAAATATAGATATTTAAGGATGAACTAATTAATTTTGAACTAACCTGATTCTTACCGATCTTCTCAAAAACTTTAGATTCTAACAAACCCTAATCTTTTGTGATTCGTTTCAGGCAAGAGAGAGCTTAATTTGAATATTTTCCCCAAAAACCCAGATCTATGAAAATAAGCTTTCCTGACAAAAAAGATAAAGTAATTCTTTCTCATGCCAGCTGTTAGACTTAATGATTTACATATATTTCCCCCAGAAGCCAAAAGAAGCATTGCTTAGGTTACAATAGTCATCACATATACTGTACTAAGTGGTCTCCATATTAGAAATAGTACCCAGCCAGAGGTTACCCCAAGGCCTCTCAAGTAGAAAAGCTGATTCTATCTGCTCTGGTAAAGGGTTTTGTCCTTAAATAGCTATTTGCAGATGTGAGGCTTGCTTATCTGTTTTTCTAGTTATGCTATGTAAGCCTCTTTAAAAGGTAAGCAATGACTGGAAGGCTATAGTTGTAAAAGCCTTAGCTTTTATGAATCTTTTTTTTGGAAAGAATGCTGCATTGCACGTGTTTTCCACATGTGGGTCTCTCTCTTGCAAAATATTTGGGTTTGTTAGAATCCCAAATTATGGGGGAAAATTCAGGATGAATTCCATATTGGTACTGTAGAATTTATTTGTTTATCTCCAGTATGTGTGTGTGTGTGTGTGTGTGTATGTAAATATATATATGCATATACTTTATCAGGTTTTTGGTGGTAGATTCAAATTGTTCAATCTGTGCTTTTTCATAATAAGCGCAGCCTCCCCTTTATTGTTTACCTACTTGCTGTTGACAGCACATTCACTTCTATGGGATACCTATTGAAGTGAATGGGATGGCTTGTAATGACACCTGCTGCCACAGTGCTGTCAATTTCGAGCAGGTAAACAATGAAGGGAAGGCCAGGGTCGCACGAGTGCAGCCTTCTCTTCAACCAGCTGATTGGAAGGGGTTTCAGACCCCCGCCAATCTGATATTAATGACCTATCCTAAGGATAAGTCATCAATATTAAAATCCTGGAAAACCCCTTTAACAAAGCTAAGCAAAGAAAATTTGCTTGGCTACTTGAGAGGCCTTCGTTGGGGTACTATTTCTTCTCATGGAGGGCGCCCAGTATGCGTGAGGAGTATCATAAGCCAGTCAATGTTTCTCTGAGTTTCTGGGAAAAATATATTACAATTAGCCCATCTTATATATGCTAGCATCAGATAGACTTAGGAGAGCAAATTTGAATATCTTTCCCAGAAACCTAGAGAGGCATTGCCTGGCCAACAATACTTTTCTCTCTCTCTTTCCCTCTCTGATCCATGACGAAGATATGGTGTCATTAAGCCCTGCAATTGAAGGAGTTTCACTGTGTATGTAAAAAATGAAAATCCCGCACCTAAAATTGTACATGACAATCTCTTTCTAACAACACTAGAACCAGATTTGTACCTCACTTAGATCCAGAGATCTCCCTATTCATTTCTTTGCTACATTTATTTTAAGCTGGCAGCTAAGGAGGAGTGTCCTGTCTTGGTCCTTCCTGCTGCACCTCTCTCCTGTAACTGTCAGTGTCTAACAGTAGATACCGCTTGTGGCAGTTGAAGGATGTAACTGAGAATGTGCAACCACCTCAGAAATATTATGGATGTGGACAGAGAAATAAGGAAAATAACAAACAGCAGGTGGCGCTATACAGATACATTTTATTGAATAATTCATTGGCTATACTAGACTTTTAATTGCTTACAATTAAAAAATTTTTAAGATCAAGGTACTGGTTTGAAGAGAGAAGAATATTTTCATGAGAAATCCTCTTTAATGGCATCATGGAGAAAAAGAAATCTGCTCCCTTTTCATGGCAAGTAGTTTAGCTATTCCTGATATCTGGGGCTTTACGGTTATTTTCCCACTGTGGGAATCACATTCGAAGCCTTTTAGCAGCAAACTGTGAGGTGTCTATACATTGTGCCTTATACTATCAAATCATTAACTGTACATTAGCTACAAAATGCTGCAATTACCCTATGTGATATTAGCACGGTACCTAAGGCACATCCTCTGCAAATATGAAGGCGCATCAATAAGTAAACTCCATAGATCCCGACATATTTATTGGTATTTAATAGGGAAGCAGGAATCCCAGCATTAATGTGTCCAGGCTTCCCGTCATGCTACATTAACCCAATGCTATTCTATAAAAGTGATAAATAGATACAATTTTCTCTCCTAATTTCTCGTGCCTGTCCCCATGTGATGAATGAAATGCCCCGCAAGCTGTTCTGTCATTTGGCAAATTCTCCAGGGAAGGAAGTCCCAGCTGCCAGCACTGAGTAGAGCGATGTAGGCTGCGTGTATTCGGAAGATAAAAAATAACCTATATTCCATCCCAGAGGAAACATTAGTGGTGGCATAAAAGCTTAGTATAGCTGCCAGAGTAAAACTGTTTACATTACTGCAGACCGGGTGGTGTATGTGTCAGCACCACGGGTGCAGGGAAGCCGTATGTCTGTATCAATGGGCCTTGTAAAAGATAATTACAAGAACAGCTATAATCCTATGTGGTTCAACTGGGAATTAGAAGATTTTTGATGCAGTTGCAGGACTATGGGCTGTAAGCTCCTCTGACAATTTCCGATCATGCTTTTTATATACTGCATATTTATCCATGTCTATTTAGTTAGTTCCTTTAATCCATGGCCGGCTAGTCCAACATTTTTTTCATAAGCAGAATTGCCAAAAGAAAGAGATACTGAGTAGATATAACCAATAAGTAAACTTGCTGCTGAAATATTGATTGCCTGCTTCTTCTGACTTCTTTATATCAGTCAGTCAGTCAGTTTTTAGTTTTTTTTGCATCCTTCCTCAGCTTTTTTTGGCTTTTCCTTGTACTTGGCTGATAAGAGGATGCTTGGGGAGTACAAAGCAAGCCATGGGAACAGGCTAATACATCAACTAGAACAATGAAATCAGATCTGACGCAGTGATGTGCCATACAGTGTCGAGATGAAGATTGCCATAGAGTGACCAGATAAATAACACAATACAGCATCCAGCTAAAATCACGCAAAGCCCTAAATAATCTTTGTTCGACAGTGCCCAGATGAACAGAGCCATATTATGCTCTGATAAATAGTGCCATATAGTGTCCTGATGACTAATGTCATCCAGTGCTCTGATAAATAATACCATACGGTACCATGATAAATAATTCTGTGCAGTTCCCAGATTAACCCCTTCAGGACCCTGCCATTTTTTACCTTAAGGACCCGGCCATTTTTAGCAAATCTGACATGTGTCACTTTATGTGGTGATAACTTTAAAACGCTTATCCAGGCCATTCTGAGATTGTTTTCTCGTCACATATTGTACTTCATGACAGTGGTAAATTTGAGTCAAAATATTTCATTTTTATTTATTAAAAAAATACCAAATTTACCAAAAATGTTGAAAATTTGCAAATTTCAATTTCTCTACTTTTAAAATTAATAGTAATACCTCCAAAATAGTTATTACTTTACATTTTCCATATGTCTACTTCACGTTTGGATCATTTTGAAAATGACATTTTATTTTTTGGGGACATTATAACGCTTAGAAATTTAGAAGCAAATCTTAAAATTTTTAAGAAAATTTCCAAAACTTTCCAATTTTTTAAGGACCAGTTCTGTTATGAAGTCACTTTGTGGGGCTTACATATTAGAAACCACCCATAAATCACCCCATTTTACAAACTACACCCCTCAAGCTATTCAAAAATGATTTTACAAACCTTGTTAACCCTTTTTAGGTGTCCCAGAGAATTAAAGGAAAATGGGAATTCAATTTCTAAATTTCACCTTTTTTTAGCAGATTTTAAATTTTAATCTATTTTTCTGCAACACATCAAGGGTTAACAGCCAAACAAAACTCTAAATATATTACCCTAAGTCTGGAGTTTACAGAAACACCCCATGTGTGCTCAAAACCTGATGTATGGGCGCACAGCAGGCTTCAGAGTGAAAGGAGCACCATGTGGCTTTAGGGGAGCAGATTTAGCTGGAATGGTAATTGGGAGCTATGTCGCATATGAAGAAACCCTGAGGTGGCCGTACAGGGGAAACCCCCAAAAAGTGACCCCATTCTGGAAACTGCACCCGTCAAGGAATCTTTCAAGGTGTGTAGTGAGCACTTTGACCTCAAAAGTTTTTCCTAGAATTAGGAAACACTTGGCAGTGAAAATGAAAAATGGCATTTTTTTCTAGAAAAAGTTACTTTACACCCACATTTTTCACTTTCCCAAAGGGTAACAGGACAAAATGCACCCCACATTTGGTTTCCCATTTCCCCCTGAATATGGCAACACCCCATATGTGCTCAAAAATGATGTATGGGCGCACAGCAGGGCTCTAGAGTCATTCAGCAAAATGTGGATTTTGCTGACCTGAATTGGCAGACATTGATTTTAGGTGCCATGTCACATTAAAAAAATTTCTGAGGTCCCCAGAAATTTAAAACCCCAACAAGTGACCCCATTTTGGAAAGAGCATCCCCATACGAACATTTTAAGTGGTGGAAAGGGTACTTTTCAGCAAACAGGTGTCTCACAGAAGGCAGAAAAACTTGTTCTTGTTAAAGGATTTCCAAAGCACACATTTGTGAAAATGAAAAATTTCTAGCAGAGCCCAATTTTTCACTCTCAGAAGGGGTTAAATGAGAAAATGCACCCAGTATGTGTTCTCCATTTTCTCCCTATTCAGGAAACACCCCATATGTGTTTGTAGTCTGCTGTATGGGTGCACAGCAGGCAAACAGCAAAATATAGATTTTGCTGGCAGCACTGAATTGGCAGACATGGATTTTAGGTGGCGTGTCGCATTTAAAAAATCCCTGAGGTCCCTAGAAATTAAAAAACCCCAAGAAGTGACCCCATTTTGGAAAGTGTACCCTCGTACAAACATTTTAAGGGGTGGAAAGTGCACTTTTGACCTAACAGTAGTGTTGATCGAGCGCCAAAGTGTTCGTGTGCTCGGGCTAAACACATCGGGATGCTCGGGTGTTCGACAGAGCACCTGAGCACAATGGTAGTTAATCGGAGAACCAGAGCATTTAACCAGGCACCCCCTGCTCTGAAGAGGGGAGGCTGTCTGGTTCACAGGAAAAGGACAGAAATTGATGGAAACACCACTGAAATGGTTCGGGAACAGCATGGGGACGATGTCTGGATGCATCTCGGACTCCCAGGTTGAATACAAGGAGATATGTAACTTACACCAGCTGTACATGTATAATTATATACAGGAGATACCCAGATTATACCAGCATAGTCCACTATATACAAGAAGATTTCAAACTTATACAAGCTGTACATATATAATTATATACAGGAGATGCCCAGGTTATACCAGCATGGTCCATATCACTATATACAAGAAGATGTCTAACTTATACCAGCCGTAAATATATAATTATATACAGTATAGACAGGTTATACCAGCATGGTACATATCACTATATACAAGAAGATGTCTAACTTATACCAGCCGTAAATATATAATTATATACAGGAGATAGCCAGGTTATACCAGCATGGTCCATAAAAATAGATATTATGTAAAAAGGCTGAGATGTACCTTTTCTTCAGAATGTTATTCAGATACAAAGAATGCATTTCACCTCATGCTTTGCTGCTTGGACGGACAGTTGACTAACTGAGATATCTAGTTGGGGAAGAGACTCGAGCATCGGGCTCGAGTACATGGGGTGTTCGGCTGAACACCGCCGAGTGCCGAGCATCGCGATGCTCGAGCAGAACAGGTGTTTCACAGAAATGAATATGTAGTGGTTGGTGAAAAGTGGATCTGTAAGCTATGCGTACTAAATCAGAGATATAAGATGGTAAAACTACAGCATACATCATGGATGAAATTAAATTAATACTCAATGGAGTGGTATCTTTTTTGGGTCCTCCCCTTGCTGTCTGGGGGACTTGACCTGGAAAATGTTGCCCTGGTACAAAACGGGCACCATGACTTTCTGAAGTACTGGGACCCTCCCCCGCCTGCCTTTGAGAAATTAAGGCCTTGATAACCACCTCTTGGAACTGAAGGAATGTTCCTGTGTGTACAATGTGTACGGCAAGCTTTTTGTACCACACTTTAGTTTTTCGTGTGGCACTGTAGGGCTTCAGAAGTTGATCTAAAAGATCCACCCCTCCCATGTGCCTGTTGTATTCCAGGATGCAAACTGGTTTGGTGGTAGTGGTTGTGGTACCTCGTACAGGATCAGGGGAGCTGGTGTTAGTGTGAATGGTGGTCAGTACAAGGACGTCCATCTTGTCCTTGTACTTAACCAGAAACATGTTCTCATGGAGGAGAGCCCTACTTTCACCCATTCTCAGTGGTTGCCCTACCAGGGATGTAGGGAGGCCTCTCTAAATTTTGCGCACTGTGCCGCAAGCCACGGTACCTCTGGCAGTTTGGGACATGAATAGAGGTATGCTGTTATAATAGTTATTCACATAGAGGTGGTAACCCTTATCCAGCAGTGAGTGCAGTAAGTCCCACACGATCTTCCCACTAACTCCTAGGATGAGGGGGCATTCTGGGGGTTCTATCCGGGAATCTTTCCCTTCGTAAGTGCGGAACTTGTGGGTGTACCCGGTGCTACTCTCACAAAGTTTCTAAATCTTTATGCCATACCTTGCCCGTTTGCTAGGCAGGTACTGGCGGAATATAATCCTCTCTTTGAAAAGTAATAGGGACTCATCTACACTGACATTTTTATCAGGGTTGTACACCTCAGCAAACTTGGTAAACTTCAACAGACGGTCAAATGTTGGGTCGTTTTGGGGTGGGCACTGTGCATTGTCGTTGTAGTTTATGAATTTCTGAATTGACTTATATCGCTTCCGGGTCATAGTCTTACTGTAAATTGGAGTCTGGTAGAAAATGTCCAAACTCCGATATTGTCTAACATTTGGCTTCTTTACAACGCCCATATGCAATTCGAGTCCCCAAAACTTCATCATCTCTGCTGCACTTACTGGGGTCCAACCTAGGGGTCTAGCATATGCCGATGTAGGGTTCTGATCAATGCATTGTTGGGTGTATAAATTGGTTTGGGCCACCATTAAATTTACAAAATCTTCAGAGAAGAAGATTTTGGAAAAATCTAGTTCAGTGAAGCCCGCACAGTCTATATGTATTCTGGAGCTGCCCCCAAAATCCAGAATTTTGGGCTGATAATTGTCAGGGGGTGTGTCCATATGGGCTCACTCTGGAGGGCTGCCTCACCTGTTGTTCTAGGGCGCCTTCTAGAGGGTCCCTCATCAACGGATGATGATGATGATGAGGGGCAGGGGCGTTGCTAGGGTCCAAAAAGATCCGGGGCACAAGCACCAATGAATAAGGCCCAATTCTCTAAGCCCCTGCACACTAAGCACACTGCATTTGGCTGTACTTTCTATACAGCAGCACATAACTGTCACATCCAGGGCCTTACAGGTGACGTCTCCTCTAATGTAGATCTTCTCTGTCATCATCTTCTCCATTTGGTCCAGACAAATTCTCTCAGCCGCCTCGTCGCTGCAGAGTGTGACACAGACATCTTAGCTTCCTCACTTTTCTGTCATCATCCCCCAACCTGGAGTCCCCACAGTGTTATCCTGTTGCTCGCTTTGCTATCCTGAAGAAAAATAACTGCCATACAGATAGACCCTCCCCCATAGTAATAGTGCTCCTCATAGTCCCACCAATAGTAATTCCCTTCTAAAATGCCCTCATTAGTAATACTGCCCCCCATTAAGTAATGTGCCCCCACACTGCACCCCAATAAGTAATTTTCCCCCACAGTGACCCCATTAAGTAATTTGCCCCCACACTGCCCCCTTGAACTAATGTTCCCCCACACTTCCCCCCATAAAGTAATTTGCCCCCCACTAAGTAATTTGCCCCCGTGAAGTAATGTGCCCCCATGTATTCATTTTCCCCCACTGTCCCTGCTGTTATAATATCGTCCCCAAAGTTGGCGCACACACACACACACACACAAAAATAGTCACCTGTGTCCGGAAGGCGCGTACAACAAAGCCCCCCCCCCCCCTTCCCGGCACAGACACGTAACATTATGAAGCGTGATGACGTCATCACGCACTCCTGCGCCGGGCGTGCCTGATGACGTCATTGTGCATGCCTGTGCTGGGCTTTTACTACCACATAGGCCTCAGGTCTACTAGGCCTGAAGCCCATGGCGGTTACAGGCGGTGGGGCAGGGATCTATGTGCTCCGATGCCCTGCCGCCACTGAGCAGAGCGGGGGCACCACAATTGCTGCTGGTCCCGAGGTTCGGGGCAGTGGCAGTTTGATTCAAGGCCCATGCCGCGGAATAAAAGGCCTAGCGACACCCCTGATGAGGGGGTAGAGGAGTAGAGGAAAGTGGCATCCTCTTCTGCCTCACTGGCAGACTCAATATCGGAGGCAGGCATGGCGTATGCTTCTTCAGCTGAGTATACTCCTTGGGATGGACGGGCCGTTTTTATTTTATTGGGGTGTGACGTGTGAAATGTGTAAACCTTTAGTTAGTTTGAGGGGTGTGTATGTTGTGTTTTCACATGTGGAGGGGCTTGTAATAAAGGAGTAGAGAAAAAAAAAGTAAAAAAAAGAATTTCAGGATGCACGCACAAAGAAAATGTACACTAACACAACCTAACTAAAATTGAATTCTATATATGAATATATGGAGATTTATATATTGTGGGGAGTCGCTCTGGTAGATAGCGGTGCGGGTGCAGTACAGAGGCAAAAGGGAGTCCAGGAAGTGCAGCAAAACAGTGTTTAATTCACACTTGCATATAATAAAGTCCAAACAGTCACTTTGTGTTAATTTCTCACACAACAGAAAACGTACGGCAAAACAAAAAGTCCAATAACGGTTCCAATCACCTGGGAAGTGTAGGTGCGTGTTCGCACCTGGCTGTTAGCCCAGCCGCAGGACAATCGCACTCAGGCTTTCAGGCCGACTGCACACCTCTTTTCTGTGCTCTAGCTTCCAGGTCAGAGAGCTCCACAGCACTGTTAGCAGCTCCAGGTCAATCACTTCCTTCAGCTGCTGAGCTGGCTGAGTTTTAAACCCAGCCCCAAAACCAGGACTGGGTCGTGGGGAGCAGCCACCCACCCTACACTTTAGCTGCTCCCGGTAAGAGCCGGCCCGGATCGGCTTTGCAGCCACACTATTTAGCAACTGTGTCAGTAGCACTACCTGCTACTGACATCAACAAAATGGCTCTTACCTCACCGAGGCTATGAACCTCGGTGACACGTACCTGCCATCTACGACGGCACCCTGCACCTTACCACATACCCCCTTTGTTCAACCCTGAGGGGTGGACACACGAAAAACAGTGTACCCGGGAGAGGGCATCTGCATTTTTCAACAACCGGCCCGCTCTGTGCTCCACCGTGAATTTAAAATTCTGTAGGGACAGAAACCACCTGGTGACCCGGGCATTCCTCTCTTTGGCTTGGCTCATCCACTTGAGTGGGGAGTGGTCGGTCACCAGGCGGAAGCTTCTGCCCAACAGGTAATAACGGAGGGCCTCGAGTGCCCACTTGATGGCCAGGCACTCTCTCTCGACTATGCTGTACCTGGCCTCGGCTGGGGTGAGTTTGCGGCTGAGGAAGACAACGGGATGCTCCTCCCCGTTGACTTCCTGCGACAGTACCGCACCAATGCCAACCTCAGAGGCGTCGGTCTGGACAACGAACTCCTTCTTGAAATCGGGCGTCACCAAAACCGGGGACCCACACAGGGCCGATTTCAAGGCGGAGAAAGCCTTTTCTGCCTGCTCGTTCCAACGGACCGTCCCTGTCTTACGCCCCTTTAACAAGTCTGTCAACGGCGAAGCTATAGTGGCAAAGTGGGGCACAAACCTCATGTAATACCCCACAATTCCCAGGAACGACTTTACCTGTCTGGTGGTGACCGGTCGGGGCCAACTCCGTATTGCCTCTACCTTATTTACTTGAGGCTTGATGACTCCCCGCCCAATGACATATCCCAGATATTTGGTTTCTTCCAACCCAATCGCACACTTCTTTGGATTGGCGGTTAGTCCAGCTTTCCTCAGGGCATCCACTACCGCCTGCACTTTGGGCAAATGGCTTTCCCAGTCGGTGCTGTGGATGATTACATCATCTAAGTAGGCCGAGCGTACCGGCGATGAGGTCGCAGTACAATATCCATTAACCTTTGGAAGGTGGCGGGGCGCCATGCAGGCCAAAGGGTAACACCTTGTAATGATACAGGCCCTGCGGAGTGACAAAGCGTTTTTCCTTGGCCGACTCCGTTAAGGGTACCTGCCAGTAGCCTTTAGTGAGGTCTAACACAGAAAAATAACGGGCTTGCCCTAAATTCTCAACAAGCTCGTCTACCCGGGGCATGGGATACGCATCAAACTTGGACACTTCATTTAACTTGCGAAAATCGTTGCAGAACCGCAACGTCCCATCCGGCTTAGGTATTAGGACTATGGGACTGGCCCACTCACTTTTCGACTCCTCAATGACATCGAGCTTCAACATTAACTGCACTTCCTCCGCGATGGCCCGTCGCCGAGCCTCGGGTACCCGGTATGGTTTTAACCGGATCTTGGCCTGAGGCTCAGTGGCGATGTCATGTTGGATGAGAGACGTGCGGCCAGGGAGGTCCGAGAACACATCCGTGTTCCGACTGATGAACTCCCTGACTTCCTGAACTTGTTTGGAAGACAGGCTGTCTGCAATTTTACCGTGGTTACGGCTTCACAGGTCTCGAACTGTGGGGCTGGACCCTTCTCACCCAGAAGCCCTGGCCGGGGGCTGTGGTCGTCGGCCGTGTCCCTATCTTTCCACGGCTTTAGCAAATTCACGTGGTACACCTGCTCCGGCTTGCGCCGCCTGGCTGGTGTACTTTGTAATTTACTTCCCCTACCTTCTCGATTACCTCATAGGGGCCCTGCCACCTAGCTAGGAACTTGCTGTCCAGGGTGGGTACCAGAACCAAAACCCGATCTCCCGGATTGAAGTCCCGTACCGAGCCTGACGATTGTACACCCTACTCTGGGCTTGTTGCGCTGCCTCCATATGCTCCCGGACCAAGGGCAACACCCTTTCCATCCGTTCCTGCATCTGGGCGACATACTCAATGACACTTTTGTGGGGGACAGGCTGTTGTTCCCACGCTTCCTTGGCGATATCCAACAGGCCCCGAGGGTGTCTGCCATAAAGCAGTTCGAAGGGCGAGAACCCAGTAGAGGCTTGGGGCACCTCTCGCACTGCGAACATGAGATAGGGCAGAAGCAGATCCCAGTCCTTCCCATCTCTAGACACCACCCTCTTTAACATATTTTTTAGAGTTTGGTTAAACCTCTCAACAAGACCGTCTGTTTGCGGATGGTAAACGGACGTCCGTAACTGCTTTATACGCAACAATTTACACAGTTCCCTCATAACTTTGGACATAAAAGGGGTCCCTTGGTCTGTCAGAACCTCTTTTGGCAGGCCCACACGGAAAACATTTCCATTAACTCTTTGGCAATGAGCTTAGCTGAGGTATGTCGCAGAGGCACCGCCTCCGGATACCGAGTGGCATAGTCGAGAACTACCAGAATGTGTTGGTGGCCCCTGGCAGACTTTGGTACAGGCCCAATTAAATCCATAGCGATTCGCTCAAGCGGTACTTCAATAATTGGCAGAGGTACCAGAGGACTACGGAAATGTGGCTGGGGGCTAGTTATCTGACAGGTTGGACAGGACTTACAATAATTTTCTACCTCCTTGAACACACTGGGCCAATAAAACCGCTGCAGTATGCGGTCCTGGGTTTTCTGCCACCCCAGGTGTCCCCAAGAACGTGTTGGTGGGCAAGCTCCATGACAAGCTTGCGATACGCTGTGGGCACCACCAACTGTTCAACAGGCTCACCCCGGATTTGGTTCACCCGATATAACATTTCTTGGTGAACAACAAAGCGGGGAAATATTAACTCAGCCCCTGGCTTCTGGGGTTTACCATCAATTTCCACCACATTCTCCCAGGCCCTGGTTAGGGTTTGGTCCCGGTGTTAGGCGGTCCCAAAATTGTCTCCGGAGGCGTGGAGGTCTGCCAACTCAGGTCCCGGTGGCAAGTCCTCCATGTCTCCCACCATTACACTCAGTGGGGGTGTCTCCCCTCTAACACAGAAGTGGTGGTCACCCCTACCGCAGGCCCTTCGGACTCGGGCTCCCAGGGCTCTGGCCCCCACTGGAACCAGGCCACTCTGCTAGGGTTGCCCCTGTCTCAGGGCTATTAGTCACTTTCATCTCAGGCCATAGGGACGGAAAACCAGGAAGTCTCTCCCAATTATTAGTTCATAAGGTAGCTTTGTGGAGATCGCCACTTCACAAGTCCAGGTGCCGGCCGCCGTGGCCAGAGACATTACGGCAGTGGGATAGTCCTTTAAGTCTCCATGTATGCACACCACACCAACTTTCCGGCCCGTATACTGGGTGGGCTGTACCAGGGCAGCACTTACCAGGGTTACTAGGCTCCCTGAGTCCAGCAGTGCCACTGCCAGGTTATCACCCACTTGCACCTGGCATAGGTGACGATTGTCTATGGTCTCGGGGGTGCCGGTTGCACACAGTCTCCGGGCATACATGGAAGCCCGGTACCCATAATTAATCTCCATGGGTTCTCCCCACTGTGGACAGTCGGCCCTTACGTGGCCAGGCTCGTGACACCGCCAGCAGACTATCGGGGCCGGGTCTACAGGGGTACACCCGAGCAGGTTTCTCGGGTACCAGTCGTCGGGACTGGATGGGAGTCCTCCGAGGTTTGACCGGCCCCCTCCCAACAACACCCCCTTTCAAGTTTTGGGTGGCCTCATAGCGCTCCACCAGGTCGACCATTTCTAGGGCATTGGTGGGTGATACCTGGCCGATCCAGTGCTGAAGGGGGTAAGGCAAGGCCCTCCAGAACATGTCAGCCAGCAGTCGGTCCAGCATAGCAGTCGGACTTAGAATATCAGGCTGCAGCCATTTTTGCAACCTGTGCAGCAACTCATAGTACTGCGGCCGGGCGGGTTCAGCCGCTTTAAAGTCCCACTGGTGGACCCGTTGAGCCCGGACTAACACGTTTACCCCCAGCCTGGCCAGGATCTCCCCCTTCACCGTGGGGTAATCAGCAGCCTGGTCATCTGCTAAGTCAAAAATACTTGCTGGGGTCCAGACGCCAGGAACGGAGCGACGACCTCCGCCCACTGTTCTCGGGGTAATTTCTCCCTCACGGCCACCTTCTCGAACACCGCCAGATAGGTCTCCACATCATCCGAGGGGTCATCTTAGGGATCGCTGCACGGACAGCTTTCCGGGCATCGTGGACGTGGTGGGACGCTCCTGCAGCTTGTAACGCCATCACGTGTTGTAGCAGTAGCTGGTTGGTCTCCCGCTGCTGCACGTTAGCCTCTATGAGAGCTTTCACAGCCGCCTCCATGTTGTCAGGGAACACAGGCTGCAACTTTGCCGGCCGAATATAGGACATCCAGTCGTGCCCAGCAAAAACAAACTTCGGCGTTCACGCCAGCCTCACTGCGCATGCCCGCATCCGACACCAAATGTGGGAGTCGCTCTGGTAGATAGCGGTGCGGGTGCAGTACAGAGGCAAAAGGGAGTCCAGGAAGTGCAGCAAAACAGTGTTTAATTCACACTTGCATATAATAAAGTCCAAACAGTCACTTTGTGTTAATTTCTCACACAACAGAAAACGTGCGGCAAAACAAAAAGTCCAATAACGGTTCCAATCACCTGGGAAGTGTAGGTGCGTGTTCGCACCTGGCTGTTAGCCCAGCCGCAGGACAATCACACTCAGGCTTTCAGGCCGACTGCACACCTCTTTTCTGTGCTCTAGCTTCCAGGTCAGAGAGCTCCACAGCACTGTTAGCAGCTCCAGGTCAATCACTTCCTTCAGCTGCTGAGCTGGCTGAGTTTTAAACCCAGCCCCAAAACCAGGACTGGGTCGTGGGGAGCAGCCACCCACCCTACACTTTAGCTGCTCCCGGTAAGAGCCGGCCCGGATCGGCTTTGCAGCCACACTATTTAGCAACTGTGTCAGTAGCACTACCTGCTACTGACATCAACAAAAATGGCTCTTACCTCACCGAGGCTATGAACCTCGGTGACACGTACCTGCCATCTACGACGGCACCCTGCACCTTACCACAATATATATATATATATATTTATTTAAATATATATATAACTACACGGAAAAAAAAATGCACAGTAAACTGAGCAGGCCAATCAGAAAAATGGATGTTTATGATCAGCGCTCAGCAGGTGCAGGACGCACACACGCACACAGATATTATGTGCGTGCAAAAATCTACACTAACACTACCTAAAATTGATTTCCAGTAAAAAAATTATTGGTGCTCAGGGCTCAAGTCATCAATATGAAAAAGCCCACACAACCTCTTTAAGAAGATTTGAGTGGTCATGTATATATACAACAGATGTTGAAAGACCATGCTACAAATATGAAGAATATCGGTGTGAAGGGAAATAGAGAGTATGTATTGTCAATAGGCATTGATGGAGAAGGGGAACTATAATTCTGAACCTTACAGCCAGAGGGTAGTATATACAAGGCCATACTCACAAAGGCTTATCATTTGTGGTGTTGTGCACTCTAAGGAGATGTTGATATTTGTATGTATGGACTGTATAGTTTTCATCAGACTACTTATAAAGACTAGGACATTACTAGATTAGGGAGTATGCACAAACCCAATGAAGTGGGATGAATTTATGAAACACAGACTGCTGAGGGACACCTGCTAAAAAAGATAAAAGGATCTAACATCTAGTACAATCAAATCCTTTCTTCATAGGACAAAGCCTGTGGGGGCAGCACACTTTGCGGAGGAAATGAAATTTCTTCAGTACACAAAGACGATAAGTCTGGAATCTCAGTATCCCACATGAAATGCAGAGAAGCAAAATACGGTAATCTCCTGCTCGATTAATTTAAGGCTTTCGTAATTGATTTTTTTACATTCCTGGCCAGGAATATGTATGCTGCTAAAATACTTGTTAAGAGGATTTTCTAACCACGATATCTCTCTCTCTCTCTCTCTCTCTCTCTATATATATATATATGTATGTATATATATATATATATATAATAACTATGTGACATTCATTTTGTTTGAACCCTTCATCTTTTCTGTTATGGGCATACAAAAGAGGGGCTCTCTGCTGAGGTCACAATGGACCGCCCAATATGGTGTCTGCTTTTGGTTCCTGCTCCGACCCCTTTGGCCAATTCCCCACCAATGCCATTTCTCTGTGGGTGGGAGCTGCGCAAGTTTTCTCACCCAGTAGTAAAGGGGATGGGATCAACAAGGATTGAACCCTCTCTCTCCAAGGGCCACGAGGGTTATGACATTGTTTTCTTCTCTGTATCATTTTAGTCTAACCAGAATTAGGACCTCCATTCCGGTTGGTGGTTCATTTTGACTTTCACAATTGGGGTTTCTTTGGCTCAATTTATAAACCTCCAATTGTATACACTTATAATGTAACCATTTATATTGTAGAATTGGGATGAAAAGTTGAAATCCAGTGTATATAATATAGCATACTGCTGTATTCATTTTACTTCTTGACTTGTAGAAGAGAGAAAATGTTATCTTTTCTTGATGACTAATTATGTCTTCTCTGTTTCCCACTGAATGTAAAAGGCACGTTAATGTTTTTTCTCTTTGATGAAAAAGATGCCAAAGGAGAATCCATTACATGACGCAGAAGACCTTTATCTAGCCCATTGTGGCGCTAAACAGGACTTCTGATGAGCCTTGGTAGAAGGCTTCATCACTTCCTAATCAGGACATTAGGCAACAAAAAGCAAGGAAAGCTTCCTTTCTTAATCAAAAATACCAAAAATATCAACACATTAGGAGTAAGGACCCTGGAGACACTACAAAGTGGTATTCTACACCCAAGGGGGAAATGAATATTTAGACAAGTACACAATTTTTACAACTTATCTGTCTTGTAGTTATGTACACCTCTGGCTTTTCCAAAATAATTTGTGCCCTTTACAAGATACACAAAAGAAACAAAACATTTCAGATGCATAGGGGAGATTTAGCAAACCGGTGTAAAGGAAAACTGGCTGAGTTGGCCATGGCAACCAATCAGATTCCACCTTTTATTTTCCAAAGCAGCTCTGAAAAATGAAAGGTGGAACTTATTGGTTACTATGGACTACTAAGCCAGTTTTCCTTTACACCAGTTTTGCCAAATCTCCTCCATTGTCTGTAAGCCTGCGGTTGACTTTGTTGTATTGGTTAATAAGTCTTAAGTCCAGGACTAAACCGGGGCAGAGTATAAAGAATTAAAATACCTCTCAATGGAAGTATATGCAAAGACAATCACTTTTGAAAATGACTTTGGAGTTGATCATTTTTCTATTTCACTTTTTAGGTTAATTTAGGCCAAAAATATTGATCCCTGGAGTCACTGGAAATCTCAATTCTGGCAAAGGGATTCTACCATCTATAGTCCCTAAAGTAAAAGATAGCAAAAATGTCTAACAGCTCTCTGTATAAATGCAGACTATTCTCAGTGTATTATTAGTAGTAAAAGAAGCAAAAACAACCATACCGGAACTTAGAAAAGCCATTTATTTGCACAAGAGTCATTTGAATATTCATGAAGTTGAAATACAACAGAATACCACTATATTCAGAATAACACATTGTGACTTTGGATTGCGGTAACTTCATGAATTTCTAGATATTATGCTTGGAGCTATGATGTGGGGTTATCCCATGATTAATGTAAAAAAATAAATAAATCAGAGATCATATAGTACAGGACACTCTCTATCTAACAAAACTAGAACAAGGCATGTAACCCACACGGATGTCGTAATCTCCCCATTTATTGTCCATATTTGCTGTGCTAGATTTTTTCAAGCTGGAAGCTCAAGGGCAGGCATTTTCTGCTGCAGGTCTCTCCCTGTAACTGTCACCGCTTCTCGCAGTAGATTGGGCTGCTAGCAGTTTAAAGGGGTATTCCCATTTTAATGATCATAGGTTAATTGATTAATTATTGGCCAATGATCAATTTTGCAAATATGATGTATTATTAAATTCCCACCTTTCTAGTTCAAATTACTTACATTGTAGCCCAGTTTTTGGTTTGGTCTCCCTAGTTACGGCCACCTCTGGAGCGATTCCCTGGGCCTTGCCGGCCGCTCATTCAGTCCATGAGCGCGCACGCCGGGAAGCCGCGCATGCGCAGAGCCTGTTTTCAGCGCAGAGTGGAGATAGGGAGCGAGCAGGAGCGCACGGCAAGTTGTTTGAGGACCTGGGAACACTCAGCCAATCAGTGGTGTAGCATCCCCAAGTCAGGGCAATGTGTGGGACTAACCTGGGGAATGCCAGTGATGGAGAGACCGGCACGCTGTTCCTCTGGGGCACTCTCTGGGTTCTGAAGGGACACAGCCAGGTGCAATGTGAGGTGCCCTTGGTGTTGTAGTTTAACGTGCCTATGGCTAAGTCCCTGATGTTTCGTGACGCCAGTGCCAGTAAACGGTGGCACACCGTATTTATAGTAGGAATAATAGAGGTGCAGACTTGTAGCTTGAAACAGAATTCCAACTTTACTGAAACAGTGGTAATACAGAAGGCACTCTCTTAAAACAGTTCTTGTTTGCAGACAATAGGCTTTGGTACAGTCTAGTTACAGCAGGCTTATATCCAGCAAGGTGAAACAGAGGGTTAAATCACAGGACTTTTGAATTGCAGGTGAACCTTACTTTCTTCCTGACTTGTCCTGACTGGCAATTATTCTTCAAGGCCCCAATGCCCTACTTCTGGCTTATATCCTTGAATCTCCAGTTTGCAGTGTACCTCCTCTGACATTACAGTACCTCTTGCTCTAGGGATTGCCTCAGCTTGGCTCCTGCTGACCTGCCTAGGCCTATGACATGTGGCCTTCACAGACTCCAGGGTCTGCACTCCTTCCCAGGCCCAGGGCCTGGTGTAGACTTCACAGGCTCATGGCCTGGAGTAGACTGAACTCCCTTTCCTTCCCTGACTGGGCCTTATATAGACTAGGGCTCCCTAGCTCCCTCTAGTGACTAGAGCTGGAATTAAATCCTAGCCGGCCTGCACATGGCACATTTCACAGTAACAGGGAATTAAATACCATAAATTACATTGCATTTAAAGAATAGGACTTTACCAGACTCCCCATAATTGAGAGGAACGACAGCATCCAAGTGACCCTCCTGTAGTGACGGGTATTACAACTCCGTACACTACATACCCCGCTGCTTTAAGCTGAGTACGACCTCGTACTCTAACAGGGTACCGCCCGTCTGGAATTTTCACCTGAAAGAGACAAGAAAACATGCAGGCATACATACTCATCAGTAATCAATTCCATCTGCATCGACAATTATTATCAGGTCCAGCTGGTAACGGAGAAGTGCGGTGACAAGGGGCGTCGCTCTCTTCCTTCAGGATAGTGAGTGGAACTGGGGCGCTGACCTGGCACAGCGGATGTTAGGGAATACCAGGATAGTCCATGACAATGAATGAGTCCACAATAAAGCAACATCTCAGAGGCTCGCACATAGGGAGTCCATATCTGGGCACATAGACTTGGATAGAATTTTTTCCTTGAGTAATAAATACGGTCAGCAGCACATACATAAAATGACAATACAGGACTTTGACAATACCAGGGTAACACCTTCCTGGCAAGTCCTGCGTATTTTTAAAGTGCTGACATAAAGAACCCTTTTCAACCTGAAATGGGGGTTAAAAGGGGATAAAGTGCAAATAAAAGCACAACTTGGAAGTATTAAAGTACTTGGCGCCAAAATGGTAGCAGCAGGCAGGATGTCCCGGAACAGAAAGAGGCAGGCTGGGAGCAGTGGTTCCACAGTGGCAACTTATTTGTCAAACATGCCACCGGCCGTGGAGAACTGGCAGCAAGCTCCACCAGCCTGGCAAACTTAAAGGGACAGTTCCTGCAACAAAGATGATGTCCCTGTGAGGATGAGCAAAAATGGCCTAGCAGGCCTGCTCACAGAGTGCGTGTCAAAGGATCCCTGTTCATCAGAGGTAGTGCAGCCCTGTGCTGCTGGTAGTCTGGGCCATGCACCAGGGCCACTTGGAGGGTGCCCACCAAACAGAATGGGCTGGAAACATCACCGGTATTGGGCCTACCCACCTCACTGGCCCGCTGGGTTGCGGACAAATAGGAGCTGCTGGTCTCGGGACACGGGCCGGCGCTGGGGTAGGCGCTTCCTCTGGCCGGGACATAACGCTCCCGTCAAGGCGGACTCGGCTCCTGGCATATGTCAATTTATCCGCTTTACACGGACCTTGGGTGGCTCAGCGTTAGCGGTAGGACCTTGGACTACGGGTTCGGGTGGTACAGGGTCACAGGTAACTCACCACCGCTGGACTGCTGCGCTGTCTTCTTAGCATCTGCCACTTGCCGCAGGCCATCCAGGTAAACTTGCAAGGAGCGATCCGCTCCTCCAGGGCGGAGATCTCACTGCTGGATTCCGGCACACTTGCAGCAGGCTCAGACGAGGTTCTCTCATGGCGGTTCTTCCGTAGGTCATCCATCGCTTCACTAAACTGGGCCATCCGCGCCCAATCAGCGGCTGTTTTCTCTCGTCGCGGCAGCTCTGGAGAGGGTAAGGACTGGGAGGCTTGTCCAGGATCGTCGGCTGCCAGAAGATGTTCGGGCCGAGAAAGGAACTCTTCTCCTGAGTACGTATTTCGGATGGGTCCCGGCGGGTCCTCTGCCTCCACCGGTTCTTCTGTTTCTTCCCAGTCCTCCGGTACCGGTCCTGGGCGGGTCACCGCAGTGGCATATGGGCCTCGCAGGCCCTCCGCGGGAGTGAACTCCACTCGCTCTCCGACCGCCAGATTATGCAGTCGCCCTGGGAGATAGCTGCGCTAGCGGACCGGCGATTCACATAATAGTCCCGGTTGGTGCCGGTTTCTTGGATGAAACCAAATCCTCTGACCTTGTCAAACTCCAGTACTACTCCAGTGCGGCGTTCAAGCTGGGGCTTGCTGTCCCTGGAATCCTCATAGATCCGCTTGGTGACTTCCTCGAAGTACTTCTTCTGAGTGGTAGTTTTTAAAGTTGCCGCCACTCGGATCTCGGCCATCAGGGCCGACCACGCGAGGTTCCGCGGGAGGAAGCCTTCTCGCTGCGGGTGAAAGCGGCAGGGCTCGGCTTGTGGCCATGGACAGGTCTGGGCCATGTCGCTGGGAGTATACGCTGGGGCGCTAGGCGCTCCTTAGTCGCTCCTGGGGTCGCCTCCATTGCTCCAACTACGGCTCCGGATCCCTCTGATTCAGGTAGGAAACCCCGTAGCAGGGTGAGCCACTGTTTCTGCAGGCTCCACCCCGTCGTTTCTTGCACGCCCCTAGGTATTTCAGTATAGGGTAGGCGGTGTCCATATTATAATCCTCAAAGGGAGGCGGTACCTCCAGGCAGTCTTCTCCTCCCTCTTGGAGGGTTCTGGCGCCAAACTTTCGCGCCACTGAGGTCAGGGATGGCGCAGAAGAAGTCCAATGGCGCCGGCGTCATCTTGGGCGCCATGATGCATCAATTCAATGACAGCAAGCAGGATTGTAAAAGTCCACAAAAACACACTTTGAAGTGGCGATTTTCTTCCTCTTGATAGCGCAACACTGCACAGCGCTTTCTGGAGACTTTAGGGACACTTTTTGTATGTTTTCAGTCCACAAAGTTCACTTCAAATAAACAGGCGTTTTGTCACTTGGCAAACTGGTTAAGGCACAAAGTTCACGTTTTGCTCACAGTCCGTAAAACGTGCGTATCCTGTTCGTGACGCTAAAATGTAGCATCCCCAAGTCAGGGCAATGTGTGGGACTAACCTGGGGAATGCCAGTGATGGAGAGGCCGGCACGCTGTTCCTCTGGGGCACTCTCTGGGTTCTGAAGGGACACAGCCAGGTGCAATGTGAGGTGCCCTTGGTGTTGTAGTTTAACGTGCCTATGGCTAAGTCCCTGATGTTTCGTGACGCCAGTGCCAATAAGCGGTGGCACACCGTATTTATAGTAGGAATAATAGAGGTGCAGACTTGTAGCTTGAAACAGAATTCCAACTTTACTGAAACAGTGGTAATACAGAAGGCACTCTCTTAAAACAGTTCTTGTTGCAGACAATAGGCTTTGGTACAGTCTAGTTACAGCAGGCTTATATCCAGCAAGGTGAAACAGAGGGTTAAATCACAGGACTTTTGAATTGCAGGTGAACCTTACTTTCTTCCTGACTTGTCCTGACTGGCAATTATTCTTCAAGGCCCCAATGCCCTACTTCTGGCTTATATCCTTGAATCTCCAGTTTGCAGTGTACCTCCTCTGACATTACAGTACCTCTTGCTCTAGGGATTGCCTCAGCTTGGCTCCTGCTGACCTGCCTAGGCCTATGACATGTGGCCTTCACAGACTCCAGGGTCTGCACTCCTTCCCAGGCCCAGGGCCTGGTGTAGACTTCACAGGCTCATGGCCTGGGTAGACTGAACTCCCTTTCCTTCCCTGACTGGGCCTTATATAGACTAGGGCTCCTAGCTCCCTCTAGTGACTAGAGCTGGAATTAAATCCTAGCCGGCCTGCACATGGCACATTTCACAGTAACAGGAATTAAATACCATAAATTACATTGCATTTAAAGAATAGGACTTTTACCAGCCTCCCCATAAATGAGAGGAACGACAGCATCCAAGTGACCCTTCTGTAGTGACGGGCATTACAACTCCCGTACACTACAGTGGCTGCAACTGTATCACATGTCAGGCCAGGGATTTCCTGCTTAGCCAATCACTGGCCTGACACATGACACAGCTGCGGCCACTGATTGGCTGAGTTTTCCCAGGTCCTCAAACAACTTTTCAGAAGCCCAAAATACCATGATTATACAGAGGAGAAGGAGTGTTTCTGCAGACGGGACCAGGTGAGCATAATGGTATTTACACATTAATAGAGGGGGAAAGTAGAAGAGTGAAATGTGACATGGAGGCAGGGCCGGTGCAAAGATTTTTGCCAGCACAAGCGAAGCTACATTTTAGCGCCCCCCCCCCCCCCATGATCACATCACGAAAGTGATTTAAAGAAAAAAAAGTTCATTTTGGAGCCCTCCCCTTCTATGCGCCCTAAAGCAGCCGCTTGGTCTGCCTTATTATAGCACCGGCCCTGCATGGAGGGAGAGATGTGACATGGAGGTGGGGAGAGATGTGACATGGAGGTGGGGAGAGATGTGACATGGAGGTGGGGAGATATGTGACATGGAGGGGGATGCTGGGGGGGACAGACTATATCCCTCCACTCCATAATGTCCTCCCCTCTGTGTCCCTCCATTTCATAATGGGGTTAATCCTGAATTCCTTTATTGTCCAATATTGTAATATCGTTTGGTGGTGCATTTATTCACATAAAATTATACTCACTTATTTTGAAGTTGTCCTAGTCCTCCGATACTTGTCCGGCATGTCCTCTCTCTCCACTTCTGTCTCTGAAGTCTTTGGGCATCCAAGCATGCGCTGATCTTCATATACAGCTCTGCTACATCTGTCTTCCCCTGCCACACTAGCACTGTGTAAGAGCACCGTCCTATACAGCTCTACTACATCTGTCTAAGGGTACTTTAACACTAGCGGTATAGCTATCCGGCATGGCTGTTCCGGCGGGTGAACAGCCTGACGGATCCGCCATGCCGCAAGTACCTGTGCACTGCCGTGCTGTGCTGTAGCTCCACCCCCACCTAATTATAGTCAATGGGGATGGAGCAGCAGCACACAGGTCCTTGCGGCGTGGCAGATCCATCAGGCTGTTCACCCGTCGGAACAGCCTGCCGGATAGCTATATCGCTAGTGTGAAAGTACCCTAAGGTGTAACTGAATACGTCAAATTTCATTCTTGTTGTCTAGATCATGAAACTATGTGTCCCTTCATTCCATAATGTCCTGTGGAGGGACACATACTTTCATGATCTAGACAACAAGAATGTAATTCTATGTGTTCAGTTACACGTTTAACAGATGTAGCAGAGCTGTATAGGAAGCGTCTCATCCACAATGCTAGTGGTAGAGGGAAGAGAGATGTAGCAGATCTCTATTTGTTGCGGTTGAGACACAGTGTTTGTGGGGGAAGACAGATGTAGCAGAGCAATATATGTTGCCGTTCGCAGATAGTGCTGGCGGGGAGGGTGAGAGAGATGTAGCAGAGCTCTATATGTTGCAGTTCAGACACAGAGTTTGATTGTGGGGGAGGGATAGACAGATGTAGCAGAGCTCTATATTCATTTATACAGATAAAAGATATAAGGTTTATACACCAGTGTAGTCTATATCGACTACATCTGTGTTTGGTTCTCCTCCAGCAATGTGACTGAACAACTTGATATACCGCACTACTACATCGGTCTATTTCCCTCCCCACCAGCAATGTGGCTGTCTAGCTACATACATTGCCCTGCTGTATATAGTAGACAGAAACCGAAATTTTCCCCAATAACTAAAGAAAAGTGCTACATTGACATACACAGCTCTGCTGTGTGAAAATGCTGCATTAATGTGTATGCTGATGTAGCAGCTTACTATACTAGTATAAGTGGAGTTTCAATCTATGACATACAGCAGGGCAGTAGAACTATATGTACAAAGCTATATTGCTGGTTGGAGGGGGAGACAGATGTAGCAGTGCTGAAACCTTTGCTTGTGGGGAGGAGAAGACAGATGTAGCAGAGCTGTATATTCATTTATACAGATAAAAGACCCAAGGATTATACACCAGTGTAGTAGAGCTATATTAGAAAAATATCTTCATCAGTGCTGGTCGCTGGGGGGTGGTCATGTTTTATGGGAGTCAAATGCACAAATCATATGGATACTACTCGACTTGCTTATGGGCTCATGTGTAGTGGTGAATTATTATTTAGCTGCACAGAATGGGTTTGTAAAAGATTAGACAGGTTCTGTGTGTAAGGCTGTACTAGACTGCAGGACAGTGACCTTTTACTGTGTAAAAAAAGGAGAGTGAGGATTCAACAGCAGAAGCTGCTTCCCAGAGACTGCAGGCTGCCTGACTGATGAGTCATACTATCCTCATGAATGAGCAGGGCAAGGACTGAGCTCTGTGTGATGTCATAAAGAGGCGTGGCCGGCCTTCACTCAACTGCCTAAGCCCGCCCAGCCTCAGAAGCAGGAAACCAGAAAGTGAAATGTAGAGCTGGCTGAGGTGAGGACGAAATAGCAAGATGGGAATACCCCTTTAAGTATGGAACTGAGCATGTGCGACCATGCTCATGCAGCTCAGTAGAGGATGTGCACATTACTATACAAATTGAACTCCTGGGGGTGCTATTATAATAGATTTGAAATTTATTTTTTTAATGTAGAATAAAAGTTAAAGTTTGTAAATCAGATTTGTTATGGCATTTAATGGATGCTCATACATCAGAGTAGAATTTAACTAAGGGCAAAACTGGAGTGAGGACTTGTGTAAGTCTTAACATTATTGTGTTCTATAAGAAGCCTTTTTACTAAGATGTCTTGAAAGTACCATGACATCTGTATCTTGCAAGGGACTGCCAGGGAGTGCTGCCATATTTTACCATTGGGGGCTTTCTTGTCTTCTTCACTGATACAGGAATTCTGGAGGACACATGAATTTATGTGGTGCCACCTTCCTTAACAACCAGGATCCAAAAATGCAACCTGTTCTGAAAACGTTTCGCCTTTTTAAATGACCTAACAACCCTTGTTCAACTCATGGATTCGCTAAGTTCCTGTACGCTTGTGCACATCTCTTTTATTATCATCCCTACTGATAAAATGACTTGTATGTATTCAATTCAATTTAAATTAGAGATGTGCATATTCTCTTTATCTCTTGGAGAGAACTCTCAAGAGATATTTTCTGGAGGTCTAGAATATTCCCTGACATGGAGTACATCATCTGAGTCTCTGCTTTTATGACATATGACAAAATGACAGTCCCTGTAGTGTTATTTTCAAGCATGGCATGGCAAGGCCAAGCATGCCAGAGTGAATCTCTAATCTGATTTATAGAAGGGGGTCCTCGGTGGGCAGACCAATGTATCACATCCATAGAAACTAACAAAGCATATGCACAGTGCTTATCATAATGGTACATGGACCATTGTAGAGACTAAGTACTTATACAGTTGATGTGCCCTTTAGCTCAGATAGAATTTAATGTGGTAATATAGACCTTCCTGCTTCAGATGACTGCATATACAACAGGTTGTGAACTGCCTGAGACCATTCATTGACCCTTCTTTCTACCATGTTTTAAAATGACCTTTCTGCGTGTACTATATTGGGCTAACTATCTAATATAAGGTGCATTTTACAAATTACGTATGTCTAAGGCTCTGTTCAAATCAGTCACCCAACAGACACTAACAATGTGTGAACGACCCTATTGACTTACAGTGGGATTCATCATTTCGACAGGAAGGATAGCGATGCGTACTGCACTTCCTGTTAAACATGATGGTTGCAACAGAGACTTCTAATGGAGCCGCCCATGCAGACGTCAACACACCGTAAGGCCACTTTCACATGGTCAGTATTTGGTACCAGTATTTGTAAGTCAAAACCAGGAGTGAAATCTACTTAAAAATAGTACAAAAATAGTACGATGGAAAGATTTATGCCACATTTGGCTGACAAATACTGAAGCAAAAGGGCTCATTCAGATGACCGTATTTATGTGACTGCAAAATTGTGGAACAGATGCGGACCCATTCAATTCAATGGAGCCGCAAAAAATTCAGACAGCACACCAGCGGACAAGAATAGACATTTCTATCATAGGGTTGACCATGTGCGTTCTGTAAACTGTGGAACCCACATGGCTGTATCCGTGTTTTGCGGATCCTCAATTTGTGGACCGCAAAACACATAAAGTCATCTGAATGAGCCCAAATACTGACCAAATACTCACTGTACGAGTGGCCTTATACCCTATACTTAAGATCTAAATGAAGTTTTCTTTTAGTTTTGGTTCCTGTCACTCTATGTCCACCAATAGTAGCCCATGGTCTATTTCTATATACACAGTTGACTCACATTATTATGACCACTTCTTACTTTTGACATCAGCAGCTTGTAGCTCATGAAGGAAGTCACATGTCGTGAGCTGGCTTGGTGGGTATATAAGGCGTGCGATAGGCTGCCTGCATACATATCCCTCGTTGCTTTCATGGGTAAATTCAGAGTTGAAAAATAGGATGATTATTGGCTTTTGTTTCAGGGGTGACAATATTTCTGAAATTACGCAGTTTGTGAACTGTTCACATGCTGCTGTGGTAAAAGTGTATTGTGAGTGGACAAATGAGACCTGGCTGGAAGCTGCAGAGCACCACGTGCCATTAATGTGAGAAGTAAACCTTGGCTATGAAGGTGCACATGGGTGGACCGGCATGCTACAGTGGAGCAGCTCGCTGCCAGATTGAATCAGGGGCTACCAGACATGTCACTGCACCTCTGCTAACGAAGTTGCATTGTCGAAAAAAGCTTCAATTTTCATGGCAGTATTGGAATTGGACCTCTGCTAATTGACAAAGGGCTACCTTCTCTGATGAGTCAATTTTCTGCTTCATTAAACTATTTGGACATTGGCATATCAGACGAGAAACATCAGGAAGCACCCTGCAACCATTGCTGGAAGCGTCAGAGGTGGACTGGCCATAGACCCTACAGGGTATTTTATTTTTTATTTTTCCTTGGCCATTTGGGGAGCATACTACTGGGGCACTATAGGGGTCATAGGGGAAGTCCAGGCAGCATGCTGAAAGTAGGGCTGAATTGGTGCTGTGGCTTGCATCTCACCACTTAAACCTCCTGTTCCATATCTTAATTCAAGACAATTGGAGGAGGAAGACAGAACATGACAGCTATTGAGGCCACCACAGAGGGATAGCTTCTGGGGTAGTGTGTTGCACTATGGTATTACTGACCTCTATTTCTGTTGGCCCCATCTACTTATATTGGCGCTGCCTACTTGCGTTGCCCCACCCTCTATCAATTTGGATGTGCCTAGAATGGGGCAGCATGGTGGCTCAGTGGTTGGCACTGTTGCCTTGCAGCGCTGGGGTCCTGGGTTTGAATCCGACCAAGGACAATATCTCCCTGGAGTTTGTATGTTCTCCCTGTGTTTGTGTGGGTTTCCTCCAGGTACTCAGGTTTCCTCCCACACTCCAAAGACATACTGATAGGGAACTTAGATTGTGAGCCCCATTGGGGACAGTGTGATGCTAATGTCTGTGAAGCACTGCAGAATATAGTAGCGCTAAATAAGTGCATAAAATAAATAAAACATGGAGCCACTTTTATTTTCACTTACAGGGCCACTTTTAAGTTCCCAGTCCAATCCTGAGCAACATTATGGCCTGGGGAATATTTTTGTGACATTTTCTGGGCCCGCTAATCCATGTGGGAGGCATGTGATGACGTCACTGCGTCCAGTCAGTGAGGTGAAGTGGTGAGGTCTCATGTCACGGATTCTTCAATCAAGGTGACTGAGGTGAGTATTTTTTTTTCACCGCCTTAGCAAGAAAAATAGATTTGTTACCACGAGGCACGAGGAAATTCGGCTTTATGGTGTATCGACTTTTTCCTAAAATTCCAGTGACTTGGATTCACTCATCTCTACTCTGGATATTAGCCGGTGGTCATAATAATGTGACTCGACTGTGTACTTATTCAAAGTGTATACTTGTTCTTTAAGCGAAATTAAAAGGAAAACAAAGATAATTAGGACAAATGACTTTCAGGCAACAGATAAAACAATTTAATTAGAGGAAGGGCTGCACGATGTCAGGAAAATGCAGAGCGGATCTGGAAAGGGAGAGGACAGAGGAAACATCTTCATGTAATCTCAGGCTGTTATCAGATTACTGGGTCTTAAAACATCCGTACAAATTGCTTCTTTAATGAAATATTAAAATCCTTGTTGCTGTTAGGAAATCTATTTGTTTGCAATGTAATAGTTGTGTAGCCTAGTAACGCTGCCATTCAGTCACTCGCAATGTTTACCTGGGCACCAAAAGGTAACATCATCCCAATGAAATCTGTGTCGGGAGAGATAATTAACAGACATAGTAACTAAAAGGTAGATAATCAGGCAGATTATCCAGAATTAACATTTCTGCAAACTCTAATTTTAGACTATCTGCCCGTCTAAAGGTGCAGCAGATCACCCGATGAACGAGTGAAACGCTTGTTCATTGGGTGAAACTGTTGTTCGGGCAAACACCTTAATTATCATTTTTGGCAGCAGATCGTGCTGTCTAAACAGCAATCTGCTGCCCTGAAACAATGCAGCTGTATGTGGACGACCGATCAAAATAGCGGCCGCTCGTCCTCATACTGTGGAGGTGATGGCTGCATGGAAACTTGAGCGAGCAGATGACTGTCGGGAAGTAGTGCCTGCATATCTGCCATAAATCCCATGTGTAAACTGGCTGTGTTGACTTGGGGAAAGCAAAACCCCTTTAAGATGGACCCCAATTATTTCATATTAAGAGAAAATATTCCTTCCCGGGTCCAATTAAGGCAATGAAAATAAATCCCTGGATCAACGTCCCTTCTCCAGGAATCTAGTGCCCATAACATGTCAAATTTTTACTTTAAAGGAAGGCATCCAGGATTCTCTGAGCTTCTGCAGTGACTCAATGTCCCATCTCCAGAAATCTAGTACCTTTAACTTGTGATTGTTGATCTTTCAAGAAAAGCATCCAGGCCATTCTAGGACTTGTGCAATGAATCAACCATCACAACATCTTGTGGCAGAGGCTTCCATAGTCTCATTGCTCTGACAGTAAATAATCCTTGTCTATGATAATAGGGAAACTT
This sequence comes from Bufotes viridis, assembly GCA_033119425.1. Taxonomy (NCBI): domain Eukaryota; kingdom Metazoa; phylum Chordata; class Amphibia; order Anura; family Bufonidae; genus Bufotes; species Bufotes viridis. The sequence goes on from CM065594.1 coordinate 224,261,040, forward strand.
CTTTTCTCTAGACGTAGAGACCACTTGTCATGGTAGAGATAGTTCTCAAAAACTAGATTTGGACACTTTGAAGCAATTCTTTGGGAAAATGTTAGCATTCTGAATGAATTTGTCCAGAAGCATGTTAAATCAGCTATATCCTGGCCTGCAGGGGGAGAGTGTACCTCATGGTGTAGATCAGTGTTTCCCAACCAGTGTGCCTCCAGCTGTTGCAAAACTACAACTCCCAGCATGCCCAGACAGCCTTTGGCTGTGAGGGCATGCTGGGAGTTGTAGTTTTGCAACAGCTGGAGGCACACTGGTTGGGAAACACTGGTGTAGATCACTATGCATTGCAGCCAGGCAGGTGACATACAGTATATGGATGAGCACATCAGCGTGCATCACTATTAGGTTCAGTTCACACTTCACTTATTTGGCCAGTTACAGGTCCAAAACACAGAACAGGTGCAGATCTTTCCATAAAACGTTATCTGCGAGTAGATTGGCTCTGGATTTTGGCTCTCGATACAGTAACTGCTGGAATTAACTGACTAAATAACTGAAGTGTGAACTCGGCCTTACAGGTCAATGTTTGCGTCAGGTATATTGTACTTAACCGTGCAGTGGCCCAAGATTCTACTATAAAGTGAAAAGGCGGTCTCATTTTACACCGTCTGCTGTTTCCACATAGATTGCTAGTTAACCTGTTAGCTACTGATTCTACTAAATTGTGAAACAGTAGTCTCATTTCACTGTTTGTGGGCTGTCCACATTAATAATAGATAAGGTATTGTGTTACCCACTAATTCTACTATAAAGTAAAAGAGCGGTCTCATTTTACACCGTCTGCAGTGTACCATCACATTCTGTATGGCTGCTGCGGCCAACATCATGTCACTTATGCCATTTTCCATCACATTTTGTACTTCTGCTGCTACTCATGCCACTAATGCCACTTGCCAACCATCACATTCCATCTTGTAACACCGTGTGCATTTAAACATCATCTGTCCCCGATAAATGACAATTTTTGTAAGCTTTGGAATAGGAAAAGCATGAGACATGTTCCGGCGTGGTGTGTTTTTAAACACGCTGTGTGTTAACACATCAAATGTTCGTTTACCTATAGCTATGTACGTCAGTGTCACTCAGACATCATTCACTATTGCTGTCATTGCATCCAGAGCTTGGAGAGGGTGGACGGGAAAAAATGCAAAAAACATTAATGAAAAGCGATAACAAATTATGAGTCCTAGGAAGCTATAGGGGTTATATACCAACTTTCAGGGCAATCGGAGCAACTTTCGCTTTGTCCCAAATCCATACGGGTCTAAACCAAATTTTTTCAAAATGTGGCAAACCGGACCCAAAGCGAATCTCGACTGGTTCACTCATCTCTATTCTATGGTATTTTTTAAGTGAGCAAAAATGCCAGAACACACTGTGTGTGCAGGGGTCCTTAAGCGGTTGTATGATTTTGAAAAACATGGTTGCTCTCTGGAAAAAAATCCTTTTTGTGTTTGGTTCTGTGACTGCATTCAAGTAAATAAGGCTGAGCTGCAATACCAGACACAGCCCATGAACAATGTGGCACTGTCTCCCATTTAACCCCTTTAAGATCAGGCTGTAGATATGTAGCAACCCGTATGCTGTGCATATTATGCGTATGAACCTTTAGGACAACAACTTTCAGCAGCAACTTTTGAGGAGTCTGGTTAGGACATTATGTACTGACAGCATAATTGAGATGGGGAGTGACCATTACACCTAGTAATTTTAGTAATTTAGCTCAATAATACCTACCAGGGTGGCCCTGAATAAAATCCGTCCTACCTTTTCCTATTTTTAAAACATATATTTTAATGTCAGAATGTGATGATTATACAGAAATGGGTGACACTGCATAGGTGCAGATCATCTCTACCTTCAGAAGCACCATCACTAATCGCTTTTGCAGAAGGTTTCATTTCCTATGTTAGCCAGTCACTGACCATCATTTTAGAGGTCTTGGAGCAGCTGTGGTGTATATTATACAGCTGTAGATGCTGTATACCATTCATAAATAAATAGAGCATTTTATGTCAATCAATATATGATGCACAGGATGCTCTTCAAAATGAGGTTCGGCAACAGGACTATTGTTGTAAGGACTAATTGTATTGTATTGTGTAGTAAGGACTAATATACCCTATTCTCTAAATTATTAAAACATGCCTCCAGGTACAACTACATTTTAATATGTTGTTGGTTTGGTAATAATCTGTGATGGACAACCCCACTGCAATGTGGGAACAACACTGAGTGGTCAGGGTCTATCTCTTAGGCACCCATTATGGCTTGAAAGCCATGGATGCTCAGCTCTTAGCTAGGACTATAGGTGCCCATACGCTCATTACATTAACTTTCTCTCCTGACTCACCCATACACATTTACACTCTGTGCGAATGTGCAATCATGTGTTTTCAATGGGGAGGGAGGAGAAAGCACTACCTATTATCTTCAGAGAGAACAAAGAATCTGGTGAAAAATCTGATCCTTCTCTCCCTGCCATCATCTGACAGTGGAGACTTGGATGCTCCCCTATACGATTGGTGCCAGTTCCACAGAAAATACAGTACGCTAATACATGTCTACCAACTTTTGGACAGTGAACGAGGGACACTTATTGTCCATTGTGTGAGAGATCCACAAATATTCACATTTTAAAGTGCAAATTGCACTAAATCTAATATATAAAGCTGAGTGTATGTAGGTATGTATGTATGTGTGTCTATGTCCGCTAAAGGAATCTGGACTGTCGCACTTATAATTACGAAATTTGGTACACAGGTACATCAGGTGTCCGGGAAGGTTTTAAACTCAGCTCTCTGGGACTTACTGTTCCTGAGATATTCCCAAAAGATGCATTAGCCAATAGAAGCCTGGTCACATGACCCTTATCAGCCAATAGAAGCTTACAGGCCCTTAGTCTCCACATACACACAATTTTAAACCAGGTTTCCATAACAACCAAGCCATTTTTCTTCACTGCTGTAGGTGAGCTTTAAAGGGGCAGGGCGCTGTGGATGACACTATTAAGGAAGCGGAGTGCTGTGGAGGTCACAGTTCAGGGGTAGGTAGGGTGGCCATTAAAGTATAACTGTCAAATTATTTTTTTTTTTACTATTGGATTTTGGTGATTAATATCACCTTGTTGGCCCTGTTTTAATTTCTGATTATTTCATAAATAACCCCTAAAAGCCACCTAAAAGTCCCCAGTATTGGCTATTGTTACCTGAGATAAAATCAGGTTGCTATGCTCCTTCCGTCTACCAGATGAGGACAGAGCACACTGCTTGCGTGCACTGGGAACTGATAGTGAGTCAACATTGTAAGGGAATGTATAAAAAGCCAGGTTCTTCCTGACAGGAGATAACAGTGCTGGGCTGTGTGTGTGAACTTCTCCACATGCCTGTGCTTGGCAGACACTCCCTTAGCAGTGCAGGACAATGTGACTGCTCAGTGTATAAATGAAAGCCTTATCTGATAAGAGGAGAGCTTGTAGAAGGACTACAGGCTTCAGCCAGACCTGGGAATTTGACTGCAAGACCCCTATACAGAGCTGGTCTTCACTAACTTCACTGCAGCCGTCCTATGGATTAGCCTCAGGGCTGAGGGCGGCCATTTTAACAGAATGGTGAAGTTGTAGTTTTATGCAGACTGGTTGCTAAGGGCTGAATCTTATTAAATAAGGGGTAAGTAGGTCTAATAGTTATTGATTCAGGAATATTATCATATTAGTAACTACATATATGAAAACTGAAATTAGGTCTAAATGTGACAGTTATCCTTTAAGTCCACCATCAAAAGACGGACTTATAACCCCCACCCAGGCTCCTCTAAGCCACGCCCCAAGCCAATTAGGCCATGCCCCCTCCCGCTCTGCAGCCGACGGGGGTTGAAAAAAATGAAGGTAGAAATTAACTTCTGTCGGTTGCAGGGGTGGGAGGGAGGGTGACTTTCTCCCTGCAGCTCATGCTCAGACAGCACAGTGCTGCTGTCTGATAGTGAGCTGTTCAAAAGGACATCCCTGTGAGGACAGGGAGTCTGGGTACTGTGGAGGTCACTGTTAAAGGGGCGGGCCACTGTAGAGGTCACTGATAAGGGGCAGGATGCTGTGGAGGTCACTGTTAAAGGGGCAGGCGCTGTGGAGGTCTCTGGTAAGGGGGCAGGGAACAGCGGAGGTTACAGTTAAGGGGATGGTCCACTATGGAGGTCAGTGTTAAGGGGAAGGGTGCTGTAGAGTTCACTGTTAAGGGGGTGGGGTGTTGTGGAGGTTACATTTTAAGGGAACGGAGCTCTGTGGAGGTCGCTGTTAAGGGGGCGGGATATTGTGGAAATCACTGTTAAGGAGATGGGGTACTTTGGAGGTCACTAATAAAGCGCCAGCTGCTGTGGAGGTCACTTTTAAGGGAGCGGGGTACTGTGGCAGTTCCTGTTAAAAGGGCAGTCACTGTGGAGGTCACTGTTAAGGGGGCCGGGAATGGTGGAGGTCACAGTTAAGGGGACTATGACCTCTGGTCAGTATTAAGGGGCGGGTGCTGTAGAGGTCACTGTTAAGGGACGGACCCCTGTGGAGGTCACTGTCAAGGGGGTGGGGTGCTGTGGAACTCACTGGTAAAGGGGCAGGCTGCTGTGGAGGTCCCATTTTAAGGAGACGGGGCACTGGGGGGGGGTCAGTGTCAAGGGGTGGGGGCTGTGGAGGTCACCATTAAGGGGGCGGGGTACTGTAGATGTCACTGTTATAGTGGATACTGTTGATATCTTTTAACTACACACACAAACATTAAATTAAATAGATGAAATATACCCTTTGTGATGCCGGGTCCTTCAGCTTGTGATCACATAACTTGAGGTCTAAGAAAAAGAAACCTAACAGTTTCTGGAACAATTTAGTTTGGTTTTTAAAGCACAATTATTTCCCTGGTGACAAAAATTAGGGACTGTCTCTCTAAAAGTGGGACACTTGAGAGAAATACTAATGTCTGTGGGGGGGGCCTTCAAGCTTCCACTAAGTGCATCTCCTATGGGTAAGATCACATGGTCAGGTTTCTGCATGCATTTTTGAAAACCATAATCAGGGGTGGATTTTAAAAGGAGAGAAACTATAAAGGCCAGATATGATGTCTCTTCTTTTTGAATTCACTCCTGGTTTTGGTTCCCAAAACTGCATGCAGAAAACTGCCCTTGTGGCTGACAGTGAGGTGTCCAGAGCAATATGATTTCTGTCGGTGGCTTCATGCTTTTATATGGACACATTATTCCCGGGTCACTTTGAATTTTCTTATAAGCCCTTTCGATTACCAAATTAGGTAAGGAGCTCTCTCCATTGTACAAGCTACACTGTACTTATTTAAATTCAATTAAAATCACTATAATTAGATGTCCCTGATCCTCTCCAGACAACTCCCATAGTTAGAACAGGAGTTCCCTATCTGAATCATAGCTGTCATATGATAAAAGTAAGAGTAGTGAAAGGTGTAGTAGCTAAATAATTAGCTGTACGGGACACAATGAGTCATTGAAAGCTTCTCCGAGCTTCTACTTTACATTGGCAATAAGAACACATTTACATTCATTTTATTTGTCCGTTCCGGTAATTAGAATGAATTGAATAAAGAGATGGTGTTGACAAGGACTATTCTAAGCAGTTCACTGACGCCTAATAATATCAGGAGTCTCCACCTGTAGGGATGAAAGCCAAAATACGCAAGTTCTATATTTGTACAGTAAAGGTTAAGCCTTTTATATAGGCTTGGTGATAGAAAGGGCTGATCTCAAATAAATTTTAATAGAAGTATGTGGGAGATGTTCTGTACAATGTGGTCCGCAGGCATGGTTGGCGGTAGAAGGGTCCCCTGCTGCAGAAAGACAAATTGACTGCCAGGGGAGACTGGAGAGAATGATCCTAGCTCTCAGTGCTGAAGGTTTGCTTTGGTGTTGGGAATCTGCTGTCCTCTCAGCATGAACCAGGTGGGGACTCATTGACCAGTTACACCTGGTACAGGTCAATAGTTTCTTCTGGCATATAAACCCATCTGTAAGATCTCTTGGTGGTATCAATTTTGTGATAGGCAGCCCCAATTTTACATACAGTGTATAATACTGGTATCCTCTCATGTGTCATAGGACCTTTTGGGGCACCTCAGGCGCCAGTTCCCTGAGGCAAGTAGTCACAGTGATGTCCTGATGCACAGTGATCGTAGTAACAGTCTTTCAACTGAAAGAAAATTATAAAAAAGTGAGGTTACATCGATGATGAACAAAGTCATATAAAAGGGTTTTATATACAGTGCAGGGATAGAAAACATTGTGATGTCACAGCAGGTGACTGAAGGATGTAGACGGGCAAATAATCAGGCAGATTATGGGGAACAAACGTTCCTGCAAACTCTTGTCCCTGACAATCTGCCCGTCTAAAGGTACAGCTGATCACCCGATGAATGAGTGAAATCGGGTGAACCTGTTGTTCGTGCAGGCACCTAAATTATCGTTTCTGGGCAGCAGATCGTGCTGTCTAAACAGTAATCTGCTGCCCAGACACAATGCAGCTGTATGAGCGACTGCTATAGTGATCCCTCGTCCTTATACTGTGGAGGTGATCGCTGCGTGTAAGCACCTCCACAATATGCTGCTCATTGGTCCTTCTAATCCACCTTAAATGGGTTGTCTCATCACAGAATTTTTTGCCTGATAAAAGTGTTGCTAACACTACTACGGAGTGCTGAATTCTAGCACACAGACAAGGACATTAAGTAAGCTAAAGCAAAACAGTTACTTTATTTATGATAAATGATAATAAAATTATGGTTGACAATAAGAGTTATCGTAATTATAAAACGACAGTTATCTTGACTATCATGAGTAAGTAAGTAAAGCATCAACACATCACCAGATATTGTAGCATCACCCGTTGCCCACAGATTCTTCAATGAATCCCCAAATTCCCATTGGAACCCCCCTAATTTTATAAGCACATATGATTTAATAAACTCGTGATTGGGCATGTAAGCACGTGATCATATTTACTTGATCTTGCGCAGAGAGAAAAGTCTTATGAGAAAAGTATTATTATGAGAAAAGTACTATTATGGGAAAAGTCTTATTATGAACACTTCATGTGTTCATGCACAATAACTTGTTTTTATGACTTGTGACAATGCCTGAGAATATTCTTTGTTTTTCTGAACTACAATACCCTCAGTACTTTTCCACTTATATACACGGCTATACTAACTAAGGTTTCATGACTAGTTGAGTGTCAATCACCATTATTCCACTTATTCTTATTCATCCGTATCACATTTTTATCACACAGACAATGGAGGCATATCGCTGGGATATGCTCCCATTGTCTTATAGGTGCGTGTCCCACCGCTGAGACACGCATCTATATCGAGAATAGAGCCCCGAAAGTGTCGGAGGGCGCACTGTGCATGCACAGCTGCCCTCCATTCATTTTCTATGAGGCCGACAAAAATAGCCGAGTGCTGGCTCTGCTCTTTCCGTTGAGTCCATAGAAGTGAATGTGAGCGGTGACTGGTCATATGCGGTGCTCTCCCTTTCACTTCTATGGGGAGTGCTCTTGGTGGTGGCTGGACAGGAGTCCTCCAGCCACCACGTTGCGGAGGCTCCGTTCCCGATATAGGTGCAGGCCCCAGCAGTGGGAGCCGTACCTATAAGTCAATGGGAGCATATCCTAGCGATATGCCCCATATTGTCTGTGATGAGACAACTTCTTTAAGAGCTGCAATGATGACACAGGAATGCAGTAATGCACATGAATGATAATCATATCATGATATACTATGCACAGTGATGTTATAGCATAGACATAAACAATTTGATGTCATGGTGATGTAATAGTATGGGCATGAATAATATGTGATGCTTCAGTGATGTCATAATACAGACAGTGATCATAGTAACAGCTTAACACTATAAAGGAAAAACCAGCAAATTATAAAATGTTATAGAAAAAAGTTCTAAAAACAAGTGATGCCACATGGATAGTGATTGCTGCAAGGGATCACTGAATACAGGACAGGGATAGGGTTAATGATGACTCTTACCGGTAATTGTTTTTTTCAATAGCCTCCACAACGGCACTTACAGGAGGATGTCCCTACCCCCAGGACAGGAAACAACACAGAAGCAAATCGGCAAATCATAATGAAGTCGTTATTATGGGGGACTTCAACTACCCAGATATAGACTGGGAAACTGAAAGCTGTACATCCCATAAAGGAAACAGATTCTTAGCAATAGTCAAAGACAATTACCTTTACCAACTGGTTCAGGACCCAACTAGAGGGACGACCATACTGGACTTAGTAATAACCAATAGACCTGATAGAACAACAGATGTGCAGGTTGGGGAAACCTAGGAAATAGTGACCATAAAGTAATAACCTTCCAAATTTTCCTTCAAACGAGAGTTTCTAAAGGGAGAAACAAAAATACCAAACTTCAAAAAAGCTAAATTTAGCCAACTAAGCGAGGCCATAGGCCTAACTAACTGGGACAAAGTCCTCAAAAATAAAAATACAACCACAAAATGGGAGATTTTAAAAGCATTGTAACATCTAATTGTGAGAGGTACATACCTTATAGGAATAAATGGCAAAGAAACAATAAGAAACCAATATGGATAAATAGAACCGTAAAGAAAGCAATAAATGACAAAAGAAAGCATATAAATCACTAAAACAGGAGGAGAGCCAGGAAGCACTGATAATAAACTATAAGGAAAAAATAAGTAAAAAATATGTAAAAAAACTAATAAAAACTGCCAAACTAGAGACCGAGAGATTAATTGCCAAAGAGCGTAAAACTAACCCTAAAATGTTCTTCAATTATATAAACGGTAAAAAATATAAATCTGAAGGTAGCCCTCTACATAGCAATGAGGGGGTGTTGGAGAGAGCGACGAGAATAAAGCAAAACTATTTTTTTCCACTATATTCACTGAGGAAAATAAACTGTCAGATGAAGTGCAGAATGTAAAAGTAAATCCCCATTAGAAGTGCCCTGTCTGACCCAGGAAGAAGTACAACAGCGACTTAAAAGATTAAAATAGACAAATCGCCAGGACCGGATGGCATACACCCCCGTATCCTAAGGAAATTAAGTGATGTCATAGCCAGACTTTTATTTCTGATATTTACGGACTCTATACTGACAGAATTTTTCACAGGATTGGCGCATAGCAAATGTGGTGCCAATATTCAAAAAGGGTCCAAAAACAGAACCTGGAAATTATAGGCTGGTAAGTTTAACATCTGTTGTTTGTAAACTGTTTGAAGGTTTTCTAAGAGATGCTATCTTGGAGTATCTCAATGAAAATAAGCAAATAACGCCATATCAGCATGGCTTCATGAGGGATCGGTCATGTCAAACAAATTTAATAAGTTTCTATGAGGAGGTAAATTCTAGACTTGACAGCGGCGAATCAATGGATGTGGTATATCTGGACTTCTCCAAAGCATTTGACACTGTACCACATAAAAGGTTAATATATAAAATGAGGATGCTCGGACTGGGAGAAAATGTCTGTATGTGGGTAAGTAACTGGTTGAGTAACAGAAAACAGAGGGTGGTTTTTAACGGTAGATACTCAGATTGGGTCACTGTCACTAGTGGGGCACCTCAGAGGTCAGTATTGGGCCCTATTCTCTTCAATATATTTATTAATGATCTTGTGGAAGGCTTTCACAGTAAAATATCTATTTTTGCAGATGACACTAAACTGTGTAAAGTAATTAACACTGAAGAGGACAGTTTTCTGCTACAGAGGGATCTGGATAGATTGGAGGCTTGGGCATAGAAATGGCAGATGAGGTTTAACACTTACAAATGTAAAGTTATGCACATGGGAAGGAATAAAGCAAGTCACCTGTACATACTAAATGGGAAAACACTAGGTAACACTGACATGGAAAAGGATCTAGGAATTTTAATAAACAGCACATAAGCTGTAAAAAACAGTGTCAGGCAGCTGCTGCCAAGGCCAATAAGATTATGGGTTGCATCAAAAGGGGCATAGATGCCCATAATGAGAACATAGTCCTACCACTTTACAAATCGCTGGTCAGACCACACATGGAGTACTGTGTACAGTTTTGGGCTCCTGTGAACAAGGCAGACATAGCAGAGCTGGAGAGGGTTCAGAGGAGGGCAACTAAAGTAATAACTGGAATGGGGCAACTACAGTACCCTGAAAGATTATCAAAATTAGGGTTATTCACTTTAGAAAAAAGACAACTGAAGGGAGATCTAATAACTATGTATAAATATATCAGGGGTCAGTACAGAGATCTGTCCCATCATCTATTTATCCCCAGGACTGTGACTGTGACGAGGGGACATCCTCTGCGTCTGGAGGAAAGAAGGTTTGTACACAAACATAGAAGAGGATTCTTCACGGTAAGAGCAGTGAGACTATGGAACTCTCTGCCTGAGGAGGTGGTGATGGTGAGTACAATAAAGGAATTCAAGAGGGGACTGGATGTATTTCTGGAGTGTAATAATATTAGAGGCTATAGCTACTAGAGATGGGTCATTGATCCAGGGAGTTATTCTGATTGCCTGATTGGAGTCAGGAAGGATTTCTTTCCCCTTAAGTGGGGAAAATTGGCTTCTGCCTCACAGGGGTTTTTGCCTTCCTCTGGATCAACTTGTAGGAAACAGGCCGAACTGGATAGACAAATATCTTTTTTCGGTCTTATATACTATGTTTCTATGTTACATGATTTTAAAGGTTTCCTCCCTTACCTATTCAGTCAATAAGAGAGGACACGGAAGTGATGCAAGAAAAAATATGTATTAACATCAACAAATTACATCATTTGAAGACGGAAAAAAGGAGGGAAATCCCAGTGCCGTTGTGGAGGCTATTGGAAAACCAATTACCGGTGAGAGGATTAACCCTTTTCCCGGTGCCTCCACAACGGCACTTACAGGAGGATTAACAGAGTAATTTACATTAGGGAGGGACCACAGCAGAAAGGATTCTGGGGCCAAAGGACAAGTCCTGGTCCCTGAGAATGTCCAATTTATAATGATTGAAAAAAGTCATAGGACTTGCCCACGTGACTGCCCTGCGGATTTGGTCTAGAGATACTGACGTAGATTCCGCCTATGAAGATGACACTGCCCTAGTAGAATGGGCTTTTATTCTGGAAGGGGGCTGAACATCTCTCTTCATATAAGCAAAGGCAATAACATCTCTGATTCACCTTGATATGGATGATTTGCTGGCCACTTGTTCTTTATTCGGACCATGATGTTGGAGGAAGAGATGATCGGACTGCCTAAATTTACTGGTGGTGTGCAGATGGGATAGCACGCTCCGTCTCATGTCCAAGTTGTGGAATTTTTTATCTCTTTCCGTAGTTGGAGATGGACAGAAGGAAGGTAACGAAACTTCTTGCTTACAATGAAACTTGGAGATAATTTTAGGTAGAATGGAAGGACAATGCCTGAGAATTATGCGGTCGTCCAGGACTGTAAGAAGTGGAGGTTTTTGAGAGAACACCTGGATTTCTCCAATTATTCTAGCAGTTTTGATTGGTACAAGAAAAACTGTTTTGTAGGTAAGCATCTTCAATCGGTTCAAATGGAGGACTGAGAGGATCAAGTTTATGTCTCAGGGGGGAATGATGGGACGACAGGTAGGCGAACTTCTTGTCGTCCCCTTGAAGAAACGCTTGATGAGCGGGGAGTCTATCAGTTTCTCATCCAGAAAGGTACTTAACGCTGAGACTTGTACCTTGAGCGTTGCAGGTCTGAGAACTTTATTCAATCCCACCTGCAAAAAACTTAGAACCTTAGGAATGTCTGGAGAAAGGCAATTATTTGAAAATGACAAAAAAGCGTTCCAGGTTCTTAAATAAATTCTAGATGTTATAGGCTTCTGGCTCAACAACATTGTAGAAATTACAGCATCCATCAACCACTTTTTCTTTAAGGCGAGGTGTTCAGCCGCCAGGCCGTGAAGTTGAGTTGATTTACCCTGGGATGAAATATTAGTCCTTGGGAAAGAATATTCCCTGTCCTGCAGACAGGGAAACCAAGACCTCCTTGGCCAAAAGGGACAATGAATATTACTTGAGCTGCTTCCTCCTCCACCTTCATAGGAGTTCTTTGAATCAAATTGAAGGGAGGAAAAGCATAAAGAAGAGCTTTCAGCCATGGCTGGGATAGCGCATCTACCCATAGCGGCTCGTCCTGTCGGGAGAGAGAGCTAAATTTCTTGGTCTGCCTGTTGTCCCTTGTGGTAAAAGATCTAGATCTGGGACTTCCCATTTTTGCAGATCTGCTGAAAAATTTTAGGATTCAGGGACCATTCTCCTTCTTTCAAAGTCCAGCGGCTGAGGAAGTTGGCTATTGCATTGTTCTCTCCTTTCACATGGACTGCTGTTAAGGAAAGAGTTTATTTTCTGCCCAATGAAAAATGTCCCGAGGCACTGCCCCTAGGGAACGGCTCCTGGTCCCTCCCTGCTTGTTCAGGTAGGCAACTGCCGTGGTGTTGTCTGATAACACTTTTATGTGTTTCGGAGATGAAGGAAAGGCTGAAAGTTCTTTCAGATTGGAGGAAGCATGTAACATATCTTTTCCCCATCTGCCCTGAACTACTCTTCCATCTGAAGGACCTCCCCATCCTGAACCGCTGGCCTCTGTTGTCACGATCATCTGTTTTTCCTGATGCCAATAGACTCCTGTCCGTAAGTGTGTACTCTCCACCACATTAAGGACTTCTTTACGAAATTGGAATGACAACGTGCTTTTCTAGGGTGGAATTTGTTCTGTCCCAAGAGGATAAGAGGAAGGACTCAGGGATCCTTGTGTGACTCTGAGCCCATCTGACCGAGGTTATTGTAGCCGTCAGAAGGCCTAGGATGGTCATAATGTTAAATTGGAATAACAATGTGCTTTTCTAGGGTGGAATTTGTTCTGTCCCAAGAGGATAAGAGGAAGGACTCAAGGATCCTTGTGTGTCTCTGAGCCCATCTGACCGAGGTGATTGTAGCCGTCAGAAGGCCTAGGATGGTCATAATGTTTCTGATGGAGGAAGTCCTTTGGCTATAGAACAGAGTTATTTTTTTAAGTAGATTGTTCCGTTTTTCTAGGGGTAAAAAGGACATTAGAAGATGAGAATCTAAGAGAACTCCCAGGAAGAGCTTTCTTCGGTCTGGAGATAGGTTGATTTTCTTGAAGTTTATAATCCACCCCAGGGTGGTAAAGCATGTTTGCACTTGAGAGAGTTGGGATCATAGAATTTCCTCCAAGGGTGAAACAATCAGGAAATAGTCTAGATATGGTGCAATTAGAATCCCCTTTAGGTGTAGGTATTTTGTGACCTCTGACATGACTTTTGAAAATATTCTTGGAGCCGAAGAGAGTCTGAATGGGAGAGCTCCGAACTGGAAATGGCGTAACTGATCCCCTAGAAAGACAGCGATTCTTAAATATTTCTGATGACTTTGGCATATCGGAACATGGTAGTAAGCGTCCTGAAGGTCCAAAGTAACCATGAAACAATCCTGAGAGAGTAAGTTGATGGTGGATTTTATCGTTTACATCTTGAATTATTTGTAAATGATGAATCTGTTAAGAGATTTTAAATTTATTATAAAACAGAAGGATCCGCTTGGTTTTTGTACCAGAAATACCGGAGAATGAAAACCTTTTCTGTATTGATCTACTGGGACTGGATGGAGCACTTTTTTGTTTATAAGAGAAGAGATCTCTATTTTTAGACAATACTGTCTTTCTTTTTGAGGCAGCTTCCTGTTTATTTCCTGTTTATGAAAAATCAATCCGGGGGAGGGGATAAAAATTCTATTTTTAGACCTCTTTTCAAAGTAGATACCACCCACGGGGAAGCCCCAATTTCTTCCCAGACTGAGTTAAAAAAAAGTTAGCCTGCCCCCGACATATCTTATGGCGTCATTGATTTGGACGGGAGGAGTTTTCAGGATTAAATAGGAATCCCCTTCCTCTGCCTTTAGAAGGTTGCCACTTCCTGGAACCTTTTTTTTCTTCTGATCCAGCCCCGTTTTTTTCTGATTCAGAAAGGAACGCCTTTGGTGAAAATAACGATTTTTAAGGGGAAATCCTTTCTTCTTATCCGAGGCTTTATTCAGGATATCATCTAACCCTGAGCCAAATAATCTATATCCTTCACAGGGGATCAAGCAAAGGCGGTTTTTTGATCCAGCATCGCCTGACCATGTACACAGCCAGATTGCTATACGAGCCGCATTAGACAGAGCAGCTGACCTAGCGGAGAATTTAACTAAGTCTGTAGATGTGTCTGCCCAAAAATTGGACGCCTTTTTTAAAATAGGTAGGGAGGCAAGGATCTCCTCCCTTGGGGTACCAGCTACAAAGTGCTGTTCCAATTGATTTAACCAGATGGACAGAGTTCTGACTGTTAAGGTAGAAACGATGCTGGGACGCAGCTTAGCCGTATTTGACTCCCATGCCTTTTTTAATAAACTTTCAGATTTCTTGTCCATCGGATCTCCTAAGAGACCCATGTCCTCGAACAGCAGCGAGGTCTTCTTTGAAATGCGGGCAACTGGTGCATCAATTTTTTCCTTTTAAAGGAATTTGTCACAGCTGTTCTTCTTTCAGGATCCCTCCATTCTTTGGATATCAGGGATTTTATGTTGTTATGAATAGGGAAGACCCTTCTCTTTCTCTCCCCCAGCCCCTGGAACATTTGATCTTGATCAGAGTGGATTTATTTTTCCTCCTCAATGTACATAGTGGCCCTTATGGTCTTTAAAAGACCGTCAGTTTCCTCAGGGAGAAACAACGGTCTTCCTGAGCCGTCGTCTGAGCAGTCAGAGTCCTGATCAGATATTAGTTCCCCTTCATCTATATCAAACGTCACATCAGAGGCAAAGGATCTGTGAGACATGGATGGGCGTGGGGATTGTGATGCAATTTTAGAGTCCACAGCCGTATTTACTTCCTTCTTTATTATAGCTCTTATGGAAGCAAGGAAGGATGGCAACTCTTCTGTGACCACCTTTTTGGTGCATTTTGGACATAAGGATTTCTTTGTTGTGGAGGAAAAGACTTCCTACAGATGGCACACTTTTGCGTCCCATATCTCCACAGGCCGGCTTAGGTGTCATGGTCTCTGGGCCTTAAGAATTAAAATTATTATTTTCTTTTTTTTGGACAAGCTCTGGGACAAACACCACAGTCCCACGTGAAAATAAGCAAACCGAGACTGTTGTGTATAACTTTAAAGGTATCTAGGAGTGTAACTTAGTCTAGGATACACAATAAGAGGCTTACCGGGCTGAGGGCAGAGGTAGCAGGATCTCCAGGTTTTCTTGTCGCATCCGCGTCCACCGGGGCAAGCATGACTGCTGATGGTGAAGGGTAGTTTCTGACTGGGGAACTCTCATCCTGTATAAATCTCCCAGTATGCCACGCCACCAGAAGCACATGAGTGAGAGATTCTCTTGCCCAAGGAGAATCTCACGCCTGGTGACTTCAGAACGCCAAGACCGCGCACGATCTCTCCTTACCTTTGAGTATCGCGAGCCGGGGCTGCCTGCGTGCAGGGCTTATGCCTAGGAACGGGTAAGGAGGCAGCACATCCCGGGGTTCCCGTTCCCTGCTACAGCCCTCCCACAATGTGTGGGGAAAGGAAACAATGCTGGGCGAATAAATCATTCCTGGCACTCCAGGAGAGCTTCTACGCATCCCGTGGAAGGAAACAATGACTGAATAGGTAAGGGGAGGAGGCCTTTTAAATCATGTTCTTCTGCATTGTGTCCTGCGACACCCTTCTGTAAGTGCCGTTGTGGAGGCACCAGGGAAAAGCAAACATAGTGATTCACAGCTGATGGCTGAAGGCCAGCATCATACTGGCCCACCAGAGTACCATATGATCCTCCGGATGGCCCAGGCTCTGATACCATAGTGGACCCCAAAAGTCAAGTAGGAAAAAACATTTGGACCAGCTTTTGTGGACAATAAGTTACATCTAGGGTCTATTTCTTTGAATAAAACCTATTATACTTATTGATGATATGGGGTTTAAGCCCACGAGAAAAATTTCCTCTGCTCGGCCCAAGGAATCCCAGTCAGAGGGCCACAGAGATGACAACACAGAAATGATGAGCACACCATGATATAACACATACAGTGATGTCACAGCATAGGCATCAATAATATGGGATGTCCCAGTATTGTCAGAGTATAGCGATAACTAATAAAGGGTAATAAAACAGTGATAATGCTAAAAAGTCATTGATAGCATTATGTCACAGTACAAGAATAATAAGAAGTGATGTCATAGTGCAGAAAATAAGGAATGGGTCCAGATTTATTCTTAATTCAGGTAAAAACTAATGGGGGCATTTATTAAGACCTGTGTTTTAGACAGAAGGCTATTGTATATCTGATAGTAAAAGACCCCTTAAATTCATTCTGCTAGATTTCTACTGCCCTTTAGCAATGCATTGCGGTCAAGGGTACACCTAGCCTTTCTGAGAAAATTGAAACGGCGTCCAACCACTCCAGCCCTACTGTTTAAGGCATACTGTGTTACAGTTGAATATAGACAGATGCCCCCACTTGTCTCTAGGTCTTGCTGCCTGAGGCAATCGCCTCACCTGGCCTCATTGGTGGTGCACCCCTGATTGTGGGAACTGGGATAATCATTATACAGTTTGAGGTCAGCTGCTGAATTTACTGGAAAGATTTAACAAGAGGAGGTTTGGGGAGTATGTACCATAGGTTCTGAATGCCGGGAAGCAGGCACAACAAGCCAATTTGATTGACCCCAATGTTCCAGTACCAGACTACAGCAGAAAGCTGGTGCAGGTAGGCCTAATAATGTCCCTGTTCTGCAGATAAACTGCATGCAACTTTAAAATAGACACCAACATTAATTTTTATTTCACTTTAGGTGTGTTTGAAGAAGAAAAGAATTTGTATTATATATTGAATGTTCTTAAATACTGGATTTATCTCTTTACTTTCCCATTTGCACCACAGCTGGAGCAATGCGATGTACAGAGATGGTCAAACTGCATAATGTGACACATTTTAATCTGCAAATGAATGCACATCCCTATAACATCTGATACAGCAAGAATTGAGACAGGGCTGGAAGCAGAATCTGCGTACTTGCAAATGTTCCTATACATGTTAATTATTATGTGATATGTTGTCAGTTTTTAATTATGAAGCTGACTTTCACCATCTGTCCCTGGCACCTATAGTCAGGGCAGGCAGTAAATCTTCCCTGACTCATTTTCTTTCACTATTACTTTTGTAGCACTCACGTGTATTGTCATTTGGCTGGAGTCTGCTGTTAAATAGATATTAGGGAGGTTATTTTGCTATATCCAGAGGAGGAGCAAGGTGTGGACAAGTAATGCCACCTCTACAGTAATGAAGAATGAACTGTGCTGAAAGACGCTGTATCAAAATAGGAAGATATAATTATGGTGTGTTCCATCAGCTGTCATATAATCGAGACATTCACTCCTAGAATCAGTGGTTCAAAGCCTCATGTAGGCAAAGTTGACCATGGCTTAATACAGAACCATAGGAGCTCCATTTGCCACAATACAGGCTCTGTGTATCTGGTCTAACCATGTGCATAAGGCCTAAAGAGAAATGTCTGTACAATGCTGTATCACAGAGCTCCGGTGTAACTGCCCCCACCTCCAAGCTGACCTAAACTGGCCACAAAGAAAATCACTATAAATTTGAACAAGAAAAGGTTAAGGATCAGCACACAAAAGTACCACAGGCGTTCAAAACACTCTAAATGTATAATATCAGATATACTGCACATTCCACAAATAAATAAATAAAATACAATACCTTATAACCAACATAAAAATAGCTGAACTTCTTATGTTTCCATCTAGTAAGCTTCCTAACCCTGATATTCAGTGTGTGACATTACCATAACTCCCAGGCACCATGCCCCTTGGGGTTATATTTGACTCAGATGGTTCCTTCACCCCCTATAGTCAATCATTTGCCCACTCTTGCGGCTTACATTCAGAAACATTTCCAGAAGCAGCCTTTTCCAACTGTGGAAACAAATACTTCTCACTCACAAAGCTCTCCGCAGTGCCATTCCTATGTCCAAAACTTTTCCTGTGCTGCGCTATTTCTCTGGAATGTGCTATCCCAGCCAACAGATTAATTCACAACATTGAGCAGCACACCTCCAATAGAGGAAGACCTTGCAGCTGGCCTGTGGGAAAAAGAGGCCCACAGTCTTCCTTCTGGGATTCACATCCCCACCTATCCCTTGGTTGAACTTGATGGACTTATGTCTTTTTCAACCATATTAACTATGTAACAAAAGCACCCCTTCCACCCCATTACACTCATTGCTGTCCAGCTCCAGTATAGTATCCCTATCATCAGTGGTGAAAGCTAAAGTACTGCTGATGATGTCATCACAGGTCCTGTACATCTAGTAAAGGAACTGCACAAATAATGGTGTAGTTCCCAGATTAGATAGGAGCATCTGCCAGGACCTCTGATGACATCATCAAAGTTCCTGTACATCTAGTAAAGGAACTGCACAGAGCATCATCACAGGTCCTTCAAACCCCAACAGCATGGAGAAGAACTGCAGGGTGAGCTCTCCACTGAGACTAGAATGGAGTGGTAAGAGGAGGTCCTCCTCCTTTCCCTTTATTTGCACCCCATTCCCTATTTTTACTCATATATATAGTACTGCAGACAGTTACAACCACTATTACCTCATGTACCTCACACACTAACCATAATATATAATATAATATGTACAATAGATATAATATGTACAAAAGATGCAGTGTGTCAAGAAATATATTATATACAGCAATGTACTGATATGCGAGATACGAGCTGTAATTTATACCTCATACCTCACATATCAGTACACTGCTCTATATGCTGGCCAGGAACGGGTAGAAGGAGGAGCTATAAATGGGGGAACCTGATCCAACAGTAATAACCCCCACACACAGTTATTACCTGATTCCATGCAGAACCTTCATCCATCAGTAGCCCCACTCCATGCACTTGATATCTGTACATACACAGATACTGGCCAGTGACTGGCTTATTACGTCCATGTGTACTATCAGGTTTTATAAAAGATGGCTGGAGCATTGTACACTTTTACCTTATGTGTCATCTCTATTTTCTCAAAGTTTATAAGCTCTTGAGAGCAGGATCCTCATTCCTATTGTTTGAACTGTTGTTTACTTTATTACTATGTAATGTCTGATTTTGGTTGCTAGTGTACGATCTGATTTGTAAAGTCCTGCTGGCAGTTTATAAGTAAAGATGGTTATAAAATAGTTAAAAACACGGTATACAGAAAGACCATGTAGCGATAAATCAACTAACAAGGTTGGACAACCCTTAATAATATCAAATACCTGACTTCCAAGAATACAGCAATTGATATGCAATAAACCGTAATACAAAAATTCAGAAATGTTCATATATAATTGCCAATAAGTTGACAAAACCATTGAAGGTTTTTTTTTTTTGGTCCTTTTATATTTAAAGCCTATCCGCAGAATCCTCAGGATAGCCCATCAATATCTGATCAGGGTCGTCCGACTCTCTGCACCCCACCAATCAGTTTATATGCAATAGCTCAGGTAATGGAAATCAGTACCAGGACTGTCTATTGTGTAGTTACATAGTGTAAGGGAATAGGTAGCGGGATGTCATCTCCTGGGTAGACAGGCACAGTTTACCAGGCACACAGTCAAAATTTCAGTCCAAGCAGCGGGAGGTTCATTTAACTGACCTCAGCCAAATTTATTGTGTCACCGCCAATTCTGGGAGACGTTCAGTCAGAGGTTCCTCCCTGTCTTGTGTATGACATTCTTTGTTTTGGTTTCACTTTGCTCAGTTCCTTTCTCTCCTTAGCTGCCTCTTATCTTGATTAATTGGCTTGCTTTATATTCCCTCCTATACGGTTTCTTATTTTGGTTTATATTACTTCCTGGATGAAGTGTGTGCTGCTGGAGGCTGCAGTTGTTTTGCTCTAAGATAAGTGCATTCCATTTACTTTGTGTTTTGTTTGCTGGCTTGATTCTAGGTGACTCTGACTCCCTCCGTATTCTGTGCTGGGAGCCGGTGGCCATACCCCTCACTACTTTAGAGAATTCAGGTGTCACTCAGTTATAGGTACGAGGGCATGTATTGGTCTACCACCGGGACCTGTACATGTGCATAGCAGTTTGGGAGAGTTCTTAGGGATTTAAAGGGCCCTCCTATATTTTCCTTAGTTTGGGATCAAGCCAGTCTGTCGTTATTTATCAGTTCCTGCTAACTGTTCTCCATCCTTGACATATTGTTAGGTTGAGGTACAGAACATAAGATAAAATACAACAGACAAAATCCTATGCCTGTCTCGCTCTAACTAACCCAGCGTCGGCCTAATACCGGGCACCAAACAAAATAGCAAATTCGATACCTCTTGAAGGGCTCTCACAGGCTCCAAGCAGATAACCTGTTCCCAGGCTGAGAGCAAGGTGTGACTGGGCTCCTGCCTTTACATAAGTCCAACAAACCTGAAGATTAATTAATATGAACAGCCCAAGACCCGGACTGTCCGGGTGGAGTGGGGGCCCACCCTTCTCTCCCCACTTCAGCAAACCAGGCCCTGAAAGCGGGTTTTCAACAAACCCTAACAGACAACAGCAGATCTATGCCATTCACATCCTGGTTGCTTTCAATAAAACCATGAAGTGAGGAACCTTGGACAAATATATATCCTATCCACCACTTCTCCAGACACTGTGTCACAATACTTAATATGGTTGAAAAAGATACAAGTCCTTCAAGTTCAACCAAGGGATAAGTGGAGATGTGAATTTTGGGAAAGGAGAAAGATGTTGGTTGGCAGCACTGCTCCTATTGAAGTGAATGGGAGCAATGCTGTTGTAACCACTACTCAGAATAGATAGCTATCAATATAAAAGGATCGGAAAGTGCCTTTCTTGGCATCTGATGCTTCTGCACTTAAAGAGGAATTCCCATTTGAGACAATGGGGGCATATCGCTAGGGGGTTCGGCCACCACCAAGCGCTCTCCTTGTAGTAGTGAATGGGAACACAGCAGGCTTGCGCGGCCACCGCTCCCATTCATTTCTGTGGGGCCGACGATTATTTTTCGGTGGCCCCATAGAAATGAATAGAGGGTGGCTGCACATGCGCAGAGTTCTCTCCACAACTTTCGGGGCTCCATTCTCGATGTAGGTGTGGGACCCACACCTATTAGACATTGGGGCATATCCTAGCAATATGCCCCCATTGTGTCAGATGGGAAAACCCCTTTAAAGTGGTAACAAATATTGATGTATGTAGGGTGACACTATACTTATTCTATACCAACATTACTAAAAAGTGGGTTAGCATTGCTCACCCACAGCACATTATATATTCTTAAGGAGATTTTTGAGCTTAGCATAGAAAATATTAGTGTTCGAATAAGAGGGGCAGGAGACATGAACATTCATTAAGTGTGGCCAGACTAGAGGGCGCAGCCTGAAGGGAGGCCAGCATGATGAGGGGAGGCATCAGCGAGATAGGTTAGACAGGGATTGGTGTGTTAAAAGGTAGGGGCGGAGTGAAAAAGGGGTCTTAAATAGGGTGTCAGGAGGCGGGAAAGGGGCCATTTTAGAAAATGAAATTAGCCAGACAGATGTAGATACTCTACGAAAGAAGGCTGAAGTGCAGGGACCGGAATGGTTACAGGCCCAGCTTCAAGGCCTGATTAGTGAAGAAGATGTAGGGGACAGGTCCGCGCAGCAAGAGACGCCCCGGCCACGACGTTCACGGACGCCGATGCGCCTCAGTCAAGAGCAGGTCCCCAGAGTCTGGCGCCGGGTCAGGAGCTTCTACAGGGACCCTTCACGTTGGAAAAGCGGCAGCCTCCTGCTCGCTTGTCCCGCTGTGGGACTCCAGACGCAGGATCATCACCAGCACTCCCCTGCTGGTGAAAATGGTGGCGCAGGACCAGTTTCGGCGGGTCCCCTGTCAGTGACAGGGAGGCCGTCCGACGCAGTTATGGGAGCAAGGACGATGCATGTGAGGCTGGTGCATGTGAGTGGGCGGCAGGACGCTGGCCCCCCCTTCTTCAGTGCCGGTGCCAGCATGAGGTTGGCTGTTGAAAACAAGAAGCAGAATGCTGGCTCCGCCTCTTCATCGAACAGCACCAGCACATCTGCTTTGGGGCCCCTGGGATCTAGATCAGTCGCTGGCACTGGCCTGCCACATCTGGATAATGGATCTGTGGCTGGACTGGATTCTGGATCTGCGTCTGGACGGGATACAGGATCTGTGGCTGGTGGGATCACAGCGCCCAGGCAGCCTGGTCAGTTACCATAGCGACCTTTCTTATCTATCCTTAATACCTTGGGGGGGCGGAGGGGTTGGGGGACTTGGGTCTGGGCTTGTCAATTTATTAGGGCTCAACCCGTTACATAGCATGGGTAGGAGTGCCGTCCAAACACAGGTTGCGGGCATTATGGGTGGGAATGCCGCACCGTCTACAGGATCGGGTTCTGTGTCAGTACAGACACAGGCTGGAGGTTTGCTTGAGGATGAGCCAGTTAAGATGGATAAAGCTGCGCGGGGGGATGTTTAGGTGTGCTTTGAGGGCCCTTTAGGAGCACACTTAAAACAGGACGCAAGGGATCGGAGTTGGAAAGGAGAGTATGTTGAAATTTTTTCACTGCTCCCCCTTGAGTGCTTTATTTTGGACAGGGCCAAAAAAGACGACGGTAAAAAAGAAGAGGAAGAAAAGCTCTGGTATCGATTGATTCCTCGCACATTTTCTAATTGGCTGAAAGCTTTTGCGATTTTAGCCAGTGTTATTGGGGAAAAAGTGCCCGAATGTTGTTCGCTATTTTTTGCTATCTTGACGTGATTGGCGACGCATACCGCAAATATGGTGGCCAAGCCTGGCTCCGCTATGACGAACTATTTCGCCAGCGGAAGGCCGTGCGCCCCAACGTTCGTTGGGACAACAAGGATATTGCTTTATGGTTAAAAGTGCGCTGGTTAGAACGGCTCAGTCCTTTCGGTGTGAAGCGGGAGGACCCAGCCAATCCATGTTTGCTACTGCGTCGGCTAAGGGACTGTGCTTTTTGTTTAACGAAGGAGGGTGTAAGTTTGGGGTGAAGTGCAAATTTAAGCACAAATGCACTTCATGTGGGGAGCACATGGGGCTAGTAGATGTTTCAGGGAAATAAGCAAAAAGGTCCAAAGGGGGTGACACCAGTGCGACTGGAAAAGATGGCGCCATTTCTAATTAGGTACCCTGATTTGGAGGCGGCGCATTTGTTAAGGGATGGGTTCTAGTTAGGTTTCGTATCACCTCTGTTCCGGGGAGCGTTTTGTTAAAAAGAATTTGCGTACGAGCACAAAGAAGTAGTCACCGAAAAGCTGTTTCGGGAAGTGCGGCTGGGATGGATGGCTGGGCCAATTTCGGAACCTCCGTTGTCGGATTTGCATTTGTCCCCGCTGGGGTTGTGCCCAAGAAGGTGCCGAATAAATTTTGGCTCATTCATCACTTGTCGTATCCTAAGGGTTCGTCGGTCAATGATGGGATAGATCCCGACCTGTGTTCGGTGGTGTATACATAATTTAACACGGCAGTTGGGTGGGTAAAAATTCAGAAAAGGGGCATTGTTAGCGAAACGGATATTAAAGCGACTTTCCAGTTACTGCCGGTGCACCCTGACAGTTTACATTTGTTGGGTTGTTTTTGGGAGGGAATTTTTTCCCTATGGGGTGCTCACTGTCCTGCACGTATTTTGAAACTTTTTGGGTGGGAAGTTGCAGACGTGGCCAGATGGACCTCTATCATCCATTACTTGGATGACTTCCTATGCATAGGCCTGCCAGGATCGACTGTTTGCTCTTTATTGTTACATACGCTGGAAACGTTGTTTGCGGGGTTTTGAGTCCCATTGGCACCAGAGAAGACGGTGGGCCCAGCGACCGAACTAAGTTTTTATGTATCATTATTGATACCGAAAGGATGGAATGTCAGTTGCCTCCAGGCAAGCTGGAGGATTTAAAAATACGGTGCAGCGGGTGCGAGACTGAACAAGATACAATTACACGATTTGCAGTGTAGCGAGGTGGTGAATTGTTTTGATTTTGAATTATTCCCAGATGTGGCAGGGGGACGGGGTTTGGGGTCTGCTGTCAAGGGCAGTGGTGCGCAGAGAGATGGCCGAAGGGTGGTTTTCACAGGGTTGGGTACGCAGTCTAGCTTTGCTCGAGCTCTTTCCCGTCCTGGTGACAGTTTGGAGGTAAAGATTTCATAACAGCAAAGTGCGTTTCCAATGCGATAATCTGGGAGTGGTTCAGGCAATCAATTAATTGTCGGCATCGTCGCCCCAAGTTGTGCAGTTATTGCAACGTTTGGTCGTGGAGGGTTTGTCGCTGAATGCTTGGGTGATAGCAGTTCATGTTCCAGGGGTCTAAAATTGTATAGCTGATGCACTTTCTCGTTTTCAGTGGGAGCGATTCCGGCTGTTGGCGCCGGAGGCAGACGAGTTCCCCCTGTCCTGTCTGACTTTTCTTTGGGATCTGCTGGAGGAACAGTAGCAGGGCTGATCTGGTCGTCGTTGGCCCCAAATATATGGGACGCCTATGCTAAGGCTTGGATTTGTTGTAAAATTGGTGTAGCACGTTAGGGGTTGATGTCGACAGCGTGGGAGGTGATTTGGAGGCCCCTATGCCTTGCATAGACGAGCGCTGGTCAGTAGAGAAATTGAACAGAGTGGTGGCAGGTTTAGCTTTTGGCTTTCGCTTACTTGGTTTGCCTGACATCACTAAATTCTTTTGGTAGCTCAGGCTTTGAAGGGTTGGAGACCCCAAAGGGGAGGTGAGGATGATAGGCGACTAGTATCATTCGCCCTGCTGTTAGATATGGGCAGGCAGGTAGAGATTGTCTTCTTTTGAGTTTTCTTTGTTCAAGCTGGCCTTTTCGTTGGCCTTCCTTGGGGCCTTGCGTGTGGGGAATTAGTTAATGGTAGTGTTCAGAGACCGGGTGGTTTGTTGCAGGAGGACGTCGATCTCTATCCCAATAGGTTGGAGTTTAGAATTAGACGGTCAAAGACGGACGTGAGTGGGAGGGGTTATAGGGTGGTACTTTATGCAGTTACGGGATGTGCAATGTGCCCAGTGCGATGTTTGGGGGATTACTGGGCAGTTAGAAAGGGGACGTTTGCTCATCTTTTGCTTCACGATGACTGCTCTTTCCTGTCCAGTTTCTTGCAGTTTTTCGTCTGTGTTTAACTCGCTGGGTTTGAATATGGCGGGTTATATGAGTCATTCCTTTCGCATAGGGGCAGCTACCGAGGCCGCAAGGTGTAGGGCAGGGGATGAGGTTGTCAAGCGTATTGGTCAGTGGGAACCCTTTCGTTTTGGATCTTATGCACGCCCGGCTCGCCTTTAAGGAGTAGGAGGTTATGTTGTGTTCTTTGTTGACTTTAAATGGCAGTTATTTTCGGGCTAAAGTTAGTGGGTGCCCTGTTTTTCTTTTCCTTCTCTTTGCAGAATGGCGGCCGGTTTTACTTTGGATCATGGGCCATTTGTTCGTTTTTGGGAAGCCTTCCCAGCGGCGGTACGGCATAATGGAGCGACAGCTAGGTTTTTCAAGGGACGTTGGGGTGATCTGTTGGCTAGAAAGAGAGGTATGGTGTGGAGTAGTGTTTTACTATAGGTACATAGGTTTTGCGCTTGGATAGACCCCGGATCTGTTGGTCTTACACATAGGTGGAAATGATTTAGGGGAACGACCTTTCTGCGAGTTAATTAGGGATTACAAATTTGATTTATTGTGGATCTGGGCATTATGCCCTGGCTTAGTAACGATGTGTGGTGTGGAGTACGGTCAGCAGGCCGTGTGAACAAATCCCGGATAAAGGTGAATTGGGTTGTGGGAAGATTTATGTCGCAAAATTGGGCTGTAGCCGTAAGACATGCAGAATTGGAACAAGGCTCATGGACTTTTAGGAGTAGTGATGGGGTGCATCTCAATGCGATTGGAATTGATCTTTGGTGTCTCGGCTTGCAAGGGGGAATTGAAACCACGTTAGGAGTTTGGAGGGACGCACAGGCTTAAGGGCTCAAGCCTGTGTGTTCTTGGTGGCGGGAGGTCCTTGGAGTTGGTGGAATAACAGGTTCTGGAGGATGGGAGGACTCCATGGTTGGGGCTGGACTCCCATGGTTGGTATTTCCGGGGCAGGTTTTTAGGTCCATCAGTGGTGCCTCCGAGCTGGCGCTCATCGGCTCGGGGCAGGATGGTGTACACTATGGAGGAGGGTTTAACCAAAACAGTTGGGGTTTCGAGGACCTCCCTCGTCATTAATATATGTTATACATATGTTTAGGGGTGTGTTGTCATATGCCGTTGCATATGGGTTGGTTGTACAGTTCTTGGGAAATTTAAATATGTAATAATAAAACGGCTGCTGTGGCTGATTCAATCCAACCTGGTGTCAATGTCATTATTTTGGGACATGACGGGAGTGGGGTGTGGGAATGGAATCGAGCACGATAGCCAATACCTGTGTCAAGAGAATGTAAGGTGTGTGAGAGAGAGAGATCCTGCTTCACAGGGAATGCCCATTGAGCACTGAACTTGTCAGTGTCAGATAAAGCAATGCAGAAATCAGCAAAAAAACAACCTCTCCAGGTACACAGGTTTTCTGAAATAAGACTTGCTTTGTTTTCTAGAGTTTGCCTGAAAATCACTATTAAAATTTGGCTGGATGAAATATGACAAGCTGCCATTGGAACATAACCATCTCTTCTTTACCATCAACCTACTTATTAATTAATTTCATAACTGACCTAGATGCATACCTCCAGCAAAAAAGTCTATGTAATATGTAATAGAAGTGATGAGGACAGCACTGCTCCTCTACAACGGGGCGTATGCCTGCATAAGAGCCTTTTCTTAGACTATTTAGCATTTGTTGTTCCTCTTCCAGGATGATCTCATTCAGCATTGTGTCATTGATATAACATCTTCACTGGGTTGATCCCGCTTATTAGTAGGCTTATTTCATAGTTCACCTACAATGTAGATTACCTATTCTCTTCTATGAAATGCAGAAGGTGAAAGCAGTGTATTTGTGTTTACTCAGTTGCAATACCTATTCATGCCTGATGAGGGCAGTGACATGTAATAAAGGGTAAATACAGAACACCTTGTTAAAAGCAAATCATTTACAGTCTTTAGATTAAATACATATAATATGCCAGTGGCAGTGCCAGTTGCCACACTAGTGCTATGTTTGGAAAATGGTCTGTAAGCTGTGTAATAGGGTGGGCTCCCAGGATACAGCGAAGTCACGAACAAGGAAAGCAACTCAAATACCAGTTTTGCCAAAACAATATTTTTTACTTAAACATGGTCATGAATGCAACCACAGATGCTAGTTACACACAAATAAATTTGCATACACCCAGCCAGGGACTGGGGCCCTTGTGTTGTACAGCGCTGCGCCCTCCGGTGGTTGCTGGAGGTATTAGCGGTAAATTTACCTACTGGTGGGCTCAATAGACCAGAAACAATTGTTGGGTGCGTGATGAGGACTAGCCTGCGGTACAGCACAACAGCTTAAAATCTTATTCCATGCTATAATAATTCCCTCCCCCCAACAACTGGTTTAACAGCACATGCCTATAATGTCTCTCCTGAATACACCAACTTGGCTTGAATTAGTTGTGAAGCTTATCACCTCTCCGGTGTGAACTGACACTTTAAAACGTGAAGTCCTTGCTAAGAGCAGTTAACAGCATGTGTGGCCTGACACAAACAGTAAAACTAACTACAGGCCTGGTTTCAGTCTCTGGGATACTAGGCGCCAAAACTTTATGAGATGCATGCACCATTAGTCTTACCGACCCGGGTCTGCTCTGTATAAGCTGGTGACTGTGGATGGAACAAGGGTTTCTCCAACTAGCGTGCCATACCAAATTGTCTGTGGCTTTACTCCTCAGCTTCCATCTGAGTTCCTGGCAGCAGTTCCCCTTCCTCTGGACAAGCTCAGGTAATGGACACGATCAGCTCCCCTTGGCTGCAGATATGGTCCCTGGAGGATGCTCTCATGCTTGAATGTAGAGGGATTCTACTCATATACAGCTCCTGGATGCCTCTTCCAAGCTCACCCTAAGATGGAGGATCCTTCACTTCTTTTCCAGGCTTGTAACTCCACCCCTGAGAGTTTTCAACATGAGATAAAACTAGAAATACAGTCCTTTTTAGCTATGCTTAGGAAACAGTGGCTTCTTCTGGCCAAACAGCAGAATGTGCCAAATTATGCAGGGACACCCCCCCCCCCCATTGGTAACACCCATCTGGACCTTCATTGCAAACTTCTAGTAATTCATGTTTAAATTCTAGCAGGAACAATCAAGGAATAGCACAGTATAGAGTCATAAAAATAGATTCTCCAGAATTAGATGGGGGTGTAAGTAGTTACTAAAACAGACGTGTCAGGGGAGTTTACAGGTCCTCTTTAATAAGAGTTGTAGCCAACCACCATCCTGGAAAATAGTACAGTATCGTCTTGTTTCTGAGTGTTATTGCTGGGCTTAGCTCATGGACGAAAGGTGCCCCTTGTATCAGGTACATCAGTTGTGCCTGTCGGCAGTCACCAGAGGCTGCACAGTCAGCCCTTTATACCAACCATGTGGCCTCAAGACCAAGCTGAGCAAACTTAACAGAGAATGAAGTAGCTCTGTCAGCTGAAGATTACGGGTAGAAGGGTAGATTTTGGCCACTAAAAGGTAATCTTTTTTAAACCGCCTTCCAGTTATCCTAATTAATATTATAATTTATATATTTCATTATTATCATATATCTAAACAGTCCACTTTTATTGTATTATTGCATTTTAATTTTTTTCTCATTATGATAAGAGATCACATTAATTACATGCTCTGTTACGTGCGATTTGCTGACTTATTAAAATTTATCAATCATACAAAGACAGCTCAGCAGGATAACCGATTTGACCTTAAGAAGACTGAGGAGAGGTAAAATATCTATTACTATTAAAAGTGTGTATGAGTATGTTAAATACATATGTGTACATGAGAGGCAACGTCAGTTTCAATGTAACAAAAGTCCTCCAGGCTGGAGGTCATTATAAGTAAATTTGGTAGCATAGTAACACATATTAGAACCATATAGATAATTATTTTATTTTCCTTGTAGAGCGAAGTAGATCCAAGATGTATTGTTATAAGCTCACCATACTGAAAACAATGCAAAGGATTCTCTGGGAGACACATCTGCATACCTCCTGCTATTAGACAACCCCCATCCTAATCATGTATCGTTTGCTGCAGAACACCTATATCATCCATACTCCCTTTTCACTATCTTTTGAAGGTTTTTAGAATGCAAGAATTGGATACTAGCTCACCAGTCACCACATCATTAAAGGATACAAGCAGGAATGTGCTTGGGTAGCTGTACCAAAAAATGTATTATTAGATATTTGCCACAGTGAATGGTGATGCCCGTGCATTACACCAACAATTCATCAGATTCAGTGGGCACCATGTAATGCCTCATTTGCTTTGTGGTGTTGCTGCCTGGGATTTGAACACTTGCTGCCAGGTTCCTGTGAAGATTATAGCTGTTTGCTTGAGTGTTCAAGCAACCGGGCATCTTCGCATTGTACTCTCTTTGGGGGACCCTACTGACAAAAAGGATTGTCCAAAGTGGACAATCCCTTTAAAGTGCGTATAACATTTCAACAAACTTTGCATTATTCAATAGTACGGTGTATGTATGTGAGGAATAGCACTATTTCTGGCCAATATATGACTTGTATCTGGCATTTTACAAGTGAAACCCTGTGCATGCTGAATGTCTAGTTTGCAGTTTTCCCAGATCTGATGGCTGCATCATAGAAAGTAGAGGAGAGCCTGCTACCTAACTGTCTATCACTCTGTAACGGTCCTTGGCTCACCTGAGTCAGAGGACAGCCGGCTGGTGGTTGGAGTCCAGTGGCAAAGACCCACAGAAGCAGGAGGCAGGTAGCGTGGTCGATCAGTCCGGGTCGGCAGTAGAGATGGCAGCGAGGTAACAGCAGGAGTAGACAGAGGCGTGGTCGGTGGAAGGCAAAGGGTCAATGCAGGCGGCAGTTCAGCGAGGTCAAGCGGTCGGGTCGGCAGCAAAGGTAAACAGCAGTAGTCGTGGAGGAGCAGAGAGGAAGCTTGCTACAGGCTTGGAGGCACAATAACCAGCAGAGGTCTGGTGCTAGAGGCTGGGCTTATAAAGGGGAAGTAACAGGTGCACGGAATCAAGACTGATGAACAAGAGTAGGCTGGAGCAAGATAGATCAAAGAGTTCAGCAGGAGGAAAAGTCCAGAAGGGCTGGTAGTCTAGTGGCTAGAGCTACCGCCTGGAACATGACTGGTCATAGGTTCGATTCCCGACACGCTCACTCAGAAGCAGCCCTAGAATCATGGGGGTATTATAGAGAAGTTATGACATGTATGGATGCAATTATATCAGGTGGGCTGAGACAGGAACTGTCTATTTAGCTGATCAGTCTCTTTGGCCGTGTGTGTCTCACTTAGCTCTTGCTCACTCCTTTCCACTCCCTCTCCATAGTTTTGTGAGGGCTGATATAATCGGATTTCAAACTTCAGTAAGCCAGCCAAACAAGACATTTTTCTCAGATAAGATATATTACAAAGTTTTTTTATGGTTATTTGTACTATTGATTTACTCAAAGTTGTGTGAAAAGATAATGACCATTTAAAGAACAGTTATCCAAATCCATAGTGTACATTTGAAAAGTTTAAGTATTACGTTATATTCCGTATATTTACTACACCTAAAGTTCAGGTTCACTCATCCCAAGTGTACACCCATTTAAAAAGGTCAAACATTGACTTATAGGATAGCTATCCTACATCTGGTGCCATTAGAGGCTTAGGTTGCTAAGAGATCATAAGCATACCATCTTCCCAGAATTAAAGAGGACCATTGCCTTGCCTACAAGACTCTTCATTGCTATTTAGGCGGAGATATAGTATCCCCTGTACCCATTTATAGTACTTGCACCAAACATGTCTCTACTCTACGTTCACTGATGCAGAGTTGGTGATATAACTATACTCCTTATAAGCAGAGTGCCCCATGTCTTTAAAGGGGTTGTCCAAAATTAGGGAAAACATGAAAGTGTTCTACTTAAAAACAGTGCCACACCTATCCACAGGTTGGGCCTAGTTTTGCAGTTCTGCTCCATTGAAGTTAAAGGGACTGAGCTGCAATATCACACACATCCTGTGGACAGAAGAAAGCAGCCATGTTTTCCTAATCCTGGAAAGCCCCTTCAAGAGGTACATGTTATTCACTTCTTGTGCACCAGGCCACGCTGTGCACCCTTGCTCCTTCTGTTTCCTCTGCCATCCCCTCCCTGTAATTGAAATAGCCAGGCAAGATGACTGTGCATGAACTTGGCCATGTCAATCAAAACGGAGAGTGAGGTGCTGGGTGAGAATGGAGGAGTTGCAAGGGTGCACAGAGTAGCTTGGGCCTGCCCTTAGTGCACTTACCTGTTCATTTGCATATCTGCTAGAAGTATTTTCTTCTCTAGAATAAAGCAACAGATCAAAAAATGAAAGGTATCATTACATTCAACTCTACAAGGCATTGTGCCTGGTTTATCTTTGAATTTCCTGGTGACAGATTCATTTTCATCTCTGTTCTGTATTAAATCTTGCATCATTATAAATTGCAGTGCAATTTTACTGCCTGTAAAACAATGTGGGCCAGCAGGATCACAGAATATCATATCACTTTCACATGAAGATTCCCGACCAGAGGGACTGCGCTAATGATGGAGATGTGATGGTGCATGTGTCTATGTGATTAGTTGTGTTATCAGATGTGCCAGTTTCACCCTGTGAATCACTCATTGGATTTGTCGTATTTGCGATAATGAGCTCTGCTGGCAGGTGGCTACCTTCTAATCAGAGGCCACAGGTAATTGGAGTATTATGTAGAAATTACCTACATGAAGGCAAATAATAAGTGTGTCTGGGATATTGTTTCCAGGAATTTGAGCCAAATGCTTTTATGCAAGGCTTTATTTCTTCCTTTGTTCCTTTGTCTGAAGATCTTAATTTCTATAATATTTTTGCTCCAAAATTGTATAAAAAAATTTCACTAGGACTTTACCCCTTCACTGCCTAGACTACCAAGAACCTAGCCTTAAAGGGGTTGTGCAGCGATTTATATCGATGACCTACCCTCAGGATAGGTCATCAATATCTGATCTGCGGGGACCGAGCTTCCTGGTCTTTACAATACGTGTCATCTCCTGTGGAGCGCAGCGTGGTATGATTACAAGTACTGTCTCGATTCAAGTGAATGGAGCGTGTACCCGTTATTACACTGCAATTCCGATATGGTGGGGGTGCTGGTTGTCTGACCCCCGCAGATCAGATATTGATGACCTATTCTGATAAAAGGTCATGAATATAAGGGCTCATGCACACCACTGTTGGCTGTTGGCAGATATCATGTAAAACGGACAAGAATAGGATATGTTCTATTTTTTTGCAGGGCCGATAAACGGACATATAAATGTGGACAGCACACAGGTGTGCTGTCCGCATCTTTGCAGCCCGTTGAAGTGGATGGTTCCGCATCGAACCCGCAAAAAATGCGGATCAGATGCAGACCAAACATACGTTTGTGTGCATGAGCCGTAAATCGCTGCACAACCCCTTTAATACCTTCACTATTTGGGCATTTTCTAGCACTATTATTTGGACAGTGAGTTTTATATGATTGTTAAATGGCAGTATGTGAGAAATAAAGTTAATTGGGCATTATTATGATAGTATTGGTTAGGTACTGCATGGCACTATTATTTAGATAGTGTACGGAGTGTGGGAGTCGCTCTGGTAGATAGCAGTGCGGGTGCAGTATAGAGGCAAAACGGAGTCCAGAAAGTGTAGCAAACAGTGTTTAATTCACACTTGCAGCAAATACACAGCAAACAGTCACTTGGTGTTAATTCACACCCATCAGAAAACGTGCGGCAAAACAAAATAGTTCAAAACAGGCTCCAGTCACCTGGGAGGCTTTAGGTGCAGGTTCGCACCTGGCTGTCAGTCCAGCCGCAAGGCGATCGACGTCCGGCTTCCAGGCCGACTGCACTCCTCCTTGCTTGGGCTCTTGCTTCCAGCCCAGAGAACTCCACACAGCACAGCATGGATCAGCACTCCCAAACTCAAGTGATTCCACAGCCTAACAGCAGCTCCAGGACAATCACCCTCAGCTGCTGAGGAGGCTGCCTTTAAAGGCCCGGATAAAGTCCGGCCTGGACCGTGGGGAGTAGGCACCCACCCAACTCTTTGCCTACTCCCAGTAAGAGCCGGCCCGGATTGGCTTTGCAGCCAAACTAAATATCAACTTGTCAAGCAGCACTAGCTGCTGCTGACACATAAAAACCCGGCTCTTACCTCACCGAGGCCAGGAACCTCGGTGACACGTACCTCCCGTCGACAACGGTACCTTGCACCTTACCACATACCCCCCCTTTGTTCAACCCTGAGGGGTGAACACATGTGAGGCAGTGGACGCGGGACAGGGCATCTGCGTTACCCTGCAAGCGGCCTGCCCTGTGTTCTACCGCAAACTTGAAATTCTGCAGAGACAAGAACCATCTGGTGACCCGAGCATTCCTGTCTTTCGCCTGGCACATCCACTTTAGAGAGGAATGGTCGGTCACCAGACGGAACTTTCTCCCTAGCAGATAATAGCGGAGAGACTCTAGTGCCCACTTGATGGCCAGGCACTCTCTCTCCACTATACTGTACCTGGTCTCGGCTGGGGTGAGTTTGCGACTCAGGAAAACCACGGGATGCTCCTCCCCATTGATTTCCTGAGAGAGTACAGCCCGAGGCCCACTTCAGAGGCATCGGTCTGTACCACAAACTCTCTCTTGAAGTCGGGCGTCACCAAAACCGGGGACCCACACAGGGCCGACTTCAGAGCAGAGAAAGCCTCCTCCGCCTTCTCACTCCAGCTAACCTTCCCAGACTTTCGCCCCTTCAACAGGTCTGTCAACGGCGCTGCTATTGTGGCAAAGTGGGGTACAAACCGCATGTAGTACCCTACAATTCCCAGGAATGACTTTACCTGCCTGGTGGTGACCGGTCGGGGCCAGTACGTATGGCCTCTACCTTAGTTACCTGAGGCTTGATGACTCCCGCCCAATGACATATCCCAGATATTTAGTCTCTTCCAACCCAATCGCACACTTCTTTGGATTGGCGGTTAGTCCAGCTTTCCTCAGGGCATCCACTACCGCCTGCACTTTGGGCAAATGGCTTTCCCAGTCGGTGCTGTGGATGATTACATCATCTAAGTAGGCCGAGGCGTACCGACGATGAGGTCGCAGCACTATGTCCATTAACCTTTGGAAGGTGGCGGGGCGCCATGCAGGCCAAAGGGTAACACCTTGTAGTGATACAGGCCCTGCGAGGTAACAAAAGCGTTTTTCCTTGGCCGACTCCGTTAAGGGTACCTGCCAGTACCCTTTAGTGAGGTCTAGCACAGAAAAATAACGGGCTTGTCCTAAATTCTCAACAAGCTCGTCTACCCGGGGCATGGGATACGCATCAAACTTGGATACTTCATTTAACTTGCGAAAATCGTTGCAGAACCGCAGCGTCCCATCCTGGCTTGGGTATTAGGACTATGGGACTGGCCCACTCACTTTTCGACTCCTCAATGACATTGAGCTTCAACATTAATTGCACTTCCTCCGCGATGGCCCGTCGCCGAGCCTCAGGTACCTGGTAGGGTTTTAACCGGATTTTGGCCTGAGGCTCCGTGACAATGTCATGTTGGATGAGAGACGTGCGGCCAGGGAGGTCCGAGAACACATCCGTGTTTCGACTGACGAACTCCCTGACTTCCTGAACTTGTTTGGAAGACAAACTGTCTGCAATTTTACCGTGGTTACTGCTTCGCAGGCCTCGAACTGTGGGGCTGGCCCCTTTTCACCTAGAAGTCCTGGCCGGGGGCTGTGGTCGTCGGCCGTGTCCCTATCTTTCCACGGCTTTAGTAAATTCACGTGGTACACCTGCTCCGGCTTACGCTGCCCTGGCTGGTGTACCTTGTAATTTACTTCCCTACCTTCTCGATCACCTCATAGGGGCCCTGCCACCTAGCTAGGAACTTGCTGTCAAGGGTGGGTACTAGTACCAAAACCCGATCTCCCGGATTGAAGTCCCGTACCCGAGCCTGACGATTGTACACCCTACTCTGGGCTTGTTGCGCTGCCTCCATATGTTCCCCGGACCAAGGGCAACACCCTTTCCATCCGTTCCTGCATCTGGGTGACATACTCAATGACACTTTTGTGGGGGACAGGCTGTTGTTCCCACGCTTCCTTGGCGATATCCAACAGGCCCCGGGGTGTCTGCCATAAAGCAGTTCGAAGGGCGAGAACCCAGTAGAGGCCTGGGGCACCTCTCGCACTGCGAACATGAGATAGGGCAGAAGCAGGTCCCAGTCCTTCCCATCTCTAGACACCACCCTTTTTAACATATTTTTAGAGTTTGGTTAAACCTTTCGACAAGACCGTCCGTTTGCGGATGGTAAACGGACGTCCATAATTGCTTTATACGCAATAACTTACACAGTTCCCTCATAACTTTGGACATAAAAGGGGTCCCTTGGTCTGTCAGAATCTCTTTTGGCAGGCCCACACGGGAAAACATTTCCATTAACTCTTTGGCAATGAGCTTAGCTGAGGTATGTCGTAGAGGCACCGCCTCCGGATACCGAGTGGCATAGTCGAGAACTACCAGAATGTGTTGGTGGCCCCTGGCAGACTTTGGTACAGGCCCGATTAGATCCATAGCGATACGCTCAAACGGGACCTCAATGATTGGAAGAGGTACAAGGGGCTACGGAAATGTGGCTGGGGGCTATTTACCTGACAGGTTGGACAGGACTTACAATAATTCTCTACCTCCTTGAACACACTGGGCCAATAAAACCGCTGCAGTATGCGGTCCTGGGTTTTATGCCACCCCAAGTGTCCCCCAAGAACGTGTTGGTGGGCAAGCTCCATGACAAGCTTGCGATACGCTGTGGGCACCACCAACTGTTCAACAGGCTCACCCGGATTTGGTTCACCCGATATAACATTTCTTGGTGAACAACAAAGCGGGAAATATTAACTCAGCCCCTGGTTTCTGGGGTTTACCATGAATTTCCACCACATTCTCCCAGGCCCTGGTTAGGGTTTGGTCCCGGTGTTAGGCGGTCCCAAAATTGTCTCCGGAGGCGTGGAGGTCTGCCAACTCAGGTCCCGGTGGCAAGTCCTCCATGTCTCCCACCATTACACTCAGTGGGGGTGTCTCCCCTCTATCACAGAAGTGGTGGTCACCCTACCGCAGGCCCTTCGGACTCGGGCTCCCAGGGCTCTGGCCTCCCACTGGAACCAGGCCACTCTGCTAGGGTTACCCCTGTCTCAGAGCTATTAGTCACTTTCATCTCAGGCCATAGTGACGGAAAACCAGGAAGTCTCTCCCAATTATTAGTTCATAAGGTAGCTTTGTGGAGATCGCCACTTCACAAGTCCAGGTGCCGGCCGCCGTGGCCAGAGACATTACGGCAGTGGGATAGTCCTTTAAGTCTCCATGTATGCACACCACACCAACTTTCCGGCCCGTATACTGGGTGGGCTGTACCAGGGCAGCACTTACCAGGGTTACTAGGCTCCCTGAGTCCAGCAGTGCCACTGCCAGGTTATCACCCACTTGCACCTGGCATAGGTGACGATTGTCTATGGTCTCGGGGTGCCAGTTGCACACAGTCTCCGGGCATACATGGAAGCCCGGTACCCATAATTAATCTCCATGGGTTCTCCCCACTGTGGACAGTCGGCCCTTACGTGGCCAGACTCGTGACACCGCCAGCAGACTATCGGGGCCGGGTCTGCAGGGGATACACCCGAGCAGGTTTCTCGGGTACCAGTCGTCGGGACTGGATGGGAGACATCCGGGGTTTGACCGGCCCCCTCCCAACAACACCCCTTTCAAGTTTTTGTGGCCTCATAACGCTCCACCAGGTCGACCATTTCTAGGGCATTCGTGGGGGATACCTGGCCGATCCAGTGCTGAAGGGGGTAAGGCAGGGCCCTCCAGAACATGTCGGCCAGCAGTCGGTCCAGCATAGCAGTCGGACTTAGAACATTAGGCTGCAGCCACTTTTGCAACCTGTGCAGCAACTGATAGCACTGTGGTCTGGCGGGTTCAGCCGTTTTAAAGTCCCACTGGTGGACCTGCTGAGCCCGGACCAACACGTTTACCCCCAGTCTGGCCAGGATCTCCCCCTTCACCGTGGGGTAATCAGCAGCCTGGTCATCTGCCAAGTCAAAAAAAACTTGCTGGGGTCCGGATTCCAGGAACGGAGCGACCACTTCAGCCCACTAGTCACAGGGTAACTTCTCCCTCACGGCCAACTTTTCAAAGACCGCCAGATAGGTCTCAACGTCGTCCGAGGGGGTCATCTTTGGGATCGCCGCACGGACCGCTTTCCGGGCATCATGGACGTGGTGGGACGCTCCTGCAGCTTGTAACGCCATCACATGCTGTAAAAGTAGTTGGTTGGTCTCCCGCTGCTGCACGTTAGCCTCAATGAGGGCTTTCACAGCAGCCTCCATGTTGCCAGCAATTCCTGTTTGCAACTTTGCCGGTTTTATATATGCCATGCACTTGTGCTCAGCAAAACAAACAAACTTCGGCGTTCACGAGGCCAGGAACCTCGGTGACACGTACCTCCCGTCGACAACGGTACCTTGCACCTTACCACAGGAGCTATTATTCAGGCACTGAATAGCTGGACATTCTAAGAAATTATTGTTTGCTATTGATTGGCAGTATTTGGGTATACATAGATCAGGGTTATATGGGCACTCTATGGTTGTTTTACTTGGATACTGCATGGAGGTATTATTTAGGTATTGTATGGTGGTATTGTTCAGGAAATGAATGGCTGCATAGTTTGTATATTATAAGAAATTATTATTTTGCTTTGTTTGTCCACTATTTGGGTATATATCAGTGTTATATGGGCACTATATGCTGTAGTAGATTTAGATAGATACAGCTGTACGGTATGTAAGTTATATTGTTTGACATTGCATTGCCAGGATATGGGTCGCAGGTAGTGTTGAGTAGGGTTGAGCGAACCTGAACTGCAAAGTTCGGGTTCGTACTCGAACTTTGCAAGTTTGGGTACCCGAAAACCGAACCCAGACTTTTTACTGAAGTTCTGGTTTGGGTTCGGTGTTCGAGTGATTTATTTTCCATTATAACATGGTTATGACGGAAAATAATAGCATTCTTAACAAAGAATGTTAAATAAAATGGCCATTGAGGGGTTAAAAATAATAAAAAAACCCTCACTTCATCCACTTGATCGAGCAGCCGGTATCCTCTTCTTTCTGCAGGACCTGCAAAAGGACCTGCAATGACATCACCATGCTCACCGCATAGTGAGCGCAGTGACATCATCACAGGTCCTGCTGAATGAAGATCGCAGTTCTTTTTACAGGTCCTGCAGAAAGAAGAAAGAAGAGGATAACGGTGATCAAGAGGATTTTATTATTTTTAACCACTCACTGGCCATTTTATTTAGCATTCTGTCTTAAGAATGCTATTATTTTCCGTTATAACCATGTTATAACGGAAAATAATAAAGTGAAGTTCGGGTCCCCATTGACTTTAATGGGGTCCGGGTTCGGGGTCAAGTTCGGATACCGAACCTGAACTTTGACCTGAAGTTCGGCCGAACCCGGCGAACCCGAACTTCCACGGGTTCGCTCATCCCTAGTGTTGAGTGGAGTCGCTTCATTCAAAAATTCATTTAAATGCTATACGGAGACCGACTCTGTAGAGGATTCAAATGTATGGGTTTTGCGGAGGTTAAATTCTTTATGTCTGAAGTCTTGCAAGACTTAATTGAATACAGTGCCTTGAAAAGTATTCACCCCCTTGACTTTTTTCATGTTTTTGTGCCTCACAACCTGGAATTGTTGCCCATCTCTCCTTGCAAAACTGCTCCAGCTTCTTCAAGTTGGATGGTTTGCACATGTGAACAGCAATCTTTAAGTCACAGATTTTCTATTGGATTGAGATCTGGGCTTTAACTACGCCATTCCAACACATTTACATGTTTCCCCTTAAACCACCCAAGTGTTGCTTTAGCAGTGTGTTTGGGGTCATTGTCCTGCTGGAAGGCGAACCTCCGTCCTAGCCTCAAATCACGTACAGAGTGGTACAGGTTTTGCTCAAGAATATTCCTGTATTTAGCACCATCCATCTTTCCCACAACTCTGACCAGTTTCCCAGTGCCAGCTGCTGAAAAACATCCCCATAGCACGATGCTGCCACCACCATGTTTTACTGTGGGGATGGTGTTCTTTGGGTGATGTGATGTGTTGGGTTTGCGCCAGACATAGCGTTTTCTTTGATGGCCGAAAAGTTAAATTTTAGTCTCATCAGACCAGAGCTCCTTCCTCCATACATTTTGGGGGTCTCCCACATGTCTTTTCGCAAACTCACAACGTGCCTTTTTATTTTTTGCTGAAAGTAATGGCTTTTTTCTGGCCACTCTGACATTAAGCCCAACTCTATGGAGCGTACGGCTTATTGTCATCCTATGTACAGATACTCCAGTCTCTGCTGTGGAACTCTGCAGCTCCTCCAGGGTTACCTTAGGTCTCTGTGCTGCCTCTCTGATTAATGCCCTCCTTGCCCGGTCCGTGAGTTTTGGTGGGCGGCCGTCTCTTGGCAGGTTTGCTGTTGTGCCATGTTCTTTCCATTTGGTTATGATAGATTTGATGGTGCTCCTGGGGATCATCAAAGATTTGGATATTATTTTATAATCTAACCCTGACTTGTTTCTCAACAACATTGTCCCTTACTTGTTTGGAGTTCCTTTGTCTTCACACAAGTGGACATCATTTCAATAATTATGTGATTTCTGAAGGCAATTGGTTGCACTAGAGCTTTATATGGGCTTCCCCTAACAAAGGGGTGAATACATACGCACATGCCAATTTTCTGTTTTCTATTTCTAAACAATAGTTTTATTTATATAATTTTCTCATTTCACTTCACCAACTTAGACTATTGTGTTCTAATCCATCACATAAAATTCTGATTAACAAAACATTGAATTTAAGGCTGTAATGTAACAAAACACTAAGAAAGTCAAGGGGGTGAATACTTTTGCAAGACAATGTAACTCGGACTTCGGTTATTCAAAATGAAATCATGGATCCAAAGTCGGCTTTGGTACCCAGGCATCAGCCAGTACAGAAGCCCACTCCAGATCCCAGTTTTAAAATGGTTTTCAAGTTGAATAATCGAAGTCCAAAGTTATGTCAACGAAGTCTCGCAAGACAGGTCTCCAGTATAGCATTCAAACAAAGTTTTGAACAAAGCGACTTTGCTCAACAATAGTACTCAAGGGTACTATATGTTATTAGTTGGATTACTGCATAGAAATATTATTAAGGCATTTTACTTGGTATTTTATTAAACACAGGGAAGGGGACAGGCTTGAAAGCTGGTTTACATTTTGAACTGGCGCCGAAGTTATGGCCTGCGCCTCTTCATAACTTTGGTGGATAAGGATTTATTAGGAAAAGCGTCTAAAACACCAGCCTTAATAAATGTGCCCCAATGTTGTTTAAAAAGTGGTAAACCTGAAACTTTTTTACACCAGTTTCTAGCGTACAGGAGCACAGTAAATGGCCCTTGTTATTTGGCATTGTATGGAGTATTTGGGTATGTATAGCAGTGTTAGGCTGGGTTCACATGTGCACTGTGAACTCCAGCAGTTTGTTCTGGCAGAGGAACAGACTGCCAGATTTCACTGTATCCAGCATAGCGGGATACCAATCGTGCACCGCCGGATCCCCATTCACCGTAATGGGATCCAATGGTAATCTGGCCGTTTCCAGCATATATGCCGACTTTTGCCAGACCAAAAAATGTTGCATTTATAGTTTTGTCCAGATGAAAGCCGACATGTATGCCAGATACAGTGACCGGATTACGGTGCCGGAGTTCACAACGCAGATGTGAACCCAGCCTTATATGGGCACTATATAGTAGATTTAGATGGAAACAGCTTGAAGGCATTAATTAGGCATTTTATGGTGATATTATTCACTGAATGGCTGTATGGTATGTACATTATATTATTTGACATTGCATTGCCAGGATATGGGTCACAGGGTAATAAAGGGTACTATATGTCGGTATTAGTTGGATACTGTGGATACTGCATGGAGGTATTATAAAGAGATTTTACTTGGTATTTTATTAAACAGGGTCACAAATCCCAGCACCGCACAGCTACAGCGCTCTGATCGAGCGGGTGCAGGAGTTGCGCCCGATCAGCTGCAGGGGTCTGGCAGTCACTGATAGCCGGACCCTTGCTGTGTGCGCAGGCATCGGTGAAAACACTGATGCC
Organism: Bufotes viridis; assembly: GCA_033119425.1. NCBI lineage: Eukaryota > Metazoa > Chordata > Amphibia > Anura > Bufonidae > Bufotes > Bufotes viridis. Next base: position 224,302,638 of record CM065594.1, read on the forward strand.
GACGCATTAACCCTTGCACTGCCGTGGTCAACGCTGGACGGCAGCCCGATGCCTTCCTTAGGTGTGTAATACACTTACAGCCAATGTATTGTAAAGGGGATCAGACCCCCAGAAGTTGAAGTCCCAGAGTAGGACAAAAAATAAAGTTAAAAATGAAGTAAAAAAATAAAGTTTCAAGTAAAAAAAGAAAAAGATCCCTTCTCCCAAAATAAAGTTAAAAATTTATAAAAAAAATGTGAAAAAGAGAAAAGTAGACATATTAGGTATCGCTTCGTCCGTATAGACCAGCTGTATAAAAATATCACATGATGCACCCTGTCAGGTGAACGCCGTAAAAAAATAAATAAAAACAGTGCCAAGACAGCAATTTTCTGGTCACCTTACCTCACATAAAGTGTAATACCAAGTGATAAAAAAGGCGTATGGAGCTCAAAATGGTACCAATCAAACAGTCATCTCATCCCTCAAAAAATGAGAGACTACCTAAGACAATCGCCCAAAAAGTACAAAAAATATGGCTCTCAGAAAATGGAAACACAAAAACAAGATTTTATTCTGTTCAAAAAGGCTTTCACTGTGTAAAACAAAAATAAAAATGATAGACATATTAAGTATCGTCGAGTCCGTAACCATATGCTCTATAAAAATATCACATTATATGCCCCTCAGGTGAATGCTGTAAAAAAAAAAAACTATGCCAAAACAGCCATTTTTTTTCACCTTGCCTCACAAAAAGTGTAATACCAAGCGATCAAAAAGTCTTATGTACCCCAAAATTGTACCAATGGAAACATCAATGAGCCCCCACTTAAAAAATAAAAACAAATGGCACCCGTAAACCAATCCATCAAAATCTGCGCAGCAAAAACCATATGGCGTTCCTTTCCTTCTGAGTTCTGTCATGTGCCCCCACAGCAGTTTACCACCACATATGGGGTGTTGCCCTATTCAGGAGAAAATGGGTAACAAATTATGGGGTGCTTTTTCTCCTATTACCCCTTGTGAAAATGAAAAATTTGGGGCTAAAGCAACATTTTCTTGGAAGGAATGAAACTTTTCATTTTCACAGCCAAGTGTTTCCAAATTCTGTAACACGCTTAGGGGGTCAAAGTGATCAGTACCCCCCTTAATATATTCTTTAAGGGGTGCAGTTTCCAAAATGGGGTAATTTTTTGAGGGTTTCCACTGTAGGGGCATGTCAGGGTTTTTTCAAATACAAAATTGTGCCTAAAAACCATTCTAGCAAAATCTGCCTCCAAAATCCATATGGCTCTCCTTTGCTTCTGACCACTGCCACGTGCCCATAGGACAGTTTACCGCCACATATGGAGTATTTCTGTAAACTGCAGAGTCAGAGTAATGTATATTGAGGTTTATTTTGCTGTTAACCCTTGCTGTGTTGCAAGAAAAAATTGATTAACATAAAAAATCTACCAAAAAAGTGAAATTTTAAAATTTCACCTCTATTTTCCTTTAATTCTTGTGGAACACCTCAAGGGTTAACAAAGTTTGAAACATCAGTTTTGAATAAACTGAGGGGTGTAGTTTTCTAAAATGGGGTCATTTCTGGGTGGTTTCCATCACGTTGGCCCCTCAAAATCACTTTCTAAGTGAATTGGTGCTTAAAAAAATGGAAAATGGCTTCTAAACTTCTAACGTCCTAAAAAAATAAAATTACATTTACAAAATGATACCAAAATTGTGCCAACATAAAGCAGACATATGGGGAACGTTGACTGATAACTATTTTATAAGGAATTACTATCTGTTTTAAAACTAGAAAAATTCTAATTTAGAAAATTGTGAATTTTTCCACATTTTTGGTAAATTTGAGATTATTTTATATATAAAGGTGAAATATATTGACTCAAATTTAGTCAGAATAGCTTGGATAAGTAAAAGCGTTTCAAAGTTATCACCACATAAAGTGACAGGTCAGATTTGCAAAAATCGGCCTGGGATTTAAGGTGAAAAGTGGCTCGGTACTGAAGGGGTTAAGGAACTGATCTACAAAACAAAGTTTCCACAAACTCATTTTGTATTATTCCCTAAAATGTATTGAAGCTTTTTTCTGAAGACGTTACAAGAAAATCCCCCTTCTAACCATGCTGTCAATTAACCTCAGTTCTGCTCTTGATCTTCATAAACACTTGCTAGTTATATAATGTACAATACTTAAATAACAGCACACAGCTGTGCTCCCATTTTAGAGAACCGACGTGGCGCCTTATGTAGAAATTAAGGCTATTTTTATCCTTTCAGCCAAGAATATAAAATTGGAGGCTTGTAAGTCTATTTAAAACAAAGGAGAAAAATGTAATGGAACAAAACCACAAAGGAATTCATTATAGTGTTCCAAATGTGTCACAAAATGTTCCTGGCCACCAGCGATCCTTTCACAAAAGTTTACATACCCAGCAGAAGGGCTAAAATGAGCACCGGGTTCAGCCATTTTAGGTCATCATGTTAAATCAGAAATAAGGCACATGGAATGCAAATAATTAATACTCAGGACTAGAGATCAGCGAATTTTTCGGGAAATTTTGATCCAATTCGAATATATTCGCGGCAAAATACATTAAAAAACGTTCTATTTCCTGGCTGCTGAGAGCCTTTATAGTGGTGTAGAACACTGTGCCTTGCAGTAACACGCATAGGGAGTCTACTTTGGTAGTGAAATAATACTGGGAGTCCGTATGACATGCAGATGACAGGTGTCGCTCTTAGAATCACTGCATACTTCACTTATTTGGGCGCACTTCTTTTACACCCTCGTCAGCTGATTCCACATCGATGTCTACAGAACCTGTTTTATTAAACGCTAATACAAGTAGAGCCCCCCCGACAGAGTGGAGAGGGTGTCAGCAGTAAGTTTGTGTTGACGTCACTGATTAATTTCCTATTCTCTAATCTGTCAGAACAATTACCCAGAAAAAGCGGATACTGTCTGTGGAGCATATGCCTTCACTCAGTAAGCATTTGCTCAATAATCCATCAGTATTGCTAAATAGTGATGTCGCGAACATAAAATTTTCAGTTCGCGAACAGCGAGCGCGAACTTCCGCAAATGTTCGCGAACAGGCGAGCCAGGCGAACCGCCATAGACTTCAATAGACAGGCGAATTTTAAAAACCAAAGGGACTCTTTCTGGCCACAATAGTGATGGAAAAGTTGTTTCAAGGGGACTAACACCTGGACTGTGGCATGCCGGAGGGATCCATGGCAAAACTCCCGTGGAAAATTACGTAGTGGACGCAGAGTCGGGTTTTAATCCATAAAGGGCATAAATCACGTAACATTCCTAAATTGTTTGGAATAACATGCTTTAAAACATCTAGTGTGTGTATACAATCAGGTATGATGTTGTATCGATCAGGGTTACGGGGTTGTATCGATAGGGTTACGCCCGCTTCACAGACATTGACAGACCAAACTCCTCTTTTAATGCACCGCAAACAGTCCATTTGCACAACCGCAAACTCCCCATTTGCACAAGGTTGGATACCAAGCTAGCCACGTCCCGGTGATGTAATTGAAGGTTTCTTCCTCCACCCAGCCACGTACAACACCAAGGGTCCCCGAAAGGTCAATTGAATTGATTTTTCGAACAGGGAGATGGTTAAAAAAAACGCTGGCTCCCTCCACTCTGTTTTAATCCACGGTCACTGCTTCTGCGCTGTGCAATTTACTGTCACACCCGATATGAGTGGTATTTTCTGTAGTACTATTCTCATCAGTTTAATCCCTCTAATGTCCCCAATCTGGGGGCAATTTATTGAATAGATTTTTCGAACAGGGAGATGGTTAAAAAAACGCTGGCTCCCTCCCCGTTGTTTTAATCCACGGTCACTGCGTCTGCGCAGTGCAATTTACTGTCACACCCGATATGAGTGGTATTTTCTGTAGTACTATTCTCATCAGTTTAATCCCTGTTACATCCCATATCAGGGATTGCCTTTTGTGAATTTTTTTTTTAGGTCTGGTACCTTCGACTGCCTTCACAATGACAGACCAAACTCTCATACACCAAACTGAATTGATTTCAGGAACCGGGAGATGGAAAAAGCAGCTTGGTCGGTCCTCATACTCCCAAATTGGGGCACTGCGCGTGCACAGAGCAATGTGCTGTGACACCCTATATGAGTGGTGTCTTAACTAGTACTATTCCTATCAGCGGCGGGCGGGTGCGTGGTAACTTGAGCAGGTGACCAAAGCTGAGCTGGAGGAAGATGGTGCGTCAAGGTTCTTAGCGGAAGCTGTTGAAGATTGGGTGTCCTGTCTAAGCCAGTCAACTACGTCCTCAGAATTTTTCGGGTTCAGGGTACATGGCCTCTGAACACTAGGCATTATTCAGGGACAGTGGAAATCACAGCACCACGACCACGACGGCCCCTGCGGTGTGGCCTGCCTCTGCCTGTCATTTTTTTTTCGATAAGTGGTACTGTGCCACCCTGTATCAGTGGTGGGCACTGGCAGTGGGCACACTACAGTCTGTGGAAGTGGGCCTGACACACACTGGCAGCAGGCAAGCAACTGAAATTAGACTAATGTGTAAAAATTAAATGCCTTATTTATCGTCAAGCTACTGTGCCACCCGGTATCAGTGGTTGGCACTGGCAGTGGGCACACTACAGTCTGTGGAAGTGGGCCTGACACACACTGGCAGGAGGCAAGCAACTGAAATTAGACTAATGTGTAAAAATGAAATGCCTTATTTATTCGGCAAGCTGCTGTGCCACCCGGTATCAGTGGTTGGCACTGGCAGTGGGCACACTACAGTCAGTGGAAGTGGGCCTGACACGCACTGGCAGCAGGCAAGCAACTGAAATTAGACTAAAGTGTAAAAATTAAATGCCTATTTTTAATGCAAAGTCCTCTGCCAGCCGGTATGAGTGGTAGGCACTGGCAGTGGGCACACTACAGTCACTGGAAGTCAGCCTGACACACACTGGCAGGCAACTAACCTTAGATTAAAGTGTAAAAATTAAATGCCTTTTTTGATGCAAAGTCCTGTGCCACATGGGATGACAGGGGTGGGCACTGGCAGTGGGCACACTACAGTCAGTGGAAGTCGGCCTGACACACACTAGCAGCAGGCAAGCAGCTGAAATTACACTAAAGTGTAAAAATTAAATGCCTTTTTTGATGCAAAGTCCTGTGCCAGCCGGTATGAGTGGTGGGCACTGGCAGTGGGCACACTACAGTCACTGGAAGTCAGCCTGACACACACTGGCAGGCAACTAACCTTAGATTAAAGTGTAAAAATTAAATGCCTTTTTTGATGCAAAGTCCTGTGCCACATGGGATGACAGGGGTGGGCACTGGCAGTGGGCACACTACAGTCAGTGGAAGTCGGCCTGACACACACTAGCAGCAGGCAAGCAGCTGAAATTACACTAAAGTGTAAAAATTAAATGCCTTTTTGATGCAAAGTCCTGTGCCACATGGGATGACAGGGGTGGGCACTGGCAGTGGGCACACTACAGTCAGTGGAAGTCGGCCTGACACACACTAGCAGCAGGCAAGCAGCTGAAATTACACTAAAGTGTAAAAATTAAATGCCTTTTTTGATGCAAAGTCCTGTGCCAGCCGGTATGAGTGGTGGGCACTGGCAGTGGGCACACTACAGTCACTGGAAGTCAGCCTGACACACACTGGCAGGCAACTAAACTTAGATTAAAGTGTAAAAATTAAATGCCTTTTTTTGATGCAAAGTCCTGTGCCACACGGGATGACAGGGGTGGGCACTGGCAGTGGGCACACTACAGTCTGTGGGCCTGCAGCTCCTCACACACAGGCAGGCCAGGCAACTGCAATATGTATATAAAGGGAAAAAAAAGCAGACTAATGTTGCAGCCCTAAAAAGGGCTTTTTGGGGTGCTGTCAGGACGCTGTCCTTACAGCAGAGATCAGATGAGTCTTTCAGGACTGGAGTGGACACTAAATACACTAGCCTAGCTATCGATTTCCCAATTAAATCAGCAGCTACTACACTCTCCCTCCTCTCACTAAGACTGCAGCTTCAGAATGAATCTAAAATGGATGCTGTTCAGGAGGTGGGAGGGTCTGGGAGGGAGGGTATGCTGCTGATTGGCTGGAATGTGTCTGCTGACTGTGAGGTACAGGGTCAAAGTTTGCTCAATGATGATGTATAGGGGCGGACCGAACATCGCATATGTTACGCCCGGCAGAGGCGAGCCGAACAAGCTATGTTCGCCGGGAACTGTTCGCCGGCGAATAGTTCGAACCATCTCTATTGCTAAAGCCCATAAAAACGAAGTGAATGGAATATTTGCTTGTCTTCTGTGTTTTCTACCCATCCTGCTTTTGGCTACCAAATCATAAGCCAATTCTGATGGGACCATACAGGCCTTAAAGTTGGCAGCAGTATGAGAAGGCTACCGAGCAGCACAATGACAGAGTCTGGAGGTGGCGGCAGCATGAGTAGGCCACCGAGCAGCACAATGACAGTCTGGAGGTGGCAGCAGCATGAGGAGACCACAGAGCGGCACAATGACAGAATTTGGAGGTGGCGGCAGCATGAGGAGACCACAGAGCAGCACAATGAAAGAGCCTGGAAGTGGCGGCAGCATAAGTAGACCACAGAGCAGCACAATGACAGAGCCTGGAGGTGGTGGCAGCATGAGTAGGCCACAGAGCAGAAAAATGACAGTCTGGAGGTGAAGGCAGCGGAGACCACAGAGTTGCACAATGACAAAGTCTGGAGGATGCAGCAGCATGAGGAGACCTCAGAGCAGCACAATGACAGTCTGGAGGCAGCAAGAGCATGAGGAGACCATAGAGCAGCACAATTACAGAGTCTGGAGGTGCCAACAGCATGAGTAGGCCACCGAGCAGTACAATGACAGTCTGGAGGTGGCAGCAGCATGAGGAGACCACAGAGAGGCACAATGACATAGTCTGGAGGTGATGGCAGCATGAGTAGGCCACAGAGCGGCACAATGACAGAGTCTGGAGGTGGCGGCAGCATGAGGAGACCACAAAGCGGCATAATGACATAGTCGGGAGGTGGTGGCAGCATGAGTAGGCCACAGAGTGGCAAGGTGACATACTGTGGAGATGGGTAGCAATACCAGTACCCGCTGAAGATGGTGGGTGAAAGAAGGAGCACTTGGCATCAGATGTGTGGCATCAGGCGGGTAACAGCATCAGAATAGTAGCTGAGGCAGGTAGCCAGAAGAAACCAGTCTTTTTGTCAAATTGTTGTTGTGGCACCAAGGATAATGTAGTCTGATGCATCAGGCATTTGTGTGTGGAAATCCTGGCTGATCCACGCCTGATTCATCTTGATGCAGTGTCCCACTATGTCCTATATGTGGGCACTTTATATCAAATGCTATTGTGGTATCATGCTGTAATTCCCTTTAACGGGCTGGCAGTGTTATTTACTTTTATTCGCTCCTAGGTGGTGCTGGCACCACTTATATATATAGCTGGGGTGGAGGGGAGTGTAAAGTTATTGTGTCCGATGATAATGAAGAGATGAGGAAGTTAATGGAGGAGGTGGAAATTTGTATTTCCACAGAAATAATTCAAAAGATTTTACCGCATATAATTGCAGCGCTTTACACAAAATACAAGATTTTTCTCCAATGAAATATTTAAAAAAGATTTTGCCGCATATAAGTGCAATGCTTAATGCTGAATACAAGTTTTTTCTCCAGCGAAATAATTAAAAAGATTTTACCGCATATAAGTGCAGCGCTAAATGCTGAATACAAGATTTTTTCCACCTAAATATTTTTAAAAAAATTTATCGCATATAAGTGCAGCGCTTAACGATGAATACAATTTTTTTCCCACCAAAATAAGTCACAAAAGATTTTACCACATATAACTGCAGCGCTTAACACCGAATATATTTTTCTTTTCTACTGATATACGCCACTAAATGCTTTACCACATATAACTGGAACAGTGAACGCTAAGTATATTTTCTTTTTCCACGTATATACGCCACTAAAGGCTTTTCAACATAGGGTTATAGGCTGTCAGTTTAAAAAACAACGGCGCCTGAGGCGGAGTGATCTGAAGTGCACTGGACATAACGGAGGAAGAAGGTCCGATCCTCGTGCAGTTTCTGTGCTGCAGAAAAGTCCCCGTATTGTCCAGTAAGCAATACCGTAGATAGATGCAGGTTGGTGTGAATTGGTTCGCATTTTTGTACAGGGTTAGTGCATAGTGTATTCATCTGTATTGGTGCACTGCTCTTATGGATGTCGTCACGTAAGCGCGCAGTGTGTGAAACGTAAATACTAAATTTCACCACAACGTAATTCAGTCCATACCGCAAAAAGGACTTTCCCACCTATAACTGCAACAATGAAAGCTGAATATATTTTTCTTTTTCTACTGATATCCGTCAATAAAGGTTTTTCAAGATATAAGTGCAGGAGCGAATGGCGAATGTATATTTCTTTTTCTACAGATATATATCACTAAAGGTTTTTCAAGATATAAGTGCAGGAGCGAATGTCGAATGTATATTTCTTTTTCTACTGCTATACGTCAATAAAGGTTTTTCAAGATATAAGTGCAGCAGTGAATGGCGAATGTATATGTCTTTTTCTATTAATATACGTCAATAAAGGTTTTTCTACATACAGTATAAGTCCACCAATGAATGGCAAATGTATATTTCTTTTTCTGCTGCAATACGCCAGTAAAGGCTTTAACAGATATAACTGCAATAGTGAACTGAGAATATATTTTTCTTGTAGTACTGAAATATGCCTCTATACGCTTTCACCAGAAATAACTGCAACAGTGCAGTGCGTATATATTTTTCTTTTTTTACTGAAATACACCCCTATATGCTTTCACTAGAAATAACTGCAGACGTGATCTGAGAATATATATTTCTTGTTGGACTGAAATAGGCCACTATATGCTTTTCACAGAAGTAACTGCAACAGTGCAGTACGTATATATTTTTCTTTTTTACTGAAATACGCCTCTATACGCTTTCACCAGAAATAACTGCAGAAGTGACCTGAGAATATAAATGTCTTGTTGGACTGAAATACGCTCCTATACGCTTTCACCAGAAATAACTGCAGAAGTGAAATACGTATATCTTTTTCTTAAAGTACTGAATAAGATACTATTGACTGTTTGGATCCCCAAATAATCTTTTCCTGCACTTGTAAATCACTTTCCTATCAATGTCCCTACCCTAGCGCCTTCTGATGTCTCTCCCTGCACTAAGATGCTGTGAAATAATTCCTCTCTATACTTTCCCTGCACTTAAAAATCGTTTTTCTGTCTTTTTTTTGACAATCGTTTTTCCACTTGCTATCCCTAACGCCTTCACACGTCTGTCCCTGCACTCTGAATGCTGGAAAATGTCTGACTGTAAGATGGCCGCCGTATTTATAGGACTGTGACATCACAGGGCTGGCTGGCTGCTGACTGGCTGCATGCAGGCATGTCAATCTGGGTGATCCTACCTTCCCAGAGTTCCTTGCCTCATGTCCTCAGTCCTCACACTTGTAGCCGCCTTTTAGGAAAATTGTGATTCGTTACCACGAAGCTCAAGGAAATTCGCATTCGTTGCAGATTGAATTTTCCTGAAATTCTAAACGAATTCCACTTCGTCAGCTTCGATTCGCTCATCTCTACTCAGGACATCCATTTTTGGTCAAGGAAGGGGAACAATCTGGTGAAAACTAACAGATTGTGCTCTTTACTGTGCATGGCCTGCAGAGCTGGGATTATGTCTGTCTTTGAATGCCTGTGTCATTTAATGCCCCATCAGGTTCTGCTGAAACATTATTGTACTAAAGGTGTTTTCCCACATAAATATGTCTCTGGGACCACCATGTATTTGGGAAATGGAGGTCTCCTTACCCTACCAAGTAAGGCAAAGACTCAATGGTTGGTTGGTTGTTACCATAAAAGGTGGCCATACACATTACATAAAAGTTGGTTGATGGTTGAACAGCAGTTGAATATACACAAAACAACCGAAAGGTGGCATGAAGCAGGATGTGCTCAACCCAAAAATGCAGTTGTGCATATATATACAGGGGAGCAGATCCTGCACTTGTGGCCCGTTGCTAATGGCGATCCCCAGCAAAAATGCATAAGGTGGAGGATGCCAGCCACGGACCACAAAGTACCACAATAGACATCCTACACAAGATGGCAATTGTGTGGATGTGATAAATGATATAACAATATAGCAATAACAAATGACAAGACAGGTGCACACTGCGGTCTTACTAAGCCCTCAAACTGAGGTTAAAATTGAGAGATTAGTCAACATGTCCTGCAGTGGAGGACATGTCTATGCCTGAGCACCACGCCAAGGTTTCTCAAGTAGCTCGGGACCTAACACTCACCTACCTGTGCCGTATGGGCAATACCAGGGGCCAGTGGGCTAAATCACAGGAGTGTGAAGGCCGACTCGCAGCATACTCTCAAGTTACCTTCAGCATGTAGCCATGCCTGCAATGGGAGGAGGGAGAAGGCTGTGAGCCCCACCCAAGACTGGCTGATATGGCCCACACCTCACAGGTGCACCTAAATGTAGCATGTGGATGAAAAACAGGCTACATTTAAATAGGAGTTTATACACCTCCAAACTATTATATATACAAACCAACTGAAAGGTGGCATGAAGCAGGATGTGCTCAACCCAAAAATGCAGTTGTGCATATATATACAGGGGAGCAGATCCTGCACTTGTGGCCCGTTGCTAAAGGCGATCCCCAGCAAAAATGCATACGGTGGAGGATGCCCGTAGCAGCATGATAACTGTATTCTTCATGTCAGCATAATTATGCTATGTTTTTCTAAAACTTTTTTTAAATAAAATTATTTGTTTTTGTGTGGCTGCATTCAGAGATTCATAAAATTAAATTTTTTCATTGACAGGGCTTGTTTTTTTGTGGAGTTGTAGTTTTCAGTGATGCTGTTTTGAAGGTACATCTGAGTTTTTGATTGCTTTTGATTGCATTTTTTGGAAGTTATAATGAACAAAAAGAGCAATCTTGCCATGTTTTAATATTTCCTGTAATAACTGACATAAGTCAGCCCTGCCAAAGGTGGTGCCTAATAGGCATCCATGTGTGGCGGGCCTAGGGGCCATTATTAGACCAGTAGCTGCCATAGCAACCCCTAGGCCCCCTAAAATCACATGGTGGGGTGATGGGTTGAGAGAGACTCTACTTTTCTTTAAACACTTAGATACAGGGGTCATCACAGTTTTTGATTCCGCAACATCACAGTTCTGTACTATTACAGAACTCAGTGTTAGGGCTCATGCACACGGCTGTTTCCGCGGCGGGTCCGCAATATACGGTGGGTCCGCAATACACGGGGCAACGGCCCGCAAATCCGGAGATGCGGTGCGGAACGGAACCACGGAGCGGAAGCTCTACGGAGTGCTTCCGTGGTGTTCTGTTCTGTGCTTCCGTTCCACAAAAAAGTGCACTACTTTTAGAACATCGATGTGGATGTGGATCGCGGACCCCATTAAAGTGAATAGGTCCGCGATCCGCATGCAGCTGGCCCATGGTCGTGCCCGTGCATTGCGGACCGCAATTTGCAGCAGGGGCCCGGCAGACGCACGGCCATGGGCATGAGCTCTTAACCTGCTACTTGTAGCAAACAGTGCAAAAAATCCTGCTGAAATCAACCTACAAAACACTAATGTCCAGGGTCAGATTAGTACACAAATACCAGAGAATCTAACAATGGGCACCAAAGGTCCATAAAAAAAAATACTTTATGCAAAACTGACTTGTTACAAGGTCAACTCCTTTTGGTTTTACTCATCAATAATTTAAAACTCTTTAATTCTTTTCTGTGTTAGTACAGGGCATCACATGGGGTTTGCTATGTGGACCAAAACTCTACTTTTCTGTGCAAGTTTATGAAATCATGAACATTTCTGGTCCACACAGCAGACACCATGTGAATTGTGCAGGTCAATGCGCCGATCATCTGCCAAAGCGGGAGACCTAAATGCTTTATTAGAGGGGATGCACTGAATGAGTAAACTCACCATACTAAACCAAGATAATAAGACATTTAGTTGGAATATCACTTTAAATTTATGAAAAAATAAATATTTGAATAAGTATAAGGATGATCTTTTTGTAGGATGTAATTTACGTTCCCTGTATAGATTGAGAGCTATATGAGGTGAAGAGATAGCCATTGTACCCGGTCTGAAGGTTTGAGGCGGCCCAAAGCTCCCTCGGCAAAAATAGAAGCCACACATGGCACATGGTTGGTAGGGCTTTTGTTACAGATTTTGCATTGGGTCCCAGGACCTTAAAGTCACACCACTCCCAGAAAACCATGAGTACATCAGCTATGCCTATGGATAAATAATTTAGATTTTGTATTTTTTTTTACATAGATGAAGCTAAACGGGTAATGATCAGTGTTGAGCGCGAATATTCGAATTTCAAATTTTTATCGCGAATATCGGCACATATATAGTGATATATATTTGTAAAAACGAATATTCCTTTTTTTTTTTTCATCTGAACCCATTATATAGTATATCTACCTGCTTCTTGCTTGTGGGCCAATGTGAGAAGGCTGCAACATTGTAGTCTGTAGTGAATTAGAATATTCTTCATTATATAATTTTTTTTTCTCTTATGCGAAGAAAAATCGGCAATGTAATATGCGAATATTCTAACACCCGAATATATAGCACTATAGAATATAGTGCGATATTTTGTTTTTTAGAATATTCGTTATTTTTTCCCATCTGCGTAAGTTGCTTTTGGGCCAATGACTGTTCATATTAAATTGAAAAAAATGACGAATATTCTAAAAAATTAATATATCTATATCTTCGTTTTTTAGAATATTCGCATTACGCGAATATTACATTGCCGATTTTTCGCAATCAATAGAATAATCTCGAATACGAATATATGACGATTATTCTAACGAATATTGCCCCTGCCGCTCATCGCTAGTAATAATGGGCTTGGTGCTGGATCAACAATGATCCAAAAGGATATAAAATTATAATCTATTAATGCAGAAATTAATAGGAACATTACACACAGGTGCTGGTCCCATGGAATGCGCGAAGACTGATTTCATTCCATATTTGTGTAGTGACCTCATTGTATCCGAGATTAAATATACTGTGACAACGGAAGTAATAATGCGGTACACCACCAAAATAAAACTACGCACCTTCATATAGTGATGGGATGGGAGAAATCTGTGCAAAATGAATAATTTAAAATTAATCTAAAGTCATTCATAGCACCAAAACCTTCTCAAGCTGTGCTCAGCTCTAAACATGCCCCTCATAATGCAAGCTAATAGACATCTAAACCACTCCATGCTGTGTTGCTGCCATCCGCTTTGGGCAGGCACTCACTTCCCAAAACAAAATGGAATTTCATAAAATTCCTTTCATTAGGAATTTTAATGAAATCTTAGGAGCTGTGAAAAGTTTGTCTGGTTAGTGTTCACTTCATGCTGACATCTAGATAGATAGATAGATAGATAGATAGATAGATAGTCAGTCTGTCTGTCTATCTATCATCTAATTATCTATCTATCTATCTATCTATCTATCTATCTATCTATCTATCCATCTATTGTATACCAATCAAATGTCTATCTATCATCTATCTAATATCTATCTATCTATCTATCTATCTATCTATCTATCTATCTATCTATCTATTTATTGTATACCTATCAAATGTCTATCTATCATCTATCTAATATCTGTCTATCTATCTATCTATCTATCTATCTATCTACAGTGGAGGAAATAATTATTTGACCCCTCACTGATTTTGTAAGTTTGTCCAATGACAAAGAAATGAAAAGTCTCAGAACAGTATCATTTCAATGGTAGGTTTATTGTAACAGTGGCAGATAGCACATCAAAAGGAAAATCGAAAAAATAACTTTAAATAAAAGATAGCAACTGATTTGCATTTCATTGAGTGAAATAAGTATTTGAACCCCTACCAACCATTAAGAGTTCTGGCTCCCACAGAGTGGTTAGACACTTCTACTCAATTAGTCACCCTCATTAAGGACACCTGTCTTAACTAGTCACCTGTATAAAAGACACCTGTCCACAGAATCAATCAATCAAGCAGACTCCAAACTCTCCAACATGGGAAAGACCAAAGAGCTGTCCAAGGATGTCAGAGACAAAATTGTAGACCTGCACAAGGCTGGAATGGGCTACAAAACCATTAGCAAGAAGCTGGGAGAGAAGGTGACAACTGTTGGTGCGATTGTTCGAAAATGGAAGGAGCACAAAATGACCATCAATCGACCTCGCTCTGGGGCTCCACGCAAGATCTCACCTCGTGGGGTGTCAATGGTTCTGAGAAAGGTGAAAAAGCATCCTAGAACTACACGGGAGGAGTTAGTTAATGACCTCAAATTAGCAGGGACCACAGTCACCAAGAAAACCATTGGAAACACATTACACCGCAATGGATTAAAATCCTGCAGGGCTCGCAAGGTCCCCCTGCTCAGGAAGGCACATGTGCAGGCCCGTCTGAAGTTTGCCAATGAACACCTGAATGATTCAGAGAGTGACTGGGAGAAGGTGCTGTGGTCTGATGAGACCAAAATAGAGCTCTTTGGCATTAACTCAACTCGCTGTGTTTGGAGGAAGAAAAATGCTGCCTATGACCCCCAAAACACCGTCCCCACCGTCAAGCATGGGGGTGGAAACATTTTGCTTTGGGGGTGTTTTTTCTGCTAAGGGCACAGGACAACTTATTCGCATTAACGGGAAAATGGACGGAGCCATGTATCGTGAAATCCTGAGCGACAACCTCCTTCCCTCTGCCAGGAAACTGAAAATGGGTCGTGGATGGGTGTTCCAGCACGACAATGACCCAAAACATACAGCAAAGGCAACAAAGGAGTGGCTCAAGAAGAAGCACATTAAGGTCATGGAGTGGCCTAGTCAGTCTCCGGACCTTAATCCAATCGAAAACCTATGGAGGAGCTCAAGCTCAGAGTTGCACAGAGACAGCCTCGAAACCTTAGGGATTTAGAGATGATCTGCAAAGAGGAGTGGACCAACATTCCTCCTAAAATGTGCGCAAACTTGGTCATCAATTACAAGAAACGTTTGACCTCTGTGCTTGCAAACAAGGGTTTTTCCACCAAGTATTAAGTCTTTTTTGTTAGAGGGTTCAAATACTTATTTCACTCAATGAAATGCAAATCAGTTGCTATCTTTTTATTTAAAGTTATTTTTCGATTTTCCTTTTGATGTGCTATCTGCCACTGTTACAATAAACCTACCATTGAAATGATACTGTTCTGAGACTTTTCATTTCTTTGTCATTGGACAAACTTACAAAAATCAGTGAGGGGTCAAATAATTATTTCCTCCACTGTATCTATCTATCAATCCATCTATTGTATACCTATCAAATGTCTATCTATCTATCTATCTATCTATCTAATATCTATCTATCCATCTATCTAATTTTCTATCAGTCTACCTACCTATCTATCTATTGTCTATCTGTCTAAAGTCTATCTATCTATCTGTCTATCTATCCATCCATCCATCTCATATCTTTCTTTATTCTCTGTCTGTACCTCTATGTTTTTCTTTGGCCTCATGCACACGACCGTTGTTTGATTCCGTGTCCGTTGCTCCGTTTTTCGTGATTTTCTGCGGACCCATTGGTTTCAATGGGTCCGTGGAAACCTCGGCAAATGCACCGTTTGTCCTCTGCGTCCGTGGTCCGTGATTCTAGTCCGTCAAAAAATATAACCTGTCCTATTCTTGTCCGTGAAAAACAGTTCACGGACCCATTCAAGTCAATGGGTCTGTGAAAATGCGGATGGCCATCCGTGTGTCATCCACGTTCGTGTCCGTTTTTGCGGATCCCTTAGCAGGCACTTGGGAAACATTGTCAGCCTGTCTTTTGGTAAAATCTTTTGGGTCATGTCCGCTAAAAAAACGGAAGACACACGGAAACACAACGGAAGGCAAAAGCGGACACGGATCACTGAACAACGGAACCCCTTTTGCGGACAGCATAAAAAAGCGGTCGTGTGCATGAGGCCTTGACTGTGACACAGTTTTTCCATACACATTATATTGATATTAACAATGTACTTATTGTAACCATCTGTATAAAATGTATTTAATCTCATAATAGCAAGATGCTAAGTGTATAATCCTAAATTTTCCCGAAAACCTCTCTTGTCCTGACAATCTCATAATTCTACCCAAAGTCTCGTTCTGATCACCCAAAGGCTTATTTATAATCAATTAATCCACCAAAGACTAAGATATCCCTCTTCATATTGGTCTATTTTATGATTAATGTTGAACTATATGGAGAATTTCAGATCTGAGCTCAGACTTGTCCTTTCTAAGCAAACAGCAGCACTTCAGAAGTGGAGATATATCTGCTGATATCCTTTCTTACATACTAATGAGACCAGCCTATTAAAACTATTACAATGTGACACAGATATTCGACTTATCTTTGAGTGAATTGTCACAAGTCCTGCATCAGGGAAGTGGACACAACTTACCAATTTATCCATGGTGTCCCGGCTCTCCTGCCCCAGATAGTTGACAATGTTGAACAAAGTTCATAATTCCATTTAACATGTAGTGCACAATGTATATGTGTCAAACTACTGCCCCCTCAGCACCAGCAATATATCTTGTGGGGGCCAATCACAGATATTGATAGAAAGTAAAGCTACTCTGATGTCTTATCTGAGCCAAACAGAAGAAAGCCTGGTCTTCTATGACATTCATGGTGGGACCATGTGTGGCTAGCAGGAAATTACGTGGGTATCGGTGTCTAGCACAAAGTTTTGGGTTTGCAGTGTTATTAAGGCATATCTATCTCTGAACTTCTGAATGTTGGAGAATATAGAGGCCTGGTGAGCCTTCTTCATTTGAACAAGTTATTGCCCAATATAGCCCTAAGATCACATATTGTCATATTTACCCTACCAGGGTGTATCATCTTTCTCCAAAGGTTAATAGGTAGCTGATTGGAGTACTGTTGGAATGGTTGGCAATATTGGTGTCCTCTTCTTTACACAGGTTTATTTGTATAGCTTATCCAAAGTGGGATCCGCCATTATTCCTTTTGTTTCATAGAAGTAACAATGAGCTCAGAATGGTCAGGAAAGGTTTTTAATTAACAATTCAGAAAAACACTAAATATACTTTTTATATTGGATCATATTATACTTTACAAAGGACCTTTAGACATTCATTACATGTGATGTAAAGGCAATTTAGACATCAATACAGGAAAGAATTCTTTACAGTTAGAGCAGTCAAACCATAGAATGCCCTACCCAAAGAGGTAATAATAGCAGACACTATGTCAGCTTTTTTTAAAAAAAAGGGGCTAGATGCTTATCTAATAGCGAATGGCATTGAGGGTTATAAATTAATCTAAAATTAAAAGTTGGATAATTGATGGGGAAAAGTTGAACTTGATGAATCTGTGTCTTTGTATCTGCCCTTTTAACCTCTTAAGGACGAAGGGCGTACATGTACGCCCTTCGTCCGCACTTTAAAGATGGCGCCCGCTCCCGCACGGAGCGGGCGCATGAGCTGCGGGTAAACGCTTGATTCATCAAGCTGACACCCGCAGCTCATGTCCGTGACCGGCAGCGATGCCGATCGCGGACATTTAACCCCTCAGATGCCGTGGTCAATCCTGACCACGGCATCTGATCAGCGCAAAACCTAAAGTTTCACTTTCGGTTTGTGCCCGGCTCCCTGATGGCCACAAGGGGAGCCGAGCATGCATGTAGTAGCCTAGGTTTCTGTGAATGAAACCTAGGTTACTACATAGTATTCCTATGGAGCCTATGACTGTAATAGGCTCCATAGGAAATATGCGATTTTCTCATATATTCCAATGCTATTGCATTGGAATATATGAGAATAACAATCTGATGATTGCATCTTATAGTTCCCTGTGGGAACTATAAGAAAGTGGTAAAAAAAAAAAAAGTTTAAAAATAAAAATAAAATAAAAAAAATATAAAAATTCAAATCACCCCCTTTCCCCAAAATGAAAATAAAATAAATAAAAAATAAAAATTACACATAATGGGTGTCGCAATGTGCGAAAACGCCCATACTATAATAATATTAAAAATATTCACCATACGGTAAACATAAAACGGAAAAAAGCGTCCAAATGGCTAATTCGCTATTTTTGGACGCTTCATTTCCTAAAAAAATGAATAAAAGTGATCAAAACATCATACGCACCCCATAATGGTATCAATTAAAAGTTAAGATTGCCCCTAAAAAATGAGCCCCTACACTGCTCCGTACGCATAATTACAAAAAGTTATAGGGGTCAAAACATGGCGACAAAAAATTAAATAAAAAAATTACCACTTTTAATTTTTTGTTCACTATCAAAACGCATAGAAAAACTATACATATTAGGTATTGCCGGATTCGTACTGACCTGAAGAATAAAATTAACCAGTCAGTTTTATCGCAAATCGAACGTTGTAATTTAAAAACCCGTAAAACTGTGGTGAAATTGCTTTTTTTTTGCAATTTCACCCCATTTGGAATTTTTTTCCTGTTTCCCACTACATCACATGCAAAAATAAATGGTAGCGTTAAAAAGTACAACTTGTCCCGCAAAAAACAAGCCGCCATATGGCTATGTGAGCGGAAATATAAAATGTTATGGCTTTTGGAAGGCAGGGAGCGCAAAACAAAAACGCAAAAATCCCAAAACCCCGGATAGTAGAGATGGGTTTACATGGCCCAATTGTCTGGCTGATTATCAGGAACGAGCATTAGTACAGATCACCTAATGAATGAGCAAAATGCTCTTTCATCAGGTGAAATGATTGTTCATGGGGACACCTCAATCATAGTTTCTATGCAGTAGATTGTGCTGTGCAGAAACTGTTGGGGCATTTATTTAAGACTTTTGAGCTTCTCGTGGAGTTAATTGCAGACCACTGGATTTAGTGTAACATACGCCAGAAACTGGCTGGCCCCTGGCTGGCATAGATTTGAGTTTCTAGAGCACAGAGTGCCAAAGATGTGCCCAATTTATTATGAGGTATCTGCCTATTAATAAATTAGGTAGATCTTACTCCAGCGCAGGGGGATCAAGATTGGTCTATGGGAATGCTATTCTTGATAAATGTCCCCCACTGAATCTGTATGAGGATCAGTGTCGGCCTGGGGTGCTGTTTGTGCACGGGTTGGGGGACTAGGGGCCTACCTTGCTCAGAGGCCCACCGGGTATTCACCTGTACCCCTGTGGGCCAGTCCTAACCAGATAAGGATGAGTGATGGCGGTAGCCATTGTTCGTCTCCATACAGTGAAGGAGATTGCTCCATGTAAATGCAGCTTTTTTCCTTCACTGGCGAGCAGGCAGTTATCAAGAAGGAACAGTTTCTTCCCAATAATTTCCTGCTCAGTCGGTGCTTGTAAATACACCTTAAGTCAGCCTAGAGACAATGGAGCACAGTACAAACATTAAGAGGGCTTCATTATGATGCCAGGTTTTGCTTCCCAGGTTTTTTTTTCTTTTTTTTTTACTCCTCCACCCCTTTTCTATGACTCTAGGGCCAGTTCCCCATACCCTTATATGCTAACAAAGAAATCTTTCTGAAGAGGAGAGTCACTGGTTTGCCCCCCACTAGCAAAGGGAGCAGAACACTCAAAAGCTGGACTCTCTATAGGCTCACTTTATGGTTTGTATACCCTTGGTTTGGACCTGGTGTTGGCTCAAGTCCAAACCAACCTCCCGTTCTCCACTAATAATCCCGGAAAGGTGTGGCTTTTCCCAGTGTCCATCAGGTTGTAATACTACATTATCCACAGCAGCTTTGCTGCATTCACTAGAGTTTTTTAGCGAATAATTATCAAGGCAAATATGCAAGACTCTTCAATATTTAATTCCAGAAGCACAGCTGATAAAGGATTCCCCTCGGAATCACTAATACTCCTCTGAATTCCTTTTCCACCCACATGATAAATTTTGCCTGCATTTATCAAATCCCGCAGCACGATTGACAGTCTTTAAAAATAGTTGATTTTTTTCAGACAGCCCGAGTGTCTGTCTGCATCCATATGCCTTGCATAAATTCCTGCCTAATAGGAACTGACTGTTCTCTTCTACCAGGGCAATGAGTCACAATACAGATGCACAGATATTTATATATTTAATCTGTATAAACTTGCAGGTGATGTCTGAATATGTTGCAATTATTGTAAATGCAGTGGCTTGTTAAGAGCCTAAGGGGAATAAAGGTGATGGTGACCAATACCCTGCCACCTGTGTTAACTATTAGATATTGATATTAGTAGGCAAGTAGATGGACTTATACACTATTGGCTACGGGGTAACTTTTGGAGCAGGCATATGTATGAACAGGGCCGGTGCAAGAATTTTTGCCGCCCTAGGCAAGATAAAAAGTGACGCCCCCCCCCCCCCATCAGATGATCTGCCCTTACGGTACTGTAGCGGCGACACGAAGCGCACGGCGTCATAGTAATCAATGACGCTGTGCGCAGTGTATGCTATATGTGTATAACAAACATATTTCACATAAAAACTTACAGTTGCTTGGCCCTTGGGGATCTCGGACACCACTTCACACTTTGGCCGGGGGATCGGTGTAGAGGTATACTGTGGGGATCGGCGTAGCTGATGATGTGTTTTATCCTAAAGAGAAAGATATCAGAATAAGGATTTGGAGAAGGATCAGAGGGATAGCAGAGCAGGGAGAGGCTGGTGCTGCTACTGGGGGTCATAACATGGGGGAGTAATAAAGCCCACCATAATACCCCGCCCCCATAGTAATAATTCTCCTTTTAATATACAGTGCAAAAAATACCCCCTTGTAATGCCCCAGCTCAGCTAATGTCCCCATAATGTACCAGTATGAAATACCCCTATATAGTGCCCCTAGTAAATGCCCCCATAGTGCTCCTCTCCCGCCTTCCTCCTAGTGCCCCCATAATATAATACACAGTATATAGGGTATATCCCAATTCTCCCCCTCCAACATGGCAACACAGCTCGGTATTATTATTAATATAAAGGCCCTCTCTGTGCTATTATTATAATAACGGCCCCCTCTGTATAAATAATAATAATAATAATACTAATACAGTGGGGGCTATTAAGATAAGAATAGTACAGAGGGGGCCATTATAATAATAATAATATACAGAGGCGGCCTTATAACAATAATAATAGCCCGCCTTATGTGCCAGTAGTGCCCCCTTATGTGCCAGCAAGCCCCCCTTATGTGCCAGTAGCCCCCCTTATGTGCCAGTAGCTCCCCCCTTATGTGCCAGTAGCCCCCCTTATGTGCCAGTAGCTCCCCCCTTATGTGCCAGTAGTGCCCCCTTATGTGCCAGTAGTGCCCCCTTATGTGCCAGTAGTGCCCCCTTTGTGCCAGTAACGCCCCCTTATGTGCCAGTAGCCCCCTTATGTGCCAGTAGTGCCCCTTATGTGCCCCCTTATGTGCCAGTAGTGCCCCTTATGTGCCAGTAGTGCCCCCTATGTGCCAGTAGTGCCCTCTTATGTGCCAGTAGCCCCCTTATGTGCCAGTAGCCCCTTATGTGCCAGTAGCCCCCTTATGTGGCAGTAGCCCCCTTATGTGCCAGTAGTGCCCCTTATGTGCCAGTAGTGCCCCTTATGTGCCAGTAGTGCCCCTTATGTGCCAGTAGCCCCTTTATGTGCCAGCAAGCCCCCTTTATGTGCCAGTAGCCCCCTTATGTGCCAGCAAGCCCCTTTATGTGCCAGTAGCCCCTTATGTGCCAGCAAGCCCCCTTATGTGCCAGTAGCCCCTTATGTGCCAGTAGCCCCCTTATGTGCCAGCAAGCCCCTTATATACCAGTAGCCCCCCATGTACCAGTAGCCCCCTTATGTGCCAGCAAGCCCCCTTATGTGCCAGTAGTCCCCTTATGCTCCAGTAGCCCCCTTATGCACCAGTGACCCCCTTATGTGCCAGTAGCCCCCACATATGTGCTCCACACATACTTACCTCCATGGCAGCGATGCGATGCATGCCTCTTCCGGCCTGTGTCCCGTGCTGTACGGCTCAGGCGGCGCGATGACGTCATCGCGACTCCTGAACCGGCCTCTGATAGGCTGCCTGCCAGCACTAGGCCGGCAGCCTATCAGATGAACAGGGGAGGATGGGACACGCCTCCGGCCCGCCCTCCTCCTGCACGCTCCGCTGCCGCGACTCTGGTCTGGTGTCTGGGGGCGGGGAGACCGCACCGGGTGTCACCCCAGGGACTGGTGTCACCCGGTACGGTCCGCCCCCCCTCAGGCAGTGCAACATGATAGCGGGGCGGCGCGCCGGCCGCCCCGTTACCACATAAGTTTTTTTTTTTTTTTTTCAATCGCAGGGTTCTGGCGCCCCCTGCTAAATTGCGCCCTAGGCAATTGCCTAGGTCGCCTTACAGGTGGCGCCGGCCCTGTGTATGAATGCAAATACTTGATATTTACCCCGGTCGTTGGCCAGTGTAATTGAACCTTTACACTGGCATCATGACTTACATCTTTACAAGATCAATGAAAGGGATGTAGTGTCCCACTTATGTGTGTACGGGCCACTCCAAATTGCTATATGCCCTTTCATGTCATCTTGCACTAATCCCTGTATTTTCCTTAGTTAATACTGCTAAATTACTATTACAGGCTGTTAAAATGCATTACACACTACCAACACTAGAGGTCACTATAACATCATTTATATAGGTCAGCCACAGGAAGTTAGAGGAGAGAGGAGTTGAGGGAGATAGGAGTGAGGAGTCTAGGAGACAGAGTTGTCTCTGTTCTCATGGGCCTTGCCCCAGGAGTTAAGCTACTGGAACTTTTGGAATCCAGAAGCAGGACTTGGGAATCCTGCATTGTAGAGTCAAGGCCAGACACTACTTAGACTATTGATCAGACTACCTTTTCAAAGAATGGAGCAGAGAGTTTGCCTGCCGTGAGGGAGACTGTCCTTGGGTTGTATACTATTAGTACCAGAGGATCCATATTTTTGCAAGACTAAAAAGCCTGAGCAAGATCAGGA
Organism: Bufotes viridis; assembly: GCA_033119425.1. Taxonomy (NCBI): domain Eukaryota; kingdom Metazoa; phylum Chordata; class Amphibia; order Anura; family Bufonidae; genus Bufotes; species Bufotes viridis. Next base: position 224,325,706 of record CM065594.1, read on the forward strand.
ACCAAGTAAAGTATCATCACCACTCCTGCATAAGTTGAGCTGGAACCTACATACATCACTTTATCATATTAGAGCCTGCTAATTGGGATTTGCAGCTGTATCATCTTTGCCAACTTCATGTAAAACCAAGTACTACTATTTAATGCTACTTATTGCAAGACTACAACTGACAATTAAAGTTTCTGTTTGGTTCAACTACTGCCTCTCTCATCATTCTACTCCATCTTCTAATTGCGCCTTACGGTGCTGGCATCACAAACACAGGGGCCCAGTCACCAAAACACCCTAAGCATATCCACTACCATCAAGGGCACCTCAACTGCCATCTGGCTGGTGTTCCCTGCAGCAGAGAGTGCCCCGGAGGATTTATTGCTGTCTTCCTCTCCACTGCAGGCCAGGCCAGGAGACAACTGAAGTGTAAGTACTACTACCCTCACTCAGCACATCATCACTATTGCACTCACATAACACCCCTAGGACACGGGCGTTGCAGGGATTCATCATCGTGATCCATGATTATCTTCACAGGGGTTCCTCCCTCACATTTATTATTCTGAAATATGAGTAATAATGCAGACTGAGATGAGGACTGACATGGCACCATTGTCGCCAAGCTGCTTTTCCTCTGTCTGCTGGCATGAGTGTGCCAATTATTGTTGAGCAAATCGAGCTTCGGATCATAGATCCCAAGTCGATTTCTTCAAATACTTCCTTTTAATGCTGTCCGGAGACCTGTCTTCATATAGCATTAAAATGTATTGTCTCTTTGGAGGCAAAATTAGTTTCAGCCGAAGTCATGCAAGACTTCGGTGAGTGAATTCAGTAATCTGCGTCTTTAAAAACATTTTAAAATAGCAATATGAAGTCGGGTTTGGTACCGAGGTACCAGCCCATACAAATCCCCTGTGCACTTTGCTGAGATAAGATAAAACCCAACCATTCAGTCGATTTGCCTAAAGCTGGCAGCACACAAGTCAACCAAACCTGCCTTTAGGCTATTGTCAGGGGATTTCTCAGTGACAGTTGTCAGGGGAATTTTCAATGTCACTTGACAGGGGAAAGAACGATAAATGTGGCATAAAGTGCTCCAACGCAGACTCAAACCAAACAGACCTCAAATATTACCCTCATGACTGAGGTATCCTGGTACTCATGCATACAAGATCATTGGCAGAACTAATGGAATACATCTAGATCCCCCTGCAGGAATGTAATGTGTGTGGGGTCTTTAGTGATCTATACTCAGGTGAGTGTTGTAGGTTATTTGACAATTCTATTAGAATTATGTGCATTTTTGTATGTATTATGTTTTGCTGTCATTGAACATACTGCATTCATACTTAACCTTATATCAAATTGCTTCCTGTTTTACCTTCCAGCAGATTGTTGCTTCCGTCAAATAGATTTTCTGCCCATTGTGTTTATTCAGACCCTGACAATAGTGTTTTTTTCTGTGTGAAAGGTACATCTGGCAATGTTCAACCTCAGTAAATGACGTCTGTAAACAGACTGTGTAGTTAAGGGGGTGTCAGGTACGATCAGGTTGACATTCCTAATGACTCATTCTGCAGTGTGATCTATATTGTTGTAACCAGCTATCCAGCATATAGGTTATAAAGGTTATATTCAGATTGTCTAAGGTCTTAATGGGGTGTTCCTATCTGGATTCCTATCTGGTTCCTATCTGGATATTTATGGCATTTTGATAGGACCTGTCGTAAATGTCCAATGTAGGTCCCACCTAGGTCAAGAATGGGGCTCTGCCGTAAATGGAAAGTAGGCCGCACATCTGTGGTTTACTCCATTCACTGCTATAGAAACATAGAATGTGTCGGCAGATAAGAACCATTTGGCCCATCTAGTCTGCTCAGTCTAGTCTGCTATGACTTCCATGAATAGCAGAACGCTGGCCCATCTATTTTTGAAAGTCCCATAGCAGTAAATAGAGACATTCTTGGTCTTCCTGCCACACTGTCTCACAGAGCGCCAATGTCCTCACACTGTGCGGAGTTAATAGCAAAGAGCGAATGAGCGGTACCGAGCCAGCACGGGAAACACTGAATTCAGAGCTCCCCCGTCCTCCAGTGCTAATAAGCTCTTCCATAATGGAAGCTCTCATTAATATTCACCCCATAAGAATCACTGAAATTTTCCCTCCACTTTGGAGAGTGGGGAAGTGTGTCTTATAGGGCGAAATATACTGTACTTTCTGCAATATTAATCTTTGAATTTTTGATCCCATCTCTCATTTTTTATTGGTCCCCCATTTGGCTGCTTTCATTACATACTCATCCCCATTAGATTGTGAGCTCTTACTGTAGGGTCCTCTTTCCTTTATCTCACTCTTGTATATGTCTATTTGTATTTAAAGGGAATCTGTCACCACAATTTTAAACTATTAACTGCACTAATACATGATGGTTACTGCAGATAAGGAGTCCAGAATCCAGATCACAATTTTTTATTTACCTACTTACGCCATATTTCCCTGTTGTCAGCGTTTAAAGCTGCATTGAAATACTTTGTCTGGACTGCCATGCATTAACATGAGTCCTCTCCATTATGTTAGCACACAGCAGTCCTGGCTGTGCATTTCAGTGCAGCTTTGAGTGCTGACAGTGGGGAAACCAGAAGCAATAGGAAAAAAAAAAGTGATCTCGAGTTCTTAAAGGGCTTCTGTCACCTCCCAAACTTCAATTTTCACTATTAGGCCTCATGCACACGACCGTTGTTTTTTTCTGTGTCCGTTCGGACCATTTTTTTTGGCAGATCCGTTTTTTTGGCAGATCCATTGTAATAATGCCTATCCTTGTCCACAGACGTGAAAAAAATAGGACATGCTCTATTTTTTTGATGGAATGTAAACACGGACCACGGATGCGGAACAAAAACGGTTGACCATCCGCATTTTTTGACGGACCCATTGAAATGAATGGGGGAGCATCCTATCCGTGAAAAAAAACGGAACGGACGAGAAAACAAACAACGGTCGTGTGCATGAGGCCTTAGATTTAATATAATTGCTAATGCACGCAGAGTTGATATTTACCCGTCTTACCTCTGTCAGTGCTTTAAATTCTTTAAAAATCGTAATTTTGTGGCATGCAAATTTCTTCACTATTCGGGCCGCAGACAGGGCCAGCGGGAGGAGGAGAGCGGTCGCTTGCCCTGTCAATCAAGTGGAGTCAGGGGTGTCTTTTTAGAACGAGGATGTGGTGGCTACCAGCAAGTAACCGCCCAACTTGCTGGTAGTGAAGAAATTTGCATGCCACAAAATTACGATTTTTAAAGAATTTAAAGCACTGACAGAGGTAAGACGGGTAAATATCAACTCTGCGTGCATTAGCAATTATATTAAATCCAATTGTGAAAATTGAAGTTTGGGGGGTGACAGAAGCCCTTCAAGTGTAGTACTACTCAGATGTTGCTGCAGATAACAGTTCAGAATCATGGTGACCTTTTAAAGTCAGATAATGCCCTCCTGAAGTACTGAAGGACCATTGTCCCAGGCTCTTCCCTATATACATCTTCTTAACATGTATGTGAACATAAAATAGTAATAAAGGGATGGCACACTGATCATATGGTATGTAAAATCGATGATATTTATTAATATAACCGGACTATTTCTTACAGTTACATATTTCCTACAGTTGCATACTTTGATTACAATAAGACATTCCAAGGGTACTGGAATTTATATGAACTATCCAAGACCTTCATCGATTTTTATTGATTTTCTATAGATTTTTTATTGATTGTTTATTGATTTTATGAATGTTTTTATGAAGTATTGCGATCTAATTATGTATTAATACCAATGTGATTAATTATATGGACTAAGAACACATATTAATTTAAAGCCAATATAACGGCTATTCAGAACCAAAATATTGCTAAAATCCTAAATAGAGGATTTATTTTATCAACTATTAATAAATATCATCGATTTTACATACCATATGATCAGTGTGCCATCCCTTTATTACTATTTTATATACTCTTAACTAGCGCTGGAGTACGCTTCTTTCGGATTGAGCATCTGACTTCCATCAAATCAACTAAGTGAGCCGCCATAATTTTTCATGTATGTGAACATGTATGTGTTTTCAATAGGGAGAGAGGAGAAAGCTGCTGCCGGACACCTCTGGCGAAGGTTTATGTCCCTGAGGAAGAAAAGGATTGGGTGTTGAAATTCAACATGGTCAACATAATCTCTTGGGGGAGAATTGTGAGCTCCTCATTCACATTAGACTATTGGCTGGCTACGCCAAAATAGTGGGTTTGGCCACCAATACTGTAATGTGTATGGGCGGGCTTTAAGCATTGCTACTTAAAGGCATTACCCATCAGGAATACGCCATGCCATATATTTTGTCAGGAGTCTCCTTAGACTCCCCCTCTTCACAAAGCACATTCCTTTGTATGTAGCGGGCAGAATGACAGTGAACCGTTGCGGCCATCTTGATTGAAGACACCGCACAAAATCTGACATGGCGACGTGATGGCGTCATCATGTCATCATGCTGGTCAGGCATGGTGACGTTACCTCACTCAAGGTTTTGCACAGTTCCTGCAATCAAGAAGGCCACAACGGCCTCTCTGTGGGCAAAAAGATGAGGTGAGTATGTTGGGGGTGGGGGGGATGGGGGGGTTAACGCCACTTCAGGAAAAATAGATTAGTTACCACTTTGCGGTAAATCAAATTTTTCCTGAAATTCAGATCGAAGTCAATTCATTTGGCTATGATTCGCTCAACACTATTTACTATACATACGCATTCACACGACCGTAATGTTTTGTGGATCTGCAAAACTCGGATACCGGCCCATGTACGTTCTGCAATTTGCGGACTGCTCATGGCCGCAACCATAATAGAAAATGCCTATTCTTGTCCACGATTGCGGACAAGAATAGGATATGCTCCATCTTTTTTTGCGGGGTCGTGAAATGAAACCACAGATGCAGACAGCACACGGTGTGCTGTCCACATCTTTTGCCGCCCCACTGAAATGAATTCATACAGCAGTCTGAATGAGCCCTAAAGGACAACTCTTACTACTGTAGCTATGTAAAGTGAGATTAATTTGGTGGCTCTTAAGGAGTATGTGTTCAGCAGAAACAAAGAATAAATCTAGAAAACATACTACTCAGAACATGCGGTACTACAATGGGACCTCTGTGTAGACACGTATTGATGTGCCGCGCTGAGTATCTGTGGTGTGCGCTACGCAGAGGGCTCTCAGAACCTTCCATTGTTCTCCTGTTCCTGCTGAGTCTTTTCATCTGACATTTTAAAGACAGATAGGAAATGAAACATTTTATATGGTTCCCTGATAGATGAGCATTTCTTAACTCAAGACGTAGGAAATGATCCCGGCTCTTTTTAATAAGAATATAGTTTCTGGAGAGTGCTTCCTTTCATGTCTGGCTGCGATAACATCAGGCGTGTGCTGAATCAACACTAAATCAATGTTACTCACCTGGATTATGTTATTGGCATTGCCTGAGAAAAGCGATATAATCTTTTACATCGTACAGTTATGAAAGCTCTGTCCGTAAAACTCATAATTAAAAAAAACTGTAAAGAGCAACACTGCCTCATATTTAAAATCATGCACCTGTGTGTCACCTCTCTTCCAGGTGGGCACACCAGACAGTGGCAATTTCCATCTACAGAATGCAGCTTTTCATGGGCATCATACAGGGGATGGACTAGAAACTTAAAGTGGCCTTGGAAAAAAGCCTAAAAGTGGCCCTATGCTGTAGATGAGTCCAAATTGACAGAAGGCAGGGACAACACAAGGCGGGGCCAGCAATGCCATAGTGCCGGACAAAATACCGCCCCAGCGAAACCAAATACCACAGTGCAGTGTAAAATACTGCGGATGGTGATACAGTTGAGTTGAGCATCAGATCATTATTTACCTGGCCAGTGGCTGTGAGGAGGGCTTGGGTGGCCCCCTTGGCATCAGCCCACTGGGAAATTTACCTGTAGGGTATATGGCCAGTCCACCCCTGGCATCATATCACAGCATTTTGGGCTTTCCTGGGGATTTGACTCAGGGCCCCTTTACATGGGATGATTGGAGCAATTATCAGGAAAGACTGTTCCTAGGAACCCTCGTTCTCAATAATTGCCCTGTATAAAGTTCCCAACAATCAAGTGATGACAGAGCAATCGATCGTTCATCAAGTGAAAGCATTGTTGATGCGGACACCAATTTCATCCTTTCTGGGCAGCAGATTGTGTGTTCTAAATAGGATTCTTCTGCCCAAAAACAATGGTCCAGTATGACTGCAGTAGCAATAGCTCATACCCATACAGCGGAAGTGATTGCAGCATGTAAATGCAGCTCTAACCACTGCTCACGCTCATGCAATTATCGGGAATGACCGGTTTGTGCTCGATTATTGCCTGCAGAGTCAACAATTGCAAAGGGACCTTTAGGATGCCACATTTCATCATGCATCCAAAGTCATATGTGACAAATTTTGAAAAGGTTCAATGGAATTTGCTATTTTTACTTGAAACAGTGCCAATCTTGTGTATGTGCGGTGTTTGGTATTGCAGTTTAGTCCCATTAAGTTGAATAGAGATGACCTGCAATAGCAGAAACAGCACATTGAGAAGAAGACATCACCATCTGGACCTTTTTATTGTCATATATACAGTATATTCTATAACATTTGCTATCCATGCATATATTTGAAAGGAGATGACTAGCATTAGACCTCTTTCACATTCCTCAGGCTTTCAGGCCGACTGCACACCTCTTTCCTGTGCTCTAGCTTCCAGGTCAGAGAGCTCCACAGCACTGTTAGCAGCTCCAGGTCAATCACTTCCCTTCAGCTGCTGAGCTGGCTGAGTTTCAAACCCAGCCCCAAAACCAGGACTGGGTCGTGGGAGCAGCCACCCACCCTACACTTTAGCTGCTCCCGGTAAGAGCCGGCCGGATCGGCTTTGCAGCCACACTATTTAGCAACTGTGTCAGTAGCACTACCTGCTACTGACATCAGCAAAATGGCTCTTACCTCACCGAGGCTATGAACCTCGGTGACACGTACCTACCATCTCGACGGCACCCTGCACCTTACCACTACCCCCCTTTGTTCAACCCTGAGGAGGGTGGACACACGAAAAACAGTGTACCCGGAGAGGGCATCTGCATTTTTCAACAACCGGCCCGCTCTGTGCTCCACCGTGAATTTAAAATTCTGTAGGGACAGAAACCACCTGAGTGACCCGGGCATTCCTCTCTTTGGCTTGGCTCATCCCACTTGAGTGGGGAGTGGTCGGTCACCAGGCGGAAGCTTCTGCCCAACAGGTAATAACGGAGGGCCTCGAGTGCCCACTTGATGGCCAGGCACTCTCTCTCGACTATGCTGTACCTGGCCTCGGCTGGGGTGAGTTTGCGGCTGAGGAAGACAACGGGATGCTCCTCCCCGTTGACTTCCTGCGACAGTACCGCACCAATGCCAACCTCAGAGGCGTCGGTCTGGACAACGAACTCCTTCTTGAAATCGGGCGTCACCAAAACCGGGGACCCACACAGGGCCGATTTCAAGGCGGAGAAAACCTTTTCTGCCTGCTCGTTCCAACGGACCGTCCCTGTCTTACGCCCCTTTAACAAGTCTGTCAACGGCGAAGCTATAGTGGCAAAGTGGGGCACAAACCTCATGTAATACCCCACAATTCCCAGGAACGACTTTACCTGTCTGGTGGTGACGGTCGGGGCCAACTCCGTGTTGCCTCTACCTTATTTACTTGAGGCTTGATGACTCCCGCCCAATGACATATCCCAGATATTTGGTTTCTTCCAACCCAATCGCACACTTCTTTGGATTGGCGGTTAGTCCAGCTTTCCTCAGGGCATCCACTACCGCCTGCACTTTGGGCAAATGGCTTTCCCAGTCGGTGCTGTGGATGATTACATCATCTAAGTAGGCCGAGGCGTACCGACGATGAGGTCGCAGTACAATATCCATTAACCTTTGGAAGGTGGCGGGGCGCCATGCAGGCCAAAGGGTAACACCTTGTAATGATACAGGCCCTGCGGAGTGACAAAAGCGGTTTTCCTTGGCCGACTCCGTTAAGGGTACCTGCCAGTAGCCTTTAGTGAGGTCTAACACAGAAAAATAACGGGCTTGCCCTAAATTCTCAACAAGCTCGTCTACCCGGGGCATGGGATACGCATCAAACTTGGACACTTCATTTAACTTGCGAAAATCGTTGCAGAACACGTAGCGTCCCATCCGGCTTGGGTATTAGGACTATGGGACTGGCCCACTCACTTTTCGACTCCTCAATGACATCGAGCTTCAACATTAACTGCACTTCCTCCGCGATGGCCCGTCGCTGAGCCTCGGGTACCCGGTATGGTTTTAACCGGATCTTGGCCTGAGGCTCAGTGGCGATGTCATGTTGGATGAGAGGCGTGCGGCCAGGGAGGTCCGAGAACACATCCGTGTTCCGACTGATGAACTCCCTGACTTCCTGAACTTGTTTGGAAGACAGGCTGTCTGCAATTTTACCGTGGTTACGGCTTCACAGGTCTCGAACTGTGGGGCTGGACCCTTCTCACCCAGAAGCCCTGGCCGGGGCTGTGGTCGTCGGCCGTGTCCCTATCTTTCCACGGCTTTAGCAAATTCACGTGGTACACCTGCTCCGGCTTGCGCCGCCTGGCTGGTGTACTTTGTAATTACTTCCCCTACCTTCTCGATTACCTCATAGGGGCCCTGCCACCTAGCTAGGAACTTGCTGTCCAGGGTGGGTACCAGAACCAAAACCCGATCTCCCGGATTGAAGTCCCGTACCGAGCCTGACGATTGTACACCCTACTCTGGGCTTGTTGCGCTGCCTCCATATGCTCCCGGACCAAGGGCAACACCCTTTCCATCCGTTCCTGCATCTGGGCGACATACTCAATGACACTTTTGTGGGGGACAGGCTGTTGTTCCCACGCTTCCTTGGCGATATCCAACAGGCCCGAGGGTGTCTGCCATAAAGCAGTTCGAAGGGCGAGAACCCAGTAGAGGCTTGAGGCACCTCTCGCACTGCGAACATGAGATAGGGCAGAAGCAGATTTCAGTCCTTCCCATCTCTAGACACCACCCTCTTTAACATATTTTTTAGAGTTTGGTTAAACCTCTCAACAAGACCGTCTGTTTGCGGATGGTAAACGGACGTCCGTAACTGCTTTATACGCAACAATTTACACAGTTCCCTCATAACTTTGGACATAAAAGGGGTCCCTTGGTCTGTCAGAACCTCTTTTGGCAGGCCCACACGGGAAAACATTTCCATTAACTCTTTGGCAATGAGCTTAGCTGAGGTATGTCGCAGAGGCACCGCCTCCGGATACCGAGTGGCATAGTCGAGAACTACCAGAATGTGTTGGTGGCCCCTGGCAGACTTTGGTACAGGCCCAATTAAATCCATAGCGATTCGCTCAAGCGGTACTTCAATAATTGGCAGAGGTACCAGAGGACTACGGAAATGTGGCTGGGGGCTAGTTATCTGACAGGTTGGACAGGACTTACAATAATTTTCTACCTCCTTGAACACACTGGGCCAATAAAACCGCTGCAGTATGCGGTCCTGGGTTTTCTGCCACCCCAGGTGTCCCCCAAGAACGTGTTGGTGGGCAAGCTCCATGACAAGCTTGCGATGCGCTGTGGGCACCACCAACTGTTCAACAGGCTCACCCGGATTTGGTTCACCCGATATAACATTTCTTGGTGAACAACAAAGCGGGAAATATTAACTCAGCCCCTGGCTTCTGGGGTTTACCATCAATTTCCACCACATTCTCCCAGGCCCTGGTTAGGGTTTGGTCCCGGTGTTAGGCGGTCCCAAAATTGTCTCCGGAGGCGTGGAGGTCTGCCAACTCAGGTCCCGGTGGCAAGTCCTCCATGTCTCCCACCATTACACTCAGTGGGGGTGTCTCCCCTCTAACACAGAAGTGGTGGTCACCCCTACCGCAGGCCCTTCGGACTCGGGCTCCCAGGGCTCTGGCCCCCACTGGAACCAGGCCACTCTGCTAGGGTTGCCCCTGTCTCAGGGCTATTAGTCACTTTCATCTCAGGCCATAGGGACGGAAAACCAGGAAGTCTCTCCCAATTATTAGTTCATAAGGTAGCTTTGTGGAGATCGCCACTTCACAAGTCCAGGTGCCGGCCGCCGTGGCCAGAGACATTACGGCAGTGGGATAGTCCTTTAAGTCTCCATGTATGCACACCACACCAACTTTCCGGCCCGTATACTGGGTGGGCTGTACCAGGGCAGCACTTACCAGGGTTACTAGGCTCCCTGAGTCCAGCAGTGCCACTGCCAGGTTATCACCCACTTGCACCTGGCATAGGTGACGATTGTCTATGGTCTCGGGGTGCCGGTTGCACACAGTCTCCGGGCATACATGGAAGCCCGGTACCCATAATTAATCTCCATGGGTTCTCCCCACTGTGGACAGTCGGCCCTTACGTGGCCAGGCTCGTGACACCGCCAGCAGACTATCGGGGCCGGGTCTACAGGGGTACACCCGAGCAGGTTTCTCGGGTACCAGTCGTCGGGACTGGATGGGAGTCCTCCGGGGTTTGACCGGCCCCCTCAACAACACCCCCTTTCAAGTTTTGGGTGGCCTCATAGCGCTCCACCAGGTCGACCATTTCTAGGGCATTGGTGGGTGATACCTGGCCGATCCAGTGCTGAAGGGGGTAAGGCAAGGCCCTCCAGAACATGTCAGCCAGCAGTCGGTCCAGCATAGCAGTCGGACTTAGAATATCAGGCTGCAGCCATTTTTGCAACCTGTGCAGCAACTCATAGTACTGCGGCCGGGCGGGTTCAGCCGCTTTAAAGTCCCACTGGTGGACCCGTTGAGCCCGGACTAACACGTTTACCCCCAGCCTGGCCAGGATCTCCCCCTTCACCGTGGGGTAATCCAGCAGCCTGGTCATCTGCTAAGTCAAAAATACTTGCTGGGGTCCAGACGCCAGGAACGGAGCGGCGACCTCCGCCCACTGTTCTCGGGGTAATTTCTCCCTCACGGCCACCTTCTCGAACACCGCCAGATAGGTCTCCACATCATCCGAGGGGGTCATCTTAGGGATCGCTGCACGGACAGCTTTCCGGGCATCGTGGACGTGGTGGGACGCTCCTGCAGCTTGTAACGCCATCACGTGTTGTAGCAGTAGCTGGTTGGTCTCCCGCTGCTGCACGTTAGCCTCTATGAGAGCTTTCACAGCCGCCTCCATGTTGTCAGGGAACACAGGCTGCAACTTTGCCGGCCGAATATAGGACATCCAGTCGTGCCCAGCAAAAACAAACTTCGGCGTTCACGCCAGCCTCACTGCGCATGCCCGCATCCGACACCAAATGTGGGGAGTCGCTCTGGTAGATAGCGGTGCGGGTGCAGTACAGAGGCAAAAGGGAGTCCAGGAAGTGCAGCAAAACAGTGTTTAATTCACACTTGCATATAATAAAGTCCAAACAGTCACTTTGTGTTAATTTCTCACACAACAGAAAACGTGCGGCAAAACAAAAAGTCCAATAACGGTTCCAATCACCTGGGAAGTGTAGGTGCGTGTTCGCACCTGGCTGTTAGCCCAGCCGCAGGACAATCACACTCAGGCTTTCAGGCCGACTGCACACCTCTTTTCTGTGCTCTAGCTTCCAGGTCAGAGAGCTCCACAGCACTGTTAGCAGCTCCAGGTCAATCACTTCCTTCAGCTGCTGAGCTGGCTGAGTTTTAAACCCAGCCCCAAAACCAGGACTGGGTCGTGGGGAGCAGCCACCCACCCTACACTTTAGCTGCTCCCGGTAAGAGCCGGCCCGGATCGGCTTTGCAGCCACACTATTTAGCAACTGTGTCAGTAGCACTACCTGCTACTGACATCAACAAAATGGCTCTTACCTCACCGAGGCTATGAACCTCGGTGACACGTACCTGCCATCTACGACGGCACCCTGCACCTACCACAATATATATATATATATATTTATTTAAATATATATATAACTACACGGAAAAAAATGCACAGTAAACTGAGCAGGCCAATCAGAAAAATGGATGTTTATGATCAGCGCTCAGCAGGTGCAGGACGCACACACGCACACAGATATTATGTGCGTGCAAAAATCTACACTAACACTACCTAAAATTGATTTCCAGTAAAAATTATTGGTGCTCAGGGCTCAAGTCATCAATATGAAAAAGCCCACACAACCTCTTTAAGAAGATTTGAGTGGTCATGTATATATACAACAGATGTTGAAAGACCATGCTACAAATATGAAGAATATCGGTGTGAAGGGAAATAGAGAGTATGTATTGTCAATAGGCATTGATGGAGAAGGGAACTATAATTCTGAACCTTACAGCCAGAGGGTAGTATATACAGGCCATACTCACAAAGGCTTATCATTTGTGGTGTTGTGCACTCTAAGGAGATGTTGATATTTGTATGTATGGACTGTATAGTTTTCATCAGACTACTTATAAAGACTAGGACATTACTAGATTAGGGAGTATGCACAAACCCAATGAAGTGGGATGAATTTATGAAACACAGACTGCTGAGGGACACCTGCTAAAAAGATAAAAGGATCTAACATCTAGTACAATCAAATCCTTTCTTCATAGGACAAAGCCTGTGGGGGCAGCACACTTTGCGGAGGAAATGAAATTTCTTCAGTACACAAAGACGATAAGTCTGGAATCTCAGTATCCCACATGAAATGCAGAGAAGCAAAATACGGTAATCTCCTGCTCGATTAATTTAAGGCTTTCGTAATTGATTTTTTACATTCCTGGCCAGGAATATGTATGCTGCTAAAATACTTGTTAAGAGGATTTTCTAACCACGATATCTCTCTCTCTCTCTCTCTCTCTCTCTATATATATATATATGTATGTATATATATATATATATATAATAACTATGTGACATTCATTTTGTTTGAACCCTTCATCTTTTCTGTTATGGGCATACAAAAGAGGGGGCTCTCTGCTGAGGTCACAATGGACCGCCCAATATGGTGTCTGCTTTTGGTTCCTGCTCCGACCCCTTTGGCCAATTCCCCACCAATGCCATTTCTCTGTGGGTGGGAGCTGCGCAAGTTTTCTCACCCAGTAGTAAAGGGGATGGGATCAACAAGGATTGAACCCTCTCTCTCCAAGGGCCACGAGGGTTATGACATTGTTTTCTTCTCTGTATCATTTTAGTCTAACCAGAATTAGGACCTCCATTCCGGTTGGTGGTTCATTTTGACTTTCACAATTGGGGTTTCTTTGGCTCAATTTATAAACCTCCAATTGTATACACTTATAATGTAACCATTTATATTGTAGAATTGGGATGAAAAGTTGAAATCCAGTGTATATAATATAGCATACTGCTGTATTCATTTTACTTCTTGACTTGTAGAAGAGAGAAAAATGTTATCTTTTCTTGATGACTAATTATGTCTTCTCTGTTTCCCACTGAATGTAAAAGGCACGTTAATGTTTTTCTCTTTGATGAAAAAGATGCCAAAGGAGAATCCATTACATGACGCAGAAGACCTTTATCTAGCCCATTGTGGCGCTAAACAGGACTTCTGATGAGCCTTGGTAGAAGGCTTCATCACTTCCTAATCAGGACATTAGGCAACAAAAAGCAAGGAAAGCTTCCTTTCTTAATCAAAAATACCAAAAATATCAACACATTAGGAGTAAGGACCCTGGAGACACTACAAAGTGGTATTCTACACCCAAGGGGAAATGAATATTTAGACAAGTACACAATTTTTACAACTTATCTGTCTTGTAGTTATGTACACCTCTGGCTTTTCCAAAATAATTTGTGCCCTTTACAAGATACACAAAAGAAACAAAACATTTCAGATGCATAGGGGGAGATTTAGCAAACCGGTGTAAAGGAAAACTGGCTGAGTTGGCCATGGCAACCAATCAGATTCCACCTTTTATTTTCCAAAGCAGCTCTGAAAAATGAAAGGTGGAACTTATTGGTTACTATGGACTACTAAGCAAGTTTTCCTTTACACCAGTTTTGCCAAATCTCCTCCATTGTCTGTAAGCCTGCGGTTGACTTTGTTGTATTGGTTAATAAGTCTTAAGTCCAGGACTAAACCGGGGGCAGAGTATAAAGAATTAAAATACCTCTCAATGGAAGTATATGCAAAGACAATCACTTTTGAAAATGACTTTGGAGTTGATCATTTTTCTATTTCACTTTTTTAGGTTAATTTAGGCCAAAAATATTGATCCCTGGAGTCACTGGAAATCTCAATTCTGGCAAAGGGATTCTACCATCTATAGTCCCTAAAGTAAAAGATAGCAAAAATGTCTAACAGCTCTCTGTATAAATGCAGACTATTCTCAGTGTATCATTAGTAGTAAAAGAAGCAAAAACAACCATACCGGAACTTAGAAAAGCCATTTATTTGCACAAGAGTCATTTGATTATTCAAGAAGTTGAAATACAACAGAATACCACTATATTCAGAATAACACATTGTGACTTTGGATTGCGGTAACTTCATGAATTTCTAGATATTATGCTTGGAGATATGATGTGGGGTTATCCCATGATTAATGTAAAAAAATAAATAAATGAGAGATCATATAGTACAGGACACTCTCTATCTAACAAAACTAGAACAAGGCATGTAACCCACACGGATGTCGTAATCTCCCCATTTATTGTCCATATTTGCTGTGCTAGATTTTTTTCAAGCTGGAAGCTCAAGGGCAGGCATTTTCTGCTGCAGGTCTCTCCCTGTAACTGTCACCGCTTCTCGCAGTAGATTGGGCTGCTAGCAGTTTAAAGGGGTATTCCCATTTTAATGATCATAGGTTAATTGATTAATTATTGGCCAATGATCAATTTTGCAAATATGATGTATTATTAAATTCCCACCTTTCTACTTCAAATTACTTACATTGTAGCCCAGTTTTTGGTTTGGTCTCCCCTAGTTACGGCCACCTCTGGAGCGATTCCCTGGGCCATGCCGGCCGCTCATTCAGTCCATGAGCGCGCACGCCGGGAAGCCGCGCATGCGCAGAGCCTGTTTTCAGCGCAAAGTGGAGAGAGGGAGCGAGCAGGAGCACACGGCAAGTTGTTTGAGGACCTGGGAACACTCAGCCAATCAGTGGTGTAGCATCCCCAAGTCAGGGCAATGTGTGGGACTAACCTGGGGAATGCCAGTGATGGAGAGACCGGCACGCTGTTCCTCTGGGGCACTCTCTGGGTTCTGAAGGGACACAGCCAGGTGCAATGTGAGGTGCCCTTGGTGTTGTAGTTTAACGTGCCTATGGCTAAGTCCCTGATGTTTCGTGACGCCAGTGCCAATAAACGGTGGCACACCGTATTTATAGTAGGAATAATAGAGGTGCAGACTTGTAGCTTGAAACAGAATTCCAACTTTACTGAAACAGTGGTAATACAGAAGGCACTCTCTTAAAACAGTTCTTGTTGCAGACAATAGGCTTTGGTACAGTCTAGTTACAGCAGGCTTATATCCAGCAAGGTGAAACAGAGGGTTAAATCACAGGACTTTTGAATTGCAGGTGAACCTTACTTTCTTCCTGACTTGTCCTGACTGGCAATTATTCTTCAAGGCCCCAATGCCCTACTTCTGGCTTATATCCTTGAATCTCCAGTTTGCAGTGTACCTCCTCTGACATTACAGTACCTCTTGCTCTAGGGATTGCCTCAGCTTGGCTCCTGCTGACCTGCCTAGGCCTATGACATGTGGCCTTCACAGACTCCAGGGTCTGCACTCCTTCCCAGGCCCAGGGCCTGGTGTGAGACTTCACAGGCTCATGGCCTGGAGTAGACTGAACTCCCTTTCCTTCCCTGACTGGGCCTTATATAGACTAGGGCTCCCTAGCTCCCTCTAGTGACTAGAGCTGGAATTAAATCCCTAGCCGGCCTGCACATGGCACATTTCACAGTAACAGGGAATTAAATACCATAAATTACATTGCATTTAAAGAATAGGACTTTTACCAGACTCCCCATAATTGAGAGGAACGACAGCATCCAAGTGACCCTCCTGTAGTGACGGGTATTACAACTCCCGTACACTACATACCCCGCTGCTTTAAGCTGAGTACGACCTCGTACTCTAACAGGGTACCGCCCGTCTGGAATTTTCACCTGAAAGAGACAAGAAAACATGCAGGCATACATACTCATCAGTAATCAATTCCATCTGCATCGACAATTATTATCAGGTCCAGCTGGTAACGGAGAAGTGCGGTGACAAGGGGCGTCGCTCTCTTTCTTCAGGATAAAGAGTGGAACTGGGGCGCTGACCTGGCACAGCGGATGTTAGGGAATACCAGGATAGTCCATGACAATGAATGAGTCCACAATAAAAGCAACATCTCAGAGGCTCTCACATAGGAAGTCCATCTCTGGGCACATAGACTTGGATAAAAGTTTTCCTTGAGTAATAAATACGGTCAGCAGCACATACATAAAATGACAATACAGGACTTTGACAATACCAGGGTAACACCTTCCTGGCAAGTCCTGCGTATTTTTAAAGTGCTGACATAAAAGCCCTTTTCACCCTGAAATGGGGGTTAAAAGGGGATAAAGTGCAAATAAAAGCACAACTTGGAATTATTAAAGTACTTGACGCCAAAATGGTAGCAGCAGGCAGGATGTCCCGGAACAGAAAGAGGCAGGCTGGGAGCAGTGGTTCCACAGTGGCAACTTATTTGTCAAACATGCCACCGGCCGTGGGGAACTGGCAGCAAGCTCCACCAGCCTGGCAAACTTAAAGGGACAGTTCCTGCAACAAAGATGATGTCCCTGTGAGGATGAGCAAAAATGGCCTAGCAGGCCTGCTCACAGAGTGCGTGTCAAAGGATCCCTGTTCATCAGAGGTAGTGCAGCCCTGTGCTGCTGGTAGTCTGGGCCATGCACCAGGGCCACTTGGAGGAGTGCCCACCAAACAGAATGGGCTGGAAACATCACCGGTGTTGGGCCTACCCACCTCACTGGCCCGCTGGGTTGCGGACAAATAGGAGCTGCTGGTCTCGGGACACGGGCCGGCGCTGGGGTAGGCGCTTCCTCTGGCCGGGACATGACGCTCCCGTCAAGGCGGACTCGGCTCCTGGCATATGTCAATTTATCCGCTTTACACGGACCTTGGGTGGCTCAGCGTTAGCGGTAGGACCTTGGACTACGGGTTCGGAGTGGTACAGGGTCACAGGTAACTCACCACCGCTGGACTGCTGCGCTGTCTTCTTAGCATCTGCCACTTGCCGCAGGCCATCCAGGTAAACTTGCAAGGAGCGATCCGCTCCTCCAGGGCGGAGATCTCACTGCTGGATTCCGGCACAGTTGCAGCAGGCTCAGACGAGGTTCTCTCATGGCGGTTCTTCCGCAGGTCATCCATCGCTTCACTAAACTGGGCCATCCGCGCCCAATCAGCGGCTGTTTTCTCTCGTCGCGGCAGCTCTGGAGAGAGGTAAGGACTGGGAGGCTTGTCCAGGATCGTCGGCTGCCAGAAGATGTTCGGGCCGAGAAAGGAACTCTTCTCCTGAGTACGTATTTCGGATGGGTCCGGCGGGTCCTCTGCCTCCACCGGTTCTTCTGTTTCTTCCCAGTCCTCCGGTACCGGTCCTGGGCGGGTCACCGCAGTAGCATATGGGCCTCGCAGGCCCTCCGCGGGAGTGAACTCCACTCGCTCTCCGACCGCCAGATTATGCAGTCGCCCTGGGAGATAGCTGCGCATGCGGACCGGCGATTCACATAATAGTCCCGGTTGGTGCCGGTTTCTTGGATGAAACCAAATCCTCTGACCTTGTCAAACTCCAGTACTACTCCAGTGCGGCGTTCAAGCTGGGGCTTGCTGTCCCTGGAATCCTCATAGATCCGCTTGGTGACTTCCTCGAAGTACTTCTTCTGAGTGGTAGTTTTTAAAGTTGCCGCCACTCGGATCTCGGCCATCAGGGCCGACCACGCGAGGTTCCGTGGGAGGAAGCCTTCTCGCTGCGGGTGAAAGCGGCAGGGCTCGGCTTGTGGCCATGGACAGGTCTGGGCCATGTCGCTGGGAGTATGCGCTGGGGCGCTGGGCGCTCCTTAGTCGCTCCTGGGGTCGCCTCCATTGCTCCAACTACGGCTCCGGATCCCTCTGATTCAGGTAGGAAACCCGTAGCAGGGTGAGCCACTGTTTCTGCAGGCTCCACCCCGTCGTTTCTTGCACGCCCCTAGGTATTTCAGTATAGGGTAGGCGGTGTCCATATTATAATCCTCAAAGGGAGGCGGTACCTCCAGGCAGTCTTCTCCTCCCTCTTGGAGGGTTCTGGCGCCAAACTTTCGCGCCACTGAGGTCAGGGATAGGCGCAGAAGAAGTCCAATGGCGCCGGCGTCATCTTGGGCGCCATGATGCATCAATTCAATGACAGCAAGCAGGATTGTAAAAGTCCACAAAAACACACTTTGAAGTGGCGATTTTCTTCCTCTTGATAGCGCAACACTGCACAGCGCTTTCTGGAGACTTTAGGGACACTTTTTGTATGTTTTCAGTCCACAAAGTTCCCTTCAAATAAACAGGCGTTTTGTCACTTGGCAAACTGGTTAAGGCACAAAGTTCACGTTTTTGCTCACAGTCCGTAAAACGTGCGTATCCTGTTCGTGGCGCTAAAATGTAGCATCCCCAAGTCAGGGCAATGTGTGGGACT
This sequence comes from Bufotes viridis, assembly GCA_033119425.1. NCBI lineage: Eukaryota > Metazoa > Chordata > Amphibia > Anura > Bufonidae > Bufotes > Bufotes viridis. The sequence goes on from CM065594.1 coordinate 224,344,407, forward strand.
AACCTGGGGAATGCCAGTGATGGAGAGGCCGGCACGCTGTTCCTCTGGGGCACTCTCTGGGTTCTGAAGGGACACAGCCAGGTGCAATGTGAGGTGCCCTTGGTGTTGTAGTTTAACGTGCCTATGGCTAAGTCCCTGATGTTTCGTGACGCCAGTGCCAATAAACGGTGGCACACCGTATTTATAGTAGGAATAATAGAGTGCAGACTTGTAGCTTGAAACAGAATTCCAACTTTACTGAAACAGTGGTAATACAGAAGGCACTCTCTTAAAACAGTTCTTGTTGCAGACAATAGGCTTTGGTACAGTCTAGTTACAGCAGGCTTATATCCAGCAAGGTGAAACAGAGGGTTAAATCACAGGACTTTTGAATTGCAGGTGAACCTTACTTTCTTCCTGACTTGTCCTGACTGGCAATTATTCTTCAAGGCCCCAATGCCCTACTTCTGGCTTATATCCTTGAATCTCCAGTTTGCAGTGTACCTCCTCTGACATTACAGTACCTCTTGCTCTAGGGATTGCCTCAGCTTGGCTCCTGCTGACCTGCCTAGGCCTATGACATGTGGCCTTCACAGACTCCAGGGTCTGCACTCCTTCCCAGGCCCAGGGCCTGGTGTAGACTTCACAGGCTCATGGCCTGGAGTAGACTGAACTCCCTTTCCTTCCCTGACTGGGCCTTATATAGACTAGGGCTCCCTAGCTCCCTCTAGTGACTAGAGCTGGAATTAAATCCCTAGCCGGCCTGCACATGGCACATTTCACAGTAACAGGGAATTAAATACCATAAATTACATTGCATTTAAAGAATAGGACTTTTACCAGACTCCCCATAATTGAGAGGAACGACAGCATCCAAGTGACCCTCCTGTAGTGACGGGTATTACAACTCCCGTACACTACAGTGGCTGCAGCTGTATCACATGTCAGGCCAGGGATTTCCTGCTTAGCCAATCACTGGCCTGACACATGACACAGCTGCGGCCACTGATTGGCTGAGTTTTCCCAGGTCCTCAAACAACTTTTCAGAAGCCCAAAATACCATGATTATACAGAGGAGAAGGAGTGTTTCTGCAGACGGGACCAGGTGAGCATAATGGTATTTACACATTAATAGAGGGGGAAAGTAGAAGAGTGAAATGTGACATGGAGGCAGGGCCGGTGCAAAGATTTTGCCAGCACAAGTGAAGCTACATTTTAGCGCCCCCATGATCACATCACGAAAGTGATTTAAAGAAAAAAAGTTCATTTTGGAGCCCTCCTTCTATGCGCCCTAAAGCAGCCGCTTGGTCTGCCTTATTATAGCACCGGCCCTGCATGGAGGGAGAGATGTGACATGGAGGTGAGGAGAGATGTGACATGGAGGTGGGGAGAGATGTGACATGGAGGTGGGGAGATATGTGACATGGAGGGGATGCTGGGGGGACAGACTATATCCCTCCACTCCATAATGTCCTCCCTCTGTGTCCCTCCATTTCATAATGGGGTTAATCCTGAATTCCTTTATTGTCCAATATTGTAATATCGTTTGGTGGTGCATTTATTCACATAAAATTATACTCACTTATTTTGAAGTTGTCCTAGTCCTCCGATACTTGTCCGGCATGTCCTCTCTCTCCACTTCTGTCTCTGAAGTCTTTGGGCATCCAAGCATGCGCTGATCTTCATATACAGCTCTGCTACATCTGTCTTCCCCTGCCACACTAGCACTGTGTAAGAGCACAGTCCTATACAGCTCTACTACATCTGTCTAAGGGTACTTTAACACTAGCGGTATAGCTATCCGGCATGGCTGTTCCGGCGGGTGAACAGCCTGACGGATCCGCCATGCCGCAAGTACCTGTGCACTGCCGTGCTGTGCTGTAGCTCCACCCCCACCTAATTATAGTCAATGGGGATGGAGCAGCAGCACACGGGTCCTTGCGGCGTGGCAGATCCATCAGGCTGTTCACCCGTCGGAACAGCCTGCCGGATAGCTATATCGCTAGTGTGAGTACTCTAAGGTGTAACTGAATACGTCAAATTTCATTCTTGTTGTCTAGATCATGAAACTATGTGTCCCTTCATTCCATAATGTCCTGTGGAGGGACACATACTTTCATGATCTAGACAACAAGAATGTAATTCTATGTGTTCAGTTACACGTTTAACAGATGTAGCAGAGCTGTATAGGAAGCGTCTCATCCACAATGCTAGTGGTAGAGGGAAGAGAGATGTAGCAGATCTCTATTTGTTGCGGTTGAGACACAGTGTTTGTGGGGGAAGACAGATGTAGCAGAGCAATATATGTTGCCGTTCGCAGATAGTGCTGGCGGGGAGGGTGAGAGAGATGTAGCAGAGCTCTATATGTTGCAGTTCAGACACAGAGTTTGATTGTGGGGGAGGGATAGACAGATGTAGCAGAGCTCTATATTCATTTATACAGATAAAAGATATAAGGTTTATACACCAGTGTAGTCTATATCGACTACATCTGTGTTTGGTTCTCCTCCAGCAATGTGACTGAACAACTTGATATACCGCACTACTACATCGGTCTATTTCCCTCCCCACCAGCAATGTGGCTGTCTAGCTACATACATTGCCCTGCTGTATATAGTAGACAGAAACCGAAATTTTCCCCAATAACTAAAGAAAAGTGCTACATTGACATACACAGCTCTGCTGTGTGAAAATGCTGCATTAATGTGTATGCTGATGTAGCAGCTTACTATACTAGTATAAGTGGAGGTTTCAATCTATGACATACAGCAGGGCAGTAGAACTATATGTACAAAGCTATATTGCTGGTTGAGGGGGAGACAGATGTAGCAGTGCTGAAACCTTTGCTTGTGGGGAGGAGAAGACAGATGTAGCAGAGCTGTATATTCATTTATACAGATAAAAGACCCAAGGATTATACACCAGTGTAGTAGAGCTATATTAGAAAAATATCTTCATCAGTGCTGGTCGCTGGGGGTGGTCATGTTTTATGGGAGTCAAATGCACAAATCATATGGATACTACTCGACTTGCTTATGGGCTCATGTGTAGTGGTGAATTATTATTTAGCTGCACAGAATGGGTTTGTAAAAGATTAGACAGGTTCTGTGTGTAAGGCTGTACTAGACTGCAGGACAGTGACCTTTACTGTGTAAAAAAGGAGAGTGAGGATTCAACAGCAGAAGCTGCTTCCCAGAGACTGCAGGCTGCCTGACTGATGAGTCATACTATCCTCATGAATGAGCAGGGCAAGGACTGAGCTCTGTGTGATGTCATAAAGAGGCGTGGCTGGCCTTCACTCAACTGCCTAAGCCCGCCCAGCCTCAGAAGCAGGAAACCAGAAAGTGAAATGTAGAGCTGGCTGAGGTGAGGACGAAATAGCAAGATGGGAATACCCCTTTAAGTATGGAACTGAGCATGTGCGACCATGCTCATGCAGCTCAGTAGAGGATGTGCACATTACTATACAAATTGAACTCCTGGGGTGCTATTATAATAGATTTGAAATTTATTTTTTAATGTAGAATAAAAGTTAAAGTTTGTAAATCAGATTTGTTATGGCATTTAATGGATGCTCATACATCAGAGTAGAATTTAACTAAGGGCAAAACTGGAGTGAGGACTTGTGTAAGTCTTAACATTATTGTGTTCTATAAGAAGCCTTTTTACTAAGATGTCTTGAAAGTACCATGACATCTGTATCTTGCAAGGGACTGCCAGGGAGTGCTGCCATATTTTACCATTGGGGGCTTTCTTGTCTTCTTCACTGATACAGGAATTCTGGAGGACACATGAATTTATGTGGTGCCACCTTCCTTAACAACCAGGATCCAAAAATGCAACCTGTTCTGAAAACGTTTCGCCTTTTTAAATGACCTAACAACCCTTGTTCAACTCATGGATTCGCTAAGTTCCTGTACGCTTGTGCACATCTCTTTTATTATCATCCCTACTGATAAAATGACTTGTATGTATTCAATTCAATTTAAATTAGAGATGTGCATATTCTTTATACCTGTGGAGAGAACTCTCAAGAGATATTTTCTGGAGGTCTAGAATATTCCCTGACATGGAGTACATCATCTGAGTCTCTGCTTTTATGACATATGACAAAATGACAGTCCCTGTAGTGTTATTTTCAAGCATGGCATGGCAAGGCCAAGCATGCCAGAGTGAATCTCTAATCTGATTTATAGAAGGGGGTCCTCGGTGGGCAGACCAATGTATCACATCCATAGAAACTAACAAAGCATATGCACAGTGCTTATCATAATGGTACATGGACCATTGTAGAGACTAAGTACTTATACAGTTGATGTGCCCTTTAGCTCAGATAGAATTTATTGTAGTAATATAGACCTTCCTGCTTCAGATGACTGCATATACAACAGGTTGTGAACTGCCTGAGACCATTCATTGACCCTTCTTTCTACCATGTTTTAAAATGACCTTTCTGCGTGTACTATATTGGGCTAACTATCTAATATAAGGTGCATTTTACAAATTACGTATGTCTAAGGCTCTGTTCAAATCAGTCACCCAACAGACACTAACAATGTGTGAACGACCCTATTGACTTACAGTGGGATTCATAATTTCGACAGGAAGGATAGCGATGCGTACTGCACTTCCTGTTAAACATGATGGTTGCAACAGAGACTTCTCATGGAGCCGCCCATGCAGACGTCAACACACCGTAAGGCCACTTTCACATGGTCAGTATTTGGTACCAGTATTTGTAAGTCAAAACCAGGAGTGAAATCTACTTAAAAATAGTACAAAATAGTACGATGGAAAGATTTATGCCACATTTGGCTGACAAATACTGAAGCAAAAGGGCTCATTCAGATGACCGTATTTATGTGACTGCAAAATTGTGGAACAGATGCGGACCCATTCAATTCAATGGAGCCGCAAAAAATTCAGACAGCACACCAGCGGACAAGAATAGACATTTCTATCATAGGGTTGACCATGTGCGTTCTGTAAACTGTGGAACCCACATGGCTGTATCCGTGTTTTGCGGATCCTCAATTTGTGGACCGCAAAACACATAAAGTCATCTGAATGAGCCCAAATACTGACCAAATACTCACTGTACGAGTGGCCTTATACCCTATACTTAAGATCTAAATGAAGTTTTCTTTTAGTTTTGGTTCCTGTCACTCTATGTCCACCAATAGTAGCCCATGGTCTATTTCTATATACACAGTTGACTCACATTATTATGACCACTTCTTACTTTTGACATCAGCAGCTTGTAGCTCATGAAGGAAGTCACATGTCGTGAGCTGGCTTGGTGGGTATATAAGGCGTGCGATAGGCTGCCTGCATACATATCCCTCGTTGCTTTCATGGGTAAATTCAGAGTTGAAAAATAGGATGATTATTGGCTTTTGTTTCAGGGGTGACAATATTTCTGAAATTACGCAGTTTGTGAACTGTTCACATGCTGCTGTGGTAAAAGTGTATTGTGAGTGGACAAATGAGACCTGGCTGGAAGCTGCAGAGCACCACGTGCCATTAATGTGAGAAGTAAACCTTGGCTATGAAGGTGCACATGGGTGGACCGGCATGCTACAGTGGAGCAGCTCGCTGCCAGATTGAATCAGGGGCTACCAGACATGTCACTGCACCTCTGCTAACGAAGTTGCATTGTCGAAAAAAGCTTCAATTTTCATGGCAGTATTGGAATTGGACCTCTGCTAATTGACAAAGGGCTACCTTCTCTGATGAGTCAATTTTCTGCTTCATTAAACTATTTGGACATTGGCATATCAGACGAGAAACATCAGGAAGCACCCTGCAACCATTGCTGGAAGCGTCAGAGGTGGACTGGCCATAGACCCTACAGGGTATTTAATTTTTTTATTTTTTCCTTGGCCATTTGGGGAGCATACTACTGGGGCACTATAGGGGTCATAGGGGAAGTCCAGGCAGCATGCTGAAAGTAGGGCTGAATTGGTGCTGTGGCTTGCATCTCACCACTTAAACCTCCTGTTCTATATCTTAATTCAAGACAATTGGAGGAGGAAGACAGAACATGACAGATATTGAGGCCACCACAGAGGGATAGCTTCTGGGGTAGTGTGTTGCACTATGGTATTACTGACCTCTATTTCTGTTGGCCCCATCTACTTATATTGGCGCTGCCTACTTGCGTTGCCCCACCCTCTATCAATTTGGATGTGCCTAGAATGGGGCAGCACGGTGGCTCAGTGGTTGGCACCGTTGCCTTGCAGCGCTGGGGTCCTGGGTTTGAATCCGACCAAGGACAATATCTCCATGGAGTTTGCATGTTCTCCCTGTGTTTGTGTGGGTTTCCTCCCACACTCCAAAGACATACTGATAGGGAACTTAGATTGTGAGCCCCACTGGGTACAGTGTGATGCTAATGTCTGTGAAGCACTGCAGAATATAGTAGCGCTAAATAAGTGCATAAAATAAATAAAACATGGAGCCACTTTTATTTTCACTTACAGGGCCACTTTTAAGTTCCCAGTCCAATCCTGAGCAACATTATGGCCTGGGGAATATTTTTGTGACATTTTCTGGGCCCGCTAATCCATGTGGGAGGCATGTGATGACGTCACTGCGTCCGGTCAGTGAGGTGAAGTGGTGAGGTCTCATGTCACCGTGTGCACGGATTCTTTAATCAAGGTGAGTATTTTTTTTCACCGCCTTTTCAAGAAAAATAGATTTGTTACCATGAGGCACGAGGAAATTCGGCTTTATGGTGTATCGACTTTTTCCTAAAATTCCAGTGACTTGGATTCACTCATCTCTACTCTGGATATTAGCCGGTGGTCATAATAATGTGACTCGACTGTGTACTTATTCAAAGTGTATACTTGTTCTTTAAGCGAAATTAAAAGGAAAACAAAGATAATTAGGACAAATGACTTTCAGGCAACAGATAAAACAATTTAATTAGAGGAAGGGCTGCACGATGTCAGGAAAATGCAGAGCGGATCTGGAAAGGGAGAGGACAGAGGAAACATCTTCATGTAATCTCAGGCTGTTATCAGATTACTGGGTCTTAAAACATCCGTACAAATTGCTTCTTTAATGAAATATTAAAATCCTTGTTGCTGTTAGGAAATCTATTTGTTTGCAATGTAATAGTTGTGTAGCCTAGTAACGCTGCCATTCAGTCACTCGCAATGTTTACCTGGGCACCAAAAGGTAACATCATCCCAATGAAATCTGTGTCGGGAGAGATAATTAACAGACATAGTAACTAAAAGGTAGATAATCAGGCAGATTATCCAGAATTAACATTTCTGCAAACTCTAATTTTAGACTATCTGCCCGTCTAAAGGTGCAGCAGATCACCCGATGAACGAGTGAAACGCTTGTTCATTGGGTGAAACTGTTGTTCGGGCAAACACCTTAATTATCATTTTTGGCAGCAGATCGTGCTGTCTAAACAGCAATCTGCTGCCCTGAAACAATGCAGCTGTATGTGGACGACCGATCAAAATAGCGGCCGCTCGTCCTCATACTGTGGAGGTGATGGCTGCATGGAAACTTGAGCGAGCAGATGACTGTCGGGAAGTAGTGCCTGCATATCTGCCATAAATCCCATGTGTAAACTGGCTGTGTTGACTTGGGGAAAGCAAAACCCCTTTAAGATGGACCCCAATTATTTCATATTAAGAGAAAATATTCCTTCCCGGGTCCAATTAAGGCAATGAAAATAAATCCCTGGATCAACGTCCCTTCTCCAGGAATCTAGTGCCCATAACATGTCAAATTTTTACTTTAAAGGAAGGCATCCAGGATTCTCTGAGCTTCTGCAGTGACTCAATGTCCCATCTCCAGAAATCTAGTACCTTTAACTTGTGATTGTTGATCTTTCAAGAAAAGCATCCAGGCCATTCTAGGACTTGTGCAATGAATCAACCATCACAACATCTTGTGGCAGAGGCTTCCATAGTCTCATTGCTCTGACAGTAAATAATCCTTGTCTATGATAATAGGGAAACTTCTTTTCTCTAGACGTAGAGACCACTTGTCATGGTAGAGATAGTTCTCAAAAACTAGATTTGGACACTTTGAAGCAATTCTTTGGGAAAATGTTAGCATTCTGAATGAATTTGTCCAGAAGCATGTTAAATCAGCTATATCCTGGCCTGCAGGGGGAGAGTGTACCTCATGGTGTAGATCAGTGTTTCCCAACCAGTGTGCCTCCAGCTGTTGCAAAACTACAACTCCCAGCATGCCCAGACAGCCTTTGGCTGTGAGGGCATGCTGGGAGTTGTAGTTTTGCAACAGCTGGAGGCACACTGGTTGGGAAACACTGGTGTAGATCACTATGCATTGCAGCCAGGCAGGTGACATACAGTATATGGATGAGCACATCAGCGTGCATCACTATTAGGTTCAGTTCACACTTCACTTATTTGGCCAGTTACAGGTCCAAAACACAGAACAGGTGCAGATCTTTCCATAAAACGTTATCTGCGAGTAGATTGGCTCTGGATTTTGGCTCTCGATACAGTAACTGCTGGAATTAACTGACTAAATAACTGAAGTGTGAACTCGGCCTTACAGGTCAATGTTTGCGTCAGGTATATTGTACTTAACCGTGCAGTGGCCCAAGATTCTACTATAAAGTGAAAAGGCGGTCTCATTTTACACCGTCTGCTGTTTCCACATAGATTGCTAGTTAACCTGTTAGCTACTGATTCTACTAAATTGTGAAACAGTAGTCTCATTTCACTGTTTGTGGGGTGTCCACATTAATAATAGATAAGGTATTGTGTTACCCACTAATTCTACTATAAAGTAAAAGAGCGGTCTCATTTTACACCGTCTGCGGTGTACCATCACATTCTGTATGGCTGCTGCGCCAACATCATGTCACTTATGCCATTTTCCATCACATTTTGTACTTCTGCTGCTACTCATGCCACTTGCCAACCATCACATTCCATCTTGTAACACCGTGTGCATTTAAACATCATCTGTCCCCGATAAATGACAATTTTTGTAAGCTTTGGAATAGGAAAAGCATGAGACATGTTCCGGCGTGGTGTGTTTTTAAACACGCTGTGTGTTAACACATCAAATGTTCGTTTACCTATAGCTATGTACGTCAGTGTCACTCAGACATCATTCACTATTGCTGTCATTGCATCCAGAGCTTGGAGAGGGTGGACGGGAAGAAATGCAAAAAACATTAATGAAAAGCGATAACAAATTATGAGTCCTAGGAAGCTATAGGGGGTTATATACCAACTTTCAGGGCAATCGGAGCAACTTTCGCTTTGTCCCAAATCCATACGGGTCTAAACCAAATTTTTTCAAAAATGTGGCAAACCGGACCCAAAACGAATCTCGACTGGTTCACTCATCTCTATTCTATGGTATTTTTTTAAGTGAGCAAAAAAATGCCAGAACACACTTGTGTGTGCAGGGGTCCTTAAGCGGTTGTATGATTTTGAAAAACATGGTTGCTCTCTGGAAAAAAAATCCTTTTTTGTGTTTGGTTCTGTGACTGCATTCAAGTAAATGAGGCTGAGCTGCAATACCAGACACAGCCCATGAACAATGTGGCACTGTCTCCCATTTAACCCCTTTAAGATCAGGCTGTAGATATGTAGCAACCCGTATGCTGTGCATATTATGCGTATGAACCTTTAGGACAACAACTTTCAGCAGCAACTTTTTGAGGAGTCTGGTTAGGACATTATGTACTGACAGCATAATTGAGATGGGGAGTGACCATTACACCTAGTAATTTTAGTAATTTAGCTCAATAATACCTACCAGGGTGGCCCTGAATAAAATCCGTCCTACCTTTTCCTATTTTTAAAACATATATTTTAATGTCAGAATGTGATGATTATACAGAAATGGGTGACACTGCATAGGTGCAGATCATCTCTACCTTCAGAAGCACCATCACTAATCGCTTTTGCAGAAGGTTTCATTTCCTATGTTAGCCAGTCACTGACCATCATTTTAGAGGTCTTGGAGCAGCTGTGGTGTATATTATACAGCTGTAGATGCTGTATACCATTCATAAATAAATAGAGCATTTTATGTCAATCAATATATGATGCACAGGATGCTCTTCAAAATGAGGTTCGGCAACAGGACTATTGTTGTAAGGACTAATTGTATTGTATTGTGTAGTAAGGACTAATATACCCTATTCTCTAAATTATTAAAACATGCCTCCAGGTACAACTACATTTTAATATGTTGTTGGTTTGGTAATAATCTGTGATGGACAACCCCACTGCAATGTGGGAACAACACTGAGTGGTCAGGGTCTATCTCTTAGGCACCCATTATGGCTTGAAAGCCATGGATGCTCAGCTCTTAGCTAGGACTATAGGTGCCCATACGCTCATTACATTAACTTTCTCTCCTGACTCACCCATACACATTTACACTCTGTGCGAATGTGCAATCATGTGTTTTCAATGGGGAGGGAGGAGAAAGCACTACCTATTATCTTCAGAGAGAACAAAGAATCTGGTGAAAAATCTGATCCTTCTCTCCCTGCCATCATCTGACAGTGGAGACTTGGATGCTCCCCTATACGATTGGTGCCAGTTCCACAGAAAATACAGTACGCTAATACATGTCTACCAACTTTTGGACAGTGAACGAGGGACACTTATTGTCCATTGTGTGAGAGATCCACAAATATTCACATTTTAAAGTGCAAATTGCACTAAATCTAATATATAAAGCTGAGTGTATGTAGGTATGTATGTATGTGTGTCTATGTCCGCTAAAGGAATCTGGACTGTCGCACTTATAATTACGAAATTTGGTACACAGGTACATCAGGTGTCCGGGAAGGTTTTAAACTCAGCTCTCTGGGACTTACTGTTCCTGAGATATTCCCAAAAGATGCATTAGCCAATAGAAGCCTGGTCACATGACCCTTATCAGCCAATAGAAGCTTACAGGCCCTTAGTCTCCACATACACACAATTTTAAACCAGGTTTCCATAACAACCAAGCCATTTTTCTTCACTGCTGTAGGTGAGCTTTAAAGGGGCAGGGCGCTGTGGATGACACTATTAAGGAAGCGGAGTGCTGTGGAGGTCACAGTTCAGGGGTAGGTAGGGTGGCCATTAAAGTATAACTGTCAAATTATTTTTTTTTTTACTATTGGATTTTGGTGATTAATATCACCTTGTTGGCCCTGTTTTAATTTCTGATTATTTCATAAATAACCCCTAAAAGCCACCTAAAAGTCCCCAGTATTGGCTATTGTTACCTGAGATAAAATCAGGTTGCTATGCTCCTTCCGTCTACCAGATGAGGACAGAGCACACTGCTTGCGTGCACTGGGAACTGATAGTGAGTCAGCATTGTAAGGGAATGTATAAAAAGCCAGGTTCTTCCTGACAGGAGATAACAGTGCTGGGCTGTGTGTGTGAACTTCTCCACATGCCTGTGCTTGGCAGACACTCCCTTAGCAGTGCAGGACAATGTGACTGCTCAGTGTATAAATGAAAGCCTTATCTGATAAGAGGAGAGCTTGTAGAAGGACTACAGGCTTCAGCCAGACCTGGGAATTTGACTGCAAGACCCCCCTATACAGAGCTGGTCTTCACTAACTTCACTGCAGCCGTCCTATGGATTAGCCTCAGGGCTGAGGGCGGCCATTTTAACAGAATGGTGAAATTGTAGTTTTATGCAGACTGGTTGCTAAGGGCTGAATCTTATTAAATAAGGGGTAAGTAGGTCTAATAGTTATTGATTCAGGAATATTATCATATTAGTAACTACATATATGAAAACTGAAATTAGGGTCTAAATGTGACAGTTATCCTTTAAGTCCACCATCAAAAGACGGACTTATAACCCCCACCCAGGCTCCTCTAAGCCACGCCCCAAGCCAATTAGGCCATGCCCCCTCCCGCTCTGCAGCCGACGGGGGTTGAAAAAAATGAAGGTAGAAATTAACTTCTGTCGGTTGCAGGGGTGGGAGGGAGGGTGACTTTCTCCCTGCAGCTCATGCTCAGACAGCACAGTGCTGCTGTCTGATAGTGAGCTGTTCAAAAGGACATCCCTGTGAGGACAGGGAGTCTGGGTACTGTGGAGGTCACTGTTAAAGGGGCGGGCCACTGTAGAGGTCACTGATAAGGGGCAGGATGCTGTGGAGGTCACTGTTAAAGGGGCAGGCGCTGTGGAGGTCTCTGGTAAGGGGGCAGGGAACAGCGGAGGTTACAGTTAAGGGGATGGTCCACTATGGAGGTCAGTGTTAAGGGAAGGGTGCTGTAGAGTTCACTGTTAAGGGGGTGGGGTGTTGTGGAGGTTACATTTTAAGGGAACGGAGCTCTGTGGAGGTCGCTGTTAAGGGGCGGGATATTGTGGAAATCACTGTTAAGGAGATGGGGTACTTTGGAGGTCACTAATAAAGCGCCAGCTGCTGTGGAGGTCACTTTTAAGGGAGCGGGGTACTGTGGCAGTTCCTGTTAAAAGGGCAGTCACTGTGGAGGTCACTGTTAAGGGGCCGGGAATGGTGGAGGTCACAGTTAAGGGGACTATGACCTCTGGTCAGTATTAAGGGGCGGGTGCTGTAGAGGTCACTGTTAAGGGACGGACCCCTGTGGAGGTCACTGTCAAGGGGTGGGGTGCTGTGGAACTCACTGGTAAAGGGGCAGGCTGCTGTGGAGGTCCCATTTTAAGGAGACGGGGCACTGGGGGGTCAGTGTCAAGGGGTGGGGGCTGTGGAGGTCACCATTAAGGGGCGGGTACTGTAGATGTCACTGTTATAGTGGATACTGTTGATATCTTTTAACTACACACACAAACATTAAATTAAATAGATGAAATATACCCTTTGTGATGCCGGGTCCTTCAGCTTGTGATCACATAACTTGAGGTCTAAGAAAAAGAAACCTAACAGTTTCTGGAACAATTTAGTTTGGTTTTAAAGCACAATTATTTCCTGGTGACAAAAATTAGGACTGTCTCTTTAAAAGTGGGACACTTGAGAGAAATACTAATGTCTGTGGGGGGCCTTCAAGCTTCCACTAAGTGCATCTCCTATGGGTAAGATCACATGGTCAGGTTTCTGCATGCATTTTTGAAAACCATAATCAGGGGTGGATTTTAAAAGGAGAGAAACTATAAAGGCCAGATATGATGTCTCTTCTTTTTGAATTCACTCCTGGTTTTGGTTCCCAAAACTGCATGCAGAAAACTGCCCTTGTGGCTGACAGTGAGGTGTCCAGAGCAATATGATTTCTGTCGGTGGCTTCATGCTTTTATATGGACACATTATTCCCGGGTCACTTTGAATTTTCTTATAAGCCCTTTCGATTACCAAATTAGGTAAGGAGCTCTCTCCATTGTACAAGCTACACTGTACTTATTTAAATTCAATTAAAATCACTATAATTAGATGTCCCTGATCCTCTCCAGACAACTCCCATAGTTAGAACAGGAGTTCCCTATCTGAATCATAGCTGTCATATGATAAAAGTAAGAGTAGTGAAAGGTGTAGTAGCTAAATAATTAGCTGTACGGGACACAATGAGTCATTGAAAGCTTCTCCGAGCTTCTACTTTACATTGGCAATAAGAACACATTTACATTCATTTTATTTGTCCGTTCCGGTAATTAGAATGAATTGAATAAAGAGATGGTGTTGACAAGGACTATTCTAAGCAGTTCACTGACGCCTAATAATATCAGGAGTCTCCACCTGTAGGGATGAAAGCCAAAATACGCAAGTTCTATATTTGTACAGTAAAGGTTAAGCCTTTTATATAGGCTTGGTGATAGAAAGGGCTGATCTCAAATAAATTTTAATAGAAGTATGTGGGAGATGTTCTGTACAATGTGGTCCGCAGGCATGGTTGGCGGTAGAAGGGTCCCCTGCTGCAGAAAGACAAATTGACTGCCAGGGGAGACTGGAGAGAATGATCCTAGCTCTCAGTGCTGAAGGTTTGCTTTGGTGTTGGGAATCTGCTGTCCTCTCAGCATGAACCAGGTGGGGACTCATTGACCAGTTACACCTGGTACAGGTCAATAGTTTCTTCTGGCATATAAACCCATCTGTAAGATCTCTTGGTGGTATCAATTTTGTGATAGGCAGCCCCAATTTTACATACAGTGTATAATACTGGTATCCTCTCATGTGTCATAGGACCTTTTGGGGCACCTCAGGCGCCAGTTCCCTGAGGCAAGTAGTCACAGTGATGTCCTGATGCACAGTGATCGTAGTAACAGTCTTTCAACTGAAAGAAAATTATAAAAAAGTGAGGTTACATCGATGATGAACAAAGTCATATAAAAGGGTTTTATATACAGTGCAGGGATAGAAAACATTGTGATGTCACAGCAGGTGACTGAAGGATGTAGACGGGCAAATAATCAGGCAGATTATGGGGAACAAACGTTCCTGCAAACTCTTGTCCCTGACAATCTGCCCGTCTAAAGGTACAGCTGATCACCCGATGAATGAGTGAAATCGGGTGAACCTGTTGTTCGTGCAGGCACCTAAATTATTGTTTCTGGGCAGCAGATCGTGCTGTCTAAACAGTAATCTGCTGCCCAGACACAATGCAGCTGTATGAGCGACTGCTATAGTGATCCCTCGTCCTTATACTGTGGAGGTGATCGCTGCGTGTAAGCACCTCCACAATATGCTGCTCATTGGTCCTTCTAATCCACCTTAAATGGGTTGTCTCATCACAGAATTTTTTGCCTGATAAAAGTGTTGCTAACACTACTACGGAGTGCTGAATTCTAGCATACAGACTAGGACCTTAAGTGAGCTAAAGCAAAACAGTTACTTTATTTATGATAAATGATAATAAAATTATGGTTGACAATAAGAGTTATCGTAATTATAAAACGACAGTTATCTTGACTATCATGAGTAAGTAAGTAAAGCATCAACACATCACCAGATATTGTAGCATCACCCGTTGCCCACAGATTCTTCAATGAATCCCCAAATTCCCATTGGAACCCCCCTAATTTTATAAGCACATATGATTTAATAAACTCGTGATTGGGCATGTAAGCACGTGATCATATTTACTTGATCTTGCAGAGAGAAAAGTCTTATGAGAAAAGTATTATTATGAGAAAAGTACTATTATGGGAAAAGTCTTATTATGAACACTTCATGTGTTCATGCACAATAACTTGTTTTTATGACTTGTGACAATGCCTGAGAATATTCTTTGTTTTTCTGAACTACAATACCCTCAGTACTTTTCCACTTATATACACGGCTATACTAACTAAGGTTTCATGACTAGTTGAGTGTCAATCACCATTATTCCACTTATTCTTATTCATCCAGTATCACATTTTTATCACACAGATAATGGAGGCATATCGCTGGGATATGCTCCCATTGTCTTATAGGTGCGTGTCCTACCGCTGAGACACGCATCTATATCGAGAATGGAGCCCCGAAAGTGTCGGAGGGCGCACTGTGCATGCACAGCTGCCCTCCATTCATTTTCTATGAGGCCGACAAAAATAGCCGAGTGCTGGCTCTGCTCTTTCCGTTGAGTCCATAGAAGTGAATGTGAGCGGTGACTGGTCATATGCGGTGCTCTCCCTTTCACTTCTATGGGGAGTGCTCTTGGTGGTGGCTGGACAGGAGTCCTCCAGCCACCACGTTGCGGAGGCTCCGTTCCCGATATAGGTGCAGGCCCCAGCAGTGGGAGCCGTACCTATAAGTCAATGGGAGCATATCCTAGCGATATGCCCCATATTGTCTGTGATGAGACAACTTCTTAAAGAGCTGCAGTGATGACACAGGAATGCAGTAATGCACATGAATGATAATCATATCATGATATACTATGCACAGTGATGTCATAGCATAGACATAAACAATTTGATGTCATGGTGATGTAATAGTAGGGGCATGAATAATATGTGATGCTTCAGTGATGTCATAATACAGACAGTGATCATAGTAACAGCTTAACACTATAAAGGAAAAACCAGCAAATTATAAAATGTTATAGAAAAAGTTCTAAAAACAAGTGATGCCACATGGATAGTGATTGCTGCAAGGGATCACTGAATACAGGACAGGGATAGGGTTAATGATGACTCTTACCGGTAATTGTTTTTTCAATAGCCTCCACAACGGCACTTACAGGAGGATGTCCCTACCCCCAGGACAGGAAACAACACAGAAGCAAATCGGCAAATCATAATGAAGTCGTTATTATGGGGGACTTCAACTACCCAGATATAGACTGGGAAACTGAAAGCTGTACATCCCATAAAGGAAACAGATTCTTAGCAATAGTCAAAGACAATTACCTTTACCAACTGGTTCAGGACCCAACTAGAGGGACGACCATACTGGACTTAGTAATAACCAATAGACCTGATAGAACAACAGATGTGCAGGTTGGGGAAACCTAGGAAATAGTGACCATAAAGTAATAACCTTCCAAATTTTCCTTCAAACAGGAGTTTCTAAAGGGAGAAACAAAAATACCAAACTTCAAAAAAGCTAAATTTAGCCAACCAAGCGAGGCCATAGGCCTAACTAACTGGGACAAAGTCCTCAAAAATAAAAATACAACCACAAAATGGGAGATTTTAAAAGCATTGTAACATCTAATTGTGAGAGGTACATACCTTATAGGAATAAATGGCAAAGAAACAATAAGAAACCAATATGGATAAATAGAACCGTAAAGAAAGCAATAAATGACAAAAGAAAGCATATAAATCACTAAAACAGGAGGAGAGCCAGGAAGCACTGATAATAAACTATAAGGAAAAAATAAGTAAAAAATATGTAAAAAAAACTAATAAAAACTGCCAAACTAGAGACCGAGAGATTAATTGCCAAAGAGCGTAAAACTAACCCTAAAATGTTCTTCAATTATATAAACGGTAAAAAATATAAATCTGAAGGAGTCGGCCCTCTACATAGCAATGAGGAGGGGGTTGGAGA
Organism: Bufotes viridis; assembly: GCA_033119425.1. Lineage (NCBI taxonomy): Eukaryota > Metazoa > Chordata > Amphibia > Anura > Bufonidae > Bufotes > Bufotes viridis. The sequence goes on from CM065594.1 coordinate 224,361,310, forward strand.
GAGCGACGAGAATAAAGCAAAACTATTTTTTTTCCACTATATTCACTGAGGAAAATAAACTGTCAGATGAAGTGCAGAATGTAAAAGTAAATCCCCCATTAGAAGTGCCCTGTCTGACCCAGGAAGAAGTACAACAGCGACTTAAAAAGATTAAAATAGACAAATCGCCAGGACCGGATGGCATACACCCCCGTATCCTAAGGGAATTAAGTGATGTCATAGCCAGACTTTTATTTCTGATATTTACGGACTCTATACTGACAGAGAATTTTTCACAGGATTGGCGCATAGCAAATGTGGTGCCAATATTCAAAAAGGGTCCAAAAACAGAACCTGGAAATTATAGGCTGGTAAGTTTAACATCTGTTGTTTGTAAACTGTTTGAAGGTTTTCTAAGAGATGCTATCTTGGAGTATCTCAATGAAAATAAGCAAATAACGCCATATCAGCATGGCTTTAGGAGGGATCGGTAATGCCAGACGAATTTAATAAGTTTCTATAAGGAGGTAAATTCTAGACTTGACAGCGGCGAATCAATGGATGTCGTATATCTGGACTTCTCTAAAGCATTTGACACTGTACCACATAAAAGTTAATATATAAAATGAGGATGCTCGGACTGGGAGAAAATGTCTGTATGTGGGTAAGTAACTGGTTGAGTAACAGAAAACAGAGGGTGGTTTTTAACGGTAGATACTCAGATTGGGTCACTGTCACTAGTGGGGCACCTCAGAGGTCAGTATTGGGCCCTATTCTCTTCAATATATTTATTAATGATCTTGTGGAAGGCTTTCACAGTAAAATATCTATTTTTGCAGATGACACTAAACTGTGTAAAGTAATAAACACTGAAGAGGACAGTTTTCTGCTACAGAGGGATCTGGATAGATTGGAGGCTTGGGCATAGAAATGGCAGATGAGGTTTAACACTTACAAATGTAAAGTTATGCACATGGGAAGGAATAAAGCTAGTCACCCGTACATACTAAATTGGTAAACATTAGGTAACACTGACATGGAAAAGGATCTAGGAATTTTAATAAACAGCAAACTAAGCTGTAAAAAACAGTGTCAGGCAGCTGCTGCCAAGGCCAATAAGATTATGGGTTGCATCAAAAGGGGCATCGATGCCCATAATAAGAACATAGTCCTACCACTTTACAAATCGCTGGTCAGACCACACATGGAGTACTGTGTACAGTTTTGGGCTCCTGTGAACAAGGCAGACATAGCAGAGCTGGAGAGGGTTCAGAGGAGGGCAACTAAAGTAATAACTGGAATGGGGCAACTACAGTACCCTGAAAGGTTATCAAAATTAGGGTTATTCACTTTAGAAAAAAGACAACTGAAGGGAGATCTAATAACTATGTATAAATATATCAGGGGTCAGTACAGAGATCTGTCCCATCATCTATTTATCCCCAGGACTGTGACTGTGACGAGGGGACATCCTCTGCGTCTGGAGGAAAGAAGGTTTGTACACAAACATAGAAGAGGATTCTTCACGGTAAGAGCAGTGAGACTATGGAACTCTCTGCCTGAGGAGGTGGTGATGGTGAGTACAATAAAGGAATTCAAGAGGGGACTGGATGTATTTCTGGAGTGTAATAATATTAGAGGCTATAGCTACTAGAGATGGGTCATTGATCCAGGGAGTTATTCTGATTGCCTGATTGGAGTCAGGAAGGATTTCTTTCCCCTTAAGTGGGGAAAATTGGCTTCTGCCTCACAGGGGTTTTTGCCTTCCTCTGGATCAACTTGTAGGAAACAGGCCGAACTGGATAGACAAATATCTTTTTTCGGTCTTATATACTATGTTTCTATGTTACATGATTTTAAAGGTTTCCTCCCTTACCTATTCAGTCAATAAGAGAGGACACGGAAGTGATGCAAGAAAAAATATGTATTAACATCAACAAATTACATCATTTGAAGACGGAAAAAAGGAGGGAAATCCCAGTGCCGTTGTGGAGGCTATTGGAAAACCAATTACCGGTGAGAGGATTAACCCTTTTCCCGGTGCCTCCACAACGGCACTTACAGGAGGATTAACAGAGTAATTTACATTAGGGAGGGACCACAGCAGAAAGGATTCTGGGGCCAAAGGACAAGTCCTGGTCCCTGAGAATGTCCAATTTATAATGATTGAAAAAAGTCATAGGACTTGCCCACGTGACTGCCCTGCGGATTTGGTCTAGAGATACTGACGTAGATTCCGCCTATGAAGATGACACTGCCCTAGTAGAATGGGCTTTTATTCTGGAAGGGGCTGAACATCTCTCTTCATATAAGCAAAGGCAATAACATCTCTGATTCACCTTGATATGGATGATTTGCTGGCCACTTGTTCTTTATTCGGACCATGATGTTGGAGGAAGAGATGATCGGACTGCCTAAATTTACATGGTGGTGTGCAGATGGGATAGCACGCTCCGTCTCATGTCCAAGTTGTGGAATTTTTTTATCGCTTTCCGTAGTTGGAGATGGACAGAAGGAAGGTAACGAAACTTCTTGCTTACAATGAAACTTGGAGATAATTTTAGGTAGAATGGAAGGACAATGCCTGAGAATTATGTGGTCGTCCAGGACTGTAAGAAGTGGAGGCTTTTGAGAGAACACCTGGATTTCTCCAATTATTCTAGCAGTTTTTATTGGTACAAGAAAAACTGTTTTGTAGGTAAGCATCTTCAATCGGTTCAAATGGAGGACTGAGAGGATCAAGTTTATGTCTCAGGGGGAATGATGGGACGACAGGTAGGCGAACTTCTTGTCGTCCCCTTGAAGAAACGCTTGATGAGCGGGAGTCTATCAGTTTCTCATCCAGAAAGGTACTTAACGCTGAGACTTGTACCTTGAGCGTTGCAGGTCGGAGAACTTTATTCAATCCCACCTGCAAAAAACTTAGAACCTTAGGAAGGTCTGGAGAAAGGCAATTATTTGAAAAGGACAAAAAGCGTTCCAGGTTCTTAAATAAATTCTAGATGTTATAGGCTTCTGGCTCAACAACATTGTAGAAATTACAGCATCCATCAACCACTTTTTCTTTAAGGCGAGGTGTTCAGCCGCCAGGCCGTGAAGTTGAGTTGATTTACCCTGGGATGAAATATTAGTCCTTGGGAAAGAATATTCTCTGTCCTGCAGACAGGGAAACCAAGACCTCCTTGGCCAAAAGGGACAATGAATATTACTTGAGCTGCTTCCTCCTCCACCTTCATAGGAGTTCTTTGAATCAAATTGAAGGGAGGAAAAGCATAAAGAAGAGCTTTCAGCCATGGCTGGGATAGCGCATCTACCCATAGCGGCTCGTCCTGTCGGGAGAGAGAGCTAAATTTCTTGGTCTGCCTGTTGTCCCTTGTGGTAAAAGATCTAGATCTGGGACTTCCCATTTTTGCAGATCTGCTGAAAAATTTTAGGATTCAGGGACCATTCTCCTTCTTTCAAAGTCCAGCGGCTGAGGAAGTTGGCTATTGCATTGTTCTCTCCTTTCACATGGACTGCTGTTAAGGAAAGAGTTTATTTTCTGCCCAATGAAAAATGTCCCGAGGCACTGCCCCTAGGGAACGGCTCCTGGTCCCTCCCTGCTTGTTCAGGTAGGCAACTGCCGTGGTGTTGTCTGATAACACTTTTATGTGTTTCGGAGATGAAGGAAAGGCTGAAAGTTCTTTCAGATTGGAGGAAGCATGTAACATATCTTTTCCCCATCTGCCCTGAACTACTCTTCCATCTGAATGACCTCCCCATCCTGAACCGCTGGCATCTGTTGTCACGATCATCTGTTTTCCTGATGCCAATAGACTCCTGTCCGTAAGTGTGTACTCTCCACCACATTAAGGACTTCTTTACGAAATTGGAATGACAACGTGCTTTTCTAGGGTGGAATTTGTTCTGTCCCAAGAGGATAAGAGGAAGGACTCAGGGATCCTTGTGTGACTCTGAGCCCATCTGACCGAGGTTATTGTAGCCGTCAGAAGGCCTAGGATGGTCATAATGTTAAATTGGAATAACAACGTGCTTTTTTAGGGTGGAATTTGTTCCGTCCTAAGAGGATAAGAGGAAGGACTCAAGGATCCTTGTGTGTCTCTGAGCCCATCTGACCGAGGTGATTGTAGCCGTCAGAAGGCCTAGGATGGTCATAATGTTTCTGATGGAGGAAGTCCTTTGGCTATAGAACAAAGTTATTTTTTTAAGTAGATTGTTCCGTTTTTCTAGGGGTAAAAAGGACATTAGAAGATGAGAATCTAAGAGAACTCCCAGGAAGAGCTTTCTTCGGTCTGGAGATAGGTTGATTTTCTTGAAGTTTATAATCCACCCCAGGGTGGTAAAGCATGTTTGCACTTGAGAGAGTTGGGATCATAGAATTTCCTCCAAGGGTGAAACAATCAGGAAATAGTCTAGATATGGTACAATTAGAATCCCCTTTAGGTGTAGGTATTTTGTGACCTCTGACATGACTTTTGAAAATATTCTTGGAGCCGAAGAGAGTCTGAATGGGAGAGCTCCGAATTGGAAATGGCGTAACTGATCCCCTAGAAAGACAGCAATTCTTAAATATTTCTGATGACTTTGGCATATTGGAACATGGTAGTAAGCGTCCTGAAGGTCCAAAGTAACCATGAAACAATCCTGAGAGAGTAAGTTGATGGTGGATTTTATCGTTTACATCTTGAATTATTTGTAAATGATGAATCTGTTAAGAGATTTTAAATTTATTATAAAACAGAAGGATCCGCTTGGTTTTTGTACCAGAAATACCGGAGAATAGAAACCTTTTCTGTATTGATCTACTGGGACTAGATGGAGCACTTTTTTGTTTATAAGAGAAGAGATCTCTATTTTTAGACAATACTGTCTTTCTTTTTGAGGCAGCTTCCTGTTTATTTCCTGTTTATGAAAAATCAATCCGGGGAGGGGATAAAAATTCTATTTTTAGACCTCTTTTCAAAGTAGATACCACCCATGGGGAAGCCCCTATTTCTTCCCAGACTGAGTTAAAAAAGTTAGCCTGCCCCCGACATATCTTATGGCGTCGATTGGACGGGAGGAGTTTTCAGGATTGAATAGGAATCCCCTTCCTCTGCCTTTAGAAGGTTGCCACTTCCTGGAACCTTTTTTTCTTCTGATCCAGCCCTGTTTTTTCTGATTCAGAAAGGAACGCCTTTGGTGAAAATAACGATTTTTAAGGGGAAATCCTTTCTTCTTATCCGAGGCTTTATTCAGGATATCATCTAACCCTGAGCCAAATAATCTATCTCCTTCACAAGGGATCAAGCAAAGGCGGTTTTTGATTCAGCATCGCCTGACCATGTACACAGCCAGATTGCTATACGAGCCGCATTAGACAGAGCAGCTGACCTAGCGGAGAATTTAACTAAGTCTGTAGATGTGTCTGGCCAAAATTGGACGCCTTTTTAAAATAGGTAGGGAGGCAAGGATCTCCTCCCTTGGGGTACCAGCTGCAAAGTGCTGTTCCAATTGATTTAACCAGATGGACAGAGTTCTGACTGTTAAGGTAGAAACGATGCTGGGACGCAGTTTAGCCGTATTTGACTCCCATGCCTTTTTAATAAACTTTCAGATTTCTTGTCCATCAGATCTCGTAAGAGACCAATGTCCTCGAACAGCAGCGAGGTCTTCTTTGAAATGCGGGCAACTGGTGCATCAATTTTTTCCTTTTAAAGGAATTTGTCACAGCTGTTCTTCTTTCAGGATCCCTCCATTCTTTGGATATCAGGGATTTTATGTTGTTATGAATAGGGAAGACCCTTCTCTTTCTCTCCCCAACCCCTGGAACATTTGATCTTGATCAGAGTGGATTTATTTTTCCTCTTCAATGTACATAGTGGCCCTTATGGTCTTTAGAAGACCGTCAGTTTCCTCAGGGAGAAACAACGGTCTTCCTGAGCCGTCGTCTGAGCAGTCAGAGTCCTGATCAGATATTAGTTCCCCTTCATCTATATCAAACGTCACATCAGAGGCAAAGGATCTGTGAGACATGGATGGGCGTGGGGATTGTGATGCAATTTTAGAGTCCACAGCCGTATTTACTTCCTTCTTTATTATAGCTCTTATGGAAGCAAGGAAGGATGGCAACTCTTCTGTGACCACCTTTTTGGTGCATTTTGGACATAAGGATTTCTTTGTTGTGGAGGAAAAGACTTCCTACAGATGGCACACTTTTGCGTCCCATATCTCCACAGGCCGGCTTAGGTGTCATGGTCTCTGGGCCTTAAGAATTAAAATTATTATTTTCTTTTTTTTGGACAAGCTCTGGGACAAACACCACAGTCCCACGTGAAAATAAGCAAACCGAGACTGTTGTGTATAACTTTAAAGGTATCTAGGAGTGTAACTTAGTCTAGGATACACAATAAGAGGCTTACCGGGCTGAGGGCAGAGGTAGCAGGATCTCCAGGTTTTCTTGTCGCATCCGCGTCCACCGGGGCAAGCATGACTGCTGATGGTGAAGGGTAGTTTCTGACTGGGGAACTCTCATCCTGTATAAATCTCCCAGTATGCCACGCCACCAGAAGCACATGAGTGAGAGATTCTCTTGCCCAAGGAGAATCTCACGCCTGGTGACTTCAGAACGCCAAGACCGCGCACGATCTCTCCTTACCTTTGAGTATCGCGAGCCGGGGCTGCCTGCGTGCAGGGCTTATGCCTAGGAACGGGTAAGGAGGCAGCACATCCCGGGGTTCCCGTTCCCTGCTACAGCCCTCCCACAATGTGTGGGGAAAGGAAACAATGCTGGGCGAATAAATCATTCCTGGCACTCCAGGAGAGCTTCTACGCATCCCGTGGAAGGAAACAATGACTGAATAGGTAAGGGGAGGAGGCCTTTTAAATCATGTTCTTCTGCATTGTGTCCTGCGACACCCTTCTGTAAGTGCCGTTGTGGAGGCACCAGGGAAAAGCAAACATAGTGATTCACAGCTGATGGCTGAAGGCCAGCATCATACTGGCCCACCAGAGTACCATATGATCCTCCGGATGGCCCAGGCTCTGATACCATAGTGGACCCCAAAAGTCAAGTAGGAAAAAACATTTGGACCAGCTTTTGTGGACAATAAGTTACATCTAGGGTCTATTTCTTTGAATAAAACCTATTATACTTATTGATGATATGGGGTTTAAGCCCACGAGAAAAATTTCCTCTGCTCGGCCCAAGGAATCCCAGTCAGAGGGCCACAGAGATGACAACACAGAAATGATGAGCACACCATGATATAACACATACAGTGATGTCACAGCATAGGCATCAATAATATGGGATGTCCCAGTATTGTCAGAGTATAGCGATAACTAATAAAGGGTAATAAAACAGTGATAATGCTAAAAAGTCATTGATAGCATTATGTCACAGTACAAGAATAATAAGAAGTGATGTCATAGTGCAGAAAATAAGGAATGGGTCCAGATTTATTCTTAATTCAGGTAAAAACTAATGGGGGCATTTATTAAGACCTGTGTTTTAGACAGAAGGCTATTGTATATCTGATAGTAAAAGACCCCTTAAATTCATTCTGCTAGATTTCTACTGCCCTTTAGCAATGCATTGCGGTCAAGGGTACACCTAGCCTTTCTGAGAAAATTGAAACGGCGTCCAACCACTCCAGCCCTACTGTTTAAGGCATACTGTGTTACAGTTGAATATAGACAGATGCCCCCACTTGTCTCTAGGTCTTGCTGCCTGAGGCAATCGCCTCACCTGGCCTCATTGGTGGTGCACCCCTGATTGTGGGAACTGGGATAATCATTATACAGTTTGAGGTCAGCTGCTGAATTTACTGGAAAGATTTAACAAGAGGAGGTTTGGGGAGTATGTACCATAGGTTCTGAATGCCGGGAAGCAGGCACAACAAGCCAATTTGATTGACCCCAATGTTCCAGTACCAGACTACAGCAGAAAGCTGGTGCAGGTAGGCCTAATAATGTCCCTGTTCTGCAGATAAACTGCATGCAACTTTAAAATAGACACCAACATTAATTTTTATTTCACTTTAGGTGTGTTTGAAGAAGAAAAGAATTTGTATTATATATTGAATGTTCTTAAATACTGGATTTATCTCTTTACTTTCCCATTTGCACCACAGCTGGAGCAATGCGATGTACAGAGATGGTCAAACTGCATAATGTGACACATTTTAATCTGCAAATGAATGCACATCCCTATAACATCTGATACAGCAAGAATTGAGACAGGGCTGGAAGCAGAATCTGCGTACTTGCAAATGTTCCTATACATGTTAATTATTATGTGATATGTTGTCAGTTTTTAATTATGAAGCTGACTTTCACCATCTGTCCCTGGCACCTATAGTCAGGGCAGGCAGTAAATCTTCCCTGACTCATTTTCTTTCACTATTACTTTTGTAGCACTCACGTGTATTGTCATTTGGCTGGAGTCTGCTGTTAAATAGATATTAGGGAGGTTATTTTGCTATATCCAGAGGAGGAGCAAGGTGTGGACAAGTAATGCCACCTCTACAGTAATGAAGAATGAACTGTGCTGAAAGACGCTGTATCAAAATAGGAAGATATAATTATGGTGTGTTCCATCAGCTGTCATATAATCGAGACATTCACTCCTAGAATCAGTGGTTCAAAGCCTCATGTAGGCAAAGTTGACCATGGCTTAATACAGAACCATAGGAGCTCCATTTGCCACAATACAGGCTCTGTGTATCTGGTCTAACCATGTGCATAAGGCCTAAAGAGAAATGTCTGTACAATGCTGTATCACAGAGCTCCGGTGTAACTGCCCCCACCTCCAAGCTGACCTAAACTGGCCACAAAGGAAATCACTATAAATTTGAACAAGAAAAGGTTAAGGATCAGCACACAAAAAGTACCACAGGCGTTCAAAACACTCTAAATGTATAATATCAGATATACTGCACATTCCACAAATAAATAAATAAAATACAATACCTTATAACCAACATAAAAATAGCTGAACTTCTTATGTTTCCATCTAGTAAGCTTCCTAACCCTGATATTCAGTGTGTGACATTACCATAACTCCCAGGCACCATGCCCCTTGGGGTTATATTTGACTCAGATGGTTCCTTCACCCCTATAGTCAATCATTTGCCCACTCTTGCGGCTTACATTCAGAAACATTTCCAGAAGCAGCCTTTTCCAACTGTGGAAACAAATACTTCTCACTCACAAAGCTCTCCGCAGTGCCATTCCTATGTCCAAAACTTTTCCTGTGCTGCGCTATTTCTCTGGAATGTGCTATCCCAGCCAACAGATTAATTCACAACATTGAGCAGCACACCTCCAATAGAGGAAGACCTTGCAGCTGGCCTGTGGGAAAAAGAGGCCCACAGTCTTCCTTCTGGGATTCACATCCCCACCTATCCCTTGGTTGAACTTGATGGACTTATGTCTTTTTCAACCATATTAACTATGTAACAAAAGCACCCCTTCCACCCCATTACACTCATTGCTGTCCAGCTCCAGTATAGTATCCCTATCATCAGTGGTGAAAGCTAAAGTACTGCTGATGATGTCATCACAGGTCCTGTACATCTAGTAAAGGAACTGCACAAATAATGGTGTAGTTCCCAGATTAGATAGGAGCATCTGCCAGGACCTCTGATGACATCATCAAAGTTCCTGTACATCTAGTAAAGGAACTGCACAGAGCATCATCACAGGTCCTTCAAACCCCAACAGCATGGAGAAGAACTGCAGGGTGAGCTCTCCACTGAGACTAGAATGGAGTGGTAAGAGGAGGTCCTCCTCCTTTCCCTTTATTTGCACCCCATTCCCTATTTTTACTCATATATATAGTACTGCAGACAGTTACAACCACTATTACCTCATGTACCTCACACACTAACCATAATATATAATATAATATGTACAATAGATATAATATGTACAAAAGATGCAGTGTGTCAAGAAATATATTATATACAGCAATGTACTGATATGCGAGATACGAGCTGTAATTTATACCTCATACCTCACATATCAGTACACTGCTCTATATGCTGGCCAGGAACGGGTAGAAGGAGGAGCTATAAATGGGGGAACCTGATCCAACAGTAATAACCCCCACACACAGTTATTACCTGATTCCGCAGAACCTTCATCCATCAGTAGCCCCACTCCATGCACTTGATATCTGTACATACACAGATACTGGCCAGTGACTGGCTTATTACGTCCATGTGTACTATCAGGTTTTATAAAAGATGGCTGGAGCATTGTACACTTTTACCTTATGTGTCATCTCTATTTTCTCAAAGTTTATAAGCTCTTGAGAGCAGGATCCTCATTCCTATTGTTTGAACTGTTGTTTACTTTATTACTATGTAATGTCTGATTTTGGTTGCTAGTGTACGATCTGATTTGTAAAGTCCTGCTGGCAGTTTATAAGTAAAGATGGTTATAAAATAGTTAAAAACACGGTATACAGAAAGACCATGTAGCGATAAATCAACTAACAAGGTTGGACAACCCTTAATAATATCAAATACCTGACTTCCAAGAATACAGCAATTGATATGCAATAAACCGTAATACAAAAATTCAGAAATGTTCATATATAATTGCCAATAAGTTGACAAAACCATTGAAGGTTTTTTTTTTTTGGTCCTTTTATATTTAAAGCCTATCCGCAGAATCCTCAGGATAGCCCATCAATATCTGATCAGGGTCGTCCGACTCTCTGCACCCCACCAATCAGTTTATATGCAATAGCTCAGGTAATGGAAATCAGTACCAGGACTGTCTATTGTGTAGTTACATAGTGTAAGGGAATAGGTAGCGGGATGTCATCTCCTGGGTAGACAGGCACAGTTTACCAGGCACACAGTCAAAATTTCAGTCCAAGCAGCGGGAGGTTCATTTAACTGACCTCAGCCAAATTTATTGTGTCACCGCCAATTCTGGGAGACGTTCAGTCAGAGGTTCCTCCCTGTCTTGTGTATGACATTCTTTGTTTTGGTTTCACTTTGCTCAGTTCCTTTCTCTCCTTAGCTGCCTCTTATCTTGATTAATTGGCTTGCTTTATATTCCCTCCTATACGGTTTCTTATTTTGGTTTATATTACTTCCTGGATGAAGTGTGTGCTGCTGGAGGCTGCAGTTGTTTTGCTCTAAGATAAGTGCATTCCATTTACTTTGTGTTTTGTTTGCTGGCTTGATTCTAGGTGACTCTGACTCCCTCCGTATTCTGTGCTGGGAGCCGGTGGCCATACCCCTCACTACTTTAGAGAATTCAGGTGTCACTCAGTTATAGGTACGAGGGCATGTATTGGTCTACCACCGGGACCTGTACATGTGCATAGCAGTTTGGGAGAGTTCTTAGGGATTTAAAGGGCCCTCCTATATTTTCCTTAGTTTGGGATCAAGCCAGTCTGTCGTTATTTATCAGTTCCTGCTAACTGTTCTCCATCCTTGACATATTGTTAGGTTGAGGTACAGAACATAAGATAAAATACAACAGACAAAATCCTATGCCTGTCTCGCTCTAACTAACCCAGCGTCGGCCTAATACCGGGCACCAAACAAAATAGCAAATTCGATACCTCTTGAAGGGCTCTCACAGGCTCCAAGCAGATAACCTGTTCCCAGGCTGAGAGCAAGGTGTGACTGGGCTCCTGCCTTTACATAAGTCCAACAAACCTGAAGATTAATTAATATGAACAGCCCAAGACCCGGACTGTCCGGGTGGAGTGGAGGCCCACCCTTCTCTCCCCACTTCAGCAAACCAGGCCCTGAAAGCGGGTTTTCAACAAACCCTAACAGACAACAGCAGATCTATGCCATTCACATCCTGGTTGCTTTCAATAAAACCATGAAGTGAGGAACCTTGGACAAATATATATCCTATCCACCACTTCTCCAGACACTGTGTCACAATACTTAATATGGTTGAAAAAGATACAAGTCCTTCAAGTTCAACCAAGGGATAAGTGGAGATGTGAATTTTGGGAAAGGAGAAAGATGTTGGTTGGCAGCACTGCTCCTATTGAAGTGAATGGGAGCAATGCTGTTGTAACCACTACTCAGAATAGATAGCTATCAATATAAAAGGATCGGAAAGTGCCTTTCTTGGCATCTGATGCTTCTGCACTAAAGAGAATTCCCATTTGAGACAATGGGGCATATCGCTAGGGGTTCGGCCACCACCAAGCGCTCTCCTTGTAGTAGTGAATGGGAACACAGCAGGCTTGCGGCCACCGCTCCCATTCATTTCTGTGGGGCCGACGATTATTTTTCGGTGGCCCCATAGAAATGAATAGAGAGTGGCTGCACATGCGCAGAGTTCTCTCCACAACTTTCGGGGCTCCATTCTCGATGTAGGTGTGGGACCCACACCTATTAGACATTGGGGCATATCCTAGCAATATGCCCCCATTGTGTCAGATGGGAAAACCCCTTTAAAGTGGTAACAAATATTGATGTATGTAGGGTGACACTATACTTATTCTATACCAACATTACTAAAAGTGGGTTAGCATTGCTCACCCACAGCACATTATATATTCTTAAGGAGATTTTTGAGCTTAGCATAGAAAATATTAGTGTTCGAATAAGAGGGCAGGAGACATGAACATTCATTAAGTGTGGCCAGACTAGGGGCGCAGCCTGAAGGGAGGCCAGCATGATGAGGGAGGCATCAGCGAGATAGGTTAGACAGGGATTGGTGTGTTAAAAGGTAGGGGCGGAGTGAAAAGGGGTCTTAAATAGGGTGTCAGGAGGCGGGAAAGGGGCCATTTTAGAAAATGAAATTAGCCAGACAGATGTAGATACTCTACGAAAGAAGGCTGAAGTGCAGGGACCGGAATGGTTACAGGCCCAGCTTCAAGGCCTGATTAGTGAAGAAGATGTAGGGGACAGGTCCGCGCAGCAAGAGGCGCCCGGCCACGGCGTTCACGGACGCCGATGCGCCTCAGTCAAGAGCAGGTCCCCAGAGTCTGGCGCCGGGTCAGGAGCTTCTACAGGGACCCTTCACGTTGGAAGCGGCAGCCTCCTGCTCGCTTGTCCCGCTGTGGGACTCCAGGCGCAGGATCATCACCAGCACTCCCCTGCTGGTGAAAATGGTGGCGCAGGACCAGTTTCGGCGGGTCCCCTGTCAGTGACAGGGAGGCCGTCCGGCGCAGTTATGGGAGCAAGGACGATGCATGTGAGGCTGGTGCATGTGAGTGGGCGGCAGGACGCTGGCCCCCTTCTTCAGTGCCGGTGCCAGCATGAGGTTGGCTGTTGAAAACAAGAAGCAGAATGCTGGCTCCGCCTCTTCATCGAACAGCACCAGCACATCTGCTTTGGGGCCCCTGGGATCTAGATCAGTCGCTGGCACTGGCCTGCCACATCTGGATAATGGATCTGTGGCTGGACTGGATTCTGGATCTGCGTCTGGACGGGATACAGGATCTGTGGCTGGTGGGATCACAGCGCCCAGGCAGCCTGGTCAGTTACCATAGCGACCTTTCTTATCTATCCTTAATACCTTGGGGGCGGAGGGTTGGGGACTTTGGGGATTGGGTCTGGGCTTGTCAATTTATTAGGGCTCAACCCGTTACATAGCATGGGTAGGAGTGCCGTCCAAACACAGGTTGCGGGCATTATGGGTGGGAATGCCGCACCGTCTACAGAGATCGGGTTCTGTGTCAGTACAGACACAGGCTGGAGGTTTGCTTGAGGATGAGCCAGTTAAGATGGATAAAGCTGCGCGGGGGATGTTTAGGTGTGCTTTGAGGGCCCTTTAGGAGCACACTTAAAACAGGGACGCAAGGGATCGGAGTTGGAAAGGAGAGTATGTTGAAATTTTTTCACTGCTCCCCTTGAGTGCTTTATTTTGGACAGGGCCAAAAAGACGACGGTAAAAAGAAGAGGAAGAAAAGCTCTGGTATCGATTGATTCCTCGCACATTTTCTAATTGGCTGAAAGCTTTTGCGATTTTAGCCAGTGTTATTGGGGAAAAAGTGCCCGAATGTTGTTCGCTATTTTTTGCTATCTTGACGTGATTGGCGACGCATACCGCAAATATGGTGGCCAAGCCTGGCTCCGCTATGACGAACTATTTCGCCAGCGGAAGGCCGTGCGCCCCAACGTTCGTTGGGACAACAAGGATATTGCTTTATGGTTAAAAGTGCGCTGGTTAGAACGGCTCAGTCCTTTCGGTGTGAAGCGGGAGGACCCAGCCAATCCATGTTTGCTACTGCGTCGGCTAAGGGACTGTGCTTTTTGTTTAACGAAGGAGGGTGTAAGTTTGGGGTGAAGTGCAAATTTAAGCACAAATGCACTTCATGTGGGGGAGCACATGGGGCTAGTAGATGTTTCAGGGGAAATAAGCAAAAAGGTCCAAAAGGGGGTGACACCAGTGCGACTGGAAAAGATGGCGCCATTTCTAATTAGGTACCCTGATTTGGAGGCGGCGCATTTGTTAAGGGATGGGTTCTAGTTAGGTTTCGTATCACCTCTGTTCCGGGGGAGGCGTTTTTGTTAAAAAAGAATTTGCGTACGAGCACAAAGAAGTAGTCACCGAAAAGCTGTTTCGGGAAGTGCGGCTGGGATGGATGGCTGGGCCAATTTCGGAACCTCCGTTGTCGGATTTGCATTTGTCCCCGCTGGGGGTTGTGCCCAAGAAGGTGCCGAATAAATTTTGGCTCATTCATCACTTGTCGTATCCTAAGGGTTCGTCGGTCAATGATGGGATAGATCCCGACCTGTGTTCGGTGGTGTATACATAATTTAACACGGCAGTTGGGTGGGTAAAAAATTCAGAAAAGGGGCATTGTTAGCGAAAACGGATATTAAAGCGACTTTCCAGTTACTGCCGGTGCACCCTGACAGTTTACATTTGTTGGGTTGTTTTTGGGAGGGGAATTTTTTCCCTATGGGGTGCTCACTGTCCTGCACGTATTTTGAAACTTTTTGGGTGGGAAGTTGCAGACGTGGCCAGATGGACCTCTATCATCCATTACTTGGATGACTTCCTATGCATAGGCCTGCCAGGATCGACTGTTTGCTCTTTATTGTTACATACGCTGGAAACGTTGTTTGCGGGGTTTTGAGTCCCATTGGCACCAGAGAAGACGGTGGGCCCAGCGACCGAACTAAGTTTTTTATGTATCATTATTGATACCGAAAGGATGGAATGTCAGTTGCCTCCAGGCAAGCTGGAGGATTTAAAAAATACGGTGCAGCGGGTGCGAGACTGAACAAGATACAATTACACGATTTGCAGTGTAGCGAGGTGGTGAATTGTTTTGATTTTGAATTATTCCCAGATGTGGCAGGGGGGACGGGGTTTGGGGTCTGCTGTCAAGGGCAGTGGTGCGCAGAGAGATGGCCGAAGGGGTGGTTTTCACAGGGTTGGGTACGCAGTCTAGCTTTGCTCGAGCTCTTTCCCGTCCTGGTGACAGTTTGGAGGTAAAGATTTCATAACAGCAAAGTGCGTTTCCAATGCGATAATCTGGGAGTGGTTCAGGCAATCAATTAATTGTCGGCATCGTCGCCCCAAGTTGTGCAGTTATTGCAACGTTTGGTCGTGGAGGGTTTGTCGCTGAATGCTTGGGTGATAGCAGTTCATGTTCCAGGGGTCTAAAATTGTATAGCTGATGCACTTTCTCGTTTTCAGTGGGAGCGATTCCGGCTGTTGGCGCCGGAGGCAGACGAGTTCCCCCTGTCCTGTCTGACTTTTCTTTGGGATCTGCTGGAGGAACAGTAGCAGGGCTGATCTGGTCGTCGTTGGCCCCAAATATATGGGACGCCTATGCTAAGGCTTGGATTTGTTGTAAAAATTGGTGTAGCACGTTAGGGGTTGATGTCGACAGCGTGGGAGGTGATTTGGAGGCCCCTATGCCTTGCATAGACGAGCGCTGGTCAGTAGAGAAATTGAACAGAGTGGTGGCAGGTTTAGCTTTTGGCTTTCGCTTACTTGGTTTGCCTGACATCACTAAATTCTTTTTGGTAGCTCAGGCTTTGAAGGGTTGGAGACCCCAAAGGGGAGGTGAGGATGATAGGCGACTAGTATCATTCGCCCTGCTGTTAGATATGGGCAGGCAGGTAGAGATTGTCTTCTTTTGAGTTTTCTTTGTTCAAGCTGGCCTTTTCGTTGGCCTTCCTTGGGGCCTTGCGTGTGGGGGAATTAGTTAATGGTAGTGTTCAGAGACCGGGTGGTTTGTTGCAGGAGGACGTCGATCTCTATCCCAATAGGTTGGAGTTTAGAATTAGACGGTCAAAGACGGACGTGAGGGGTTATAGGGTGGTACTTTATGCAGTTACGGGATGTGCAATGTGCCCAGTGCGATGTTTGGGGGATTACTGGGCAGTTAGAAAGGGGACGTTTGCTCATCTTTTGCTTCACGATGACTGCTCTTTCCTGTCCAGTTTCTTGCAGTTTTTCGTCTGTGTTTAACTCGCTGGGTTTGAATATGGCGGGTTATATGAGTCATTCCTTTCGCATAGGGGCAGCTACCGAGGCCGCAAGGTGTAGGGCAGGGGATGAGGTTGTCAAGCGTATTGGTCAGTGGGAACCCTTTCGTTTTGGATCTTATGCACGCCCGGCTCGCCTTTAAGGAGTAGGAGGTTATGTTGTGTTCTTTGTTGACTTTAAATGGCAGTTATTTTTCGGGCTAAAGTTAGTGGGTGCCCTGTTTTTCTTTTCCTTCTCTTTGCAGAATGGCGGCCGGTTTTACTTTGGATCATGGGCCATTTGTTCGTTTTTGGGAAGCCTTCCCAGCGGCGGTACGGCATAATGGAGCGACAGCTAGGTTTTTCAAGGGACGTTGGGGTGATCTGTTGGCTAGGAAAGAGAGGTATGGTGTGGAGTAGTGTTTTACTATAGGTACATAGGTTTTTGCGCTTGGATAGACCCCCGGATCTGTTGGTCTTACACATAGGTGGAAATGATTTAGGGGAACGACCTTTCTGCGAGTTAATTAGGGATTACAAATTTGATTTATTGTGGATCTGGGCATTATGCCCTGGCTTAGTAACGATGTGTGGTGTGGGGTACGGTCAGCAGACCGTGTGAACAAATCCCGGATAAAGGTGAATTGGGTTGTGGGAAGATTTATGTCGCAAAATTGGGCTGTAGCCGTAAGACATGCAGAATTGGAACAAGGCTCATGGACTTTTAGGAGTAGTGATGGGGTGCATCTCAATGCGATTGGAATTGATCTTTGGTGTCTCGGCTTGCAAGGGGGAATTGAAACCACGTTAGGAGTTTGGAGGGACGCACAGGCTTAAGGGCTCAAGCCTGTGTGTTCTTGGTGGCGGGAGGTCCTTGGAGTTGGTGGAATAACAGGTTCTGGAGGATGGGAGGACTCCATGGTTGGGGCTGGACTCCCATGGTTGGTATTTCCGGGGCAGGTTTTTAGGTCCATCAGTGGTGCCTCCGAGCTGGCGCTCATCGGCTCGGGGCAGGATGGTGTACACTATGGAGGAGGGTTTAACCAAAACAGTTGGGGTTTCGAGGACCTCCTCGTCATTAATATATGTTATACATATGTTTAGGGTGTGTTGTCATATGCCGTTGCATATGGGTTGGTTGTACAGTTCTTGGGAAATTTAAATATGTAATAATAAAACGGCTGCTGTGGCTGATTCAATCCAACCTGGTGTCAATGTCATTATTTTGGGACATGACGGGAGTGGGGTGTGGGAGTGGAATCGAGCACGATAGCCAATACCTGTGTCAAGAGAATGTAAGGTGTGTAGAGAGAGAGATCCTGCTTCACAGGGAATGCCCATTGAGCACTGAACTTGTCAGTGTCAGATAAAGCAATGCAGAAATCAGCAAAAAACAACCTCTCCAGGTACACAGGTTTTCTGAAATAAGACTTGCTTTGTTTTCTAGAGTTTGCCTGAAAATCACTATTAAAATTTGGCTGGATGAAATATGACAAGCTGCCATTGGAACATAACCATCTCTTCTTTACCATCAACCTACTTATTAATTAATTTCATAACTGACCTAGATGCATACCTCCAGCAAAAAGTCTATGTAATATGTAATAGAAGTGATGAGGACAGCACTGCTCCTCTACAACGGGGCGTATGCCTGCATAAGAGCCTTTTCTTAGACTATTTAGCATTTGTTGTTCCTCTTCCAGGATGATCTCATTCAGCATTGTGTCATTGATATAACATCTTCACTGGGTTGATCCCGCTTATTAGTAGGCTTATTTCATAGTTCATCTACAATGTAGATTACCTATTCTCTTCTATGAAATGCAGAAGGTGAAAGCAGTGTATTTGTGTTTACTCAGTTGCAATACCTATTCATGCCTGATGAGGGCAGTGACATGTAATAAAGGGTAAATACAGAACACCTTGTTAAAAGCAAATCATTTACAGTCTTTAGATTAAATACATATAATATGCCAGTGGCAGTGCCAGTTGCCACACTAGTGCTATGTTTGGAAAATGGTCTGTAAGCTGTGTAATAGGGTGGGCTCCCAGGATACAGCGAAGTCACGAACAAGGAAAGCAACTCAAATACCAGTTTTGCCAAAACAATATTTTTTACTTAAACATGGTCATGAATGCAACCACAGATGCTAGTTACACACAAATAAATTTGCATACACCCAGCCAGGGACTGGGGCCCTTGTGTTGTACAGCGCTGCGCCCTCCGGTGGTTGCTGGAGGTATTAGCGGTAAATTTACCTACTGGTGGGCTCAATAGACCAGAAACAATTGTTGGGTGCGTGATGAGGACTAGCCTGCGGTACAACACAACAGCTTAAAATCTTATTCCATGCTATAATAATTCCCTCCCCCCAACAACTGGTTTAACAGCACATGCCTATAATGTCTCTCCTGAATACACCAACTTGGCTTGAATTAGTTGTGAAGCTTATCAGCTCTCCGGTGTGAACTGACACTTTAAAACGTGAAGTCCTTGCTAAGAGCAGTTAACAGCATGTGTGGCCTGACACAAACAGTAAAACTAACTAACTACAGGCCTGGTTTCAGTCTCTGGGATACTAGGCGCCAAAACTTTATGAGATGCATGCACCATTAGTCTTACCGACCCGGGTCTGCTCTGTATAAGCTGGTGACTGTGGATGGAACAAGGGTTTCTCCAACTAGCGTGCCATACCAAATTGTCTGTGGCTTTACTCCTCAGCTTCCATCTGAGTTCCTGGCAGCAGTTCCCCTTCCTCTGGACAAGCTCAGGTAATGGACACGATCAGCTCCCTTGGCTGCAGATATGGTCCCTGGAGGATGCTCTCATGCTTGAATGTAGAGGATTCTACTCATATACAGCTCCTGGATGCCTCTTCCAAGCTCACCCTAAGATGGAGGATCCTTCACTTCTTTTCCAGGCTTGTAACTCCACCCCTGAGAGTTTTCAACATGAGATAAAACTAGAAATACAGTCCTTTTTAGCTATGCTTAGGAAACAGTGGCTTCTTCTGGCCAAACAGCAGAATGTGCCAAATTATGCAGGGACACCCCCATTGGTAACACCCATCTGGACCTTCATTGCAAACTTCTAGTAATTCATGTTTAAATTCTAGCAGGAACAATCAAGGAATAGCACAGTATAGAGTCATAAAAATAGATTCTCCAGAATTAGATGGGGGTGTAAGTAGTTACTAAAACAGACGTGTCAGGGGAGTTTACAGGTCCTCTTTAATAAGAGTTGTAGCCAACCACCATCCTGGAAAATAG
The DNA here is from genome assembly GCA_033119425.1 of Bufotes viridis. Lineage (NCBI taxonomy): Eukaryota > Metazoa > Chordata > Amphibia > Anura > Bufonidae > Bufotes > Bufotes viridis. Next base: position 224,380,959 of record CM065594.1, read on the forward strand.
TACAGTATCGTCTTGTTTCTGAGTGTTATTGCTGGGCTTAGCTCATGGACGAAAGGTGCCCCTTGTATCAGGTACATCAGTTGTGCCTGTCGGCAGTCACCAGAGGCTGCACAGTCAGCCCTTTATACCAACCATGTGGCCTCAAGACCAAGCTGAGCAAACTTAACAGAGAATGAAGTAGCTCTGTCAGCTGAAGATTACGGGTAGAAGGGTAGATTTTGGCCACTAAAAGGTAATCTTTTTTAAACCGCCTTCCAGTTATCCTAATTAATATTATAATTTATATATTTCATTATTATCATATATCTAAACAGTCCACTTTTATTGTATTATTGCCTTTGCATTTTAATTTTTTTCTCATTATGATAAGAGATCACATTAATTACATGCTCTGTTACGTGCGATTTGCTGACTTATTAAAATTTATCAATCATACAAAGACAGCTCAGCAGGATAACCGATTTGACCTTAAGAAGACTGAGGAGAGGTAAAATATCTATTACTATTAAAAGTGTGTATGAGTATGTTAAATACATATGTGTACATGAGAGGCAACGTCAGTTTCAATGTAACAAAAGTCCTCCAGGCTGGAGGTCATTATAAGTAAATTTGGTAGCATAGTAACACATATTAGAACCATATAGATAATTATTTTATTTTCCTTGTAGAGCGAAGTAGATCCAAGATGTATTGTTATAAGCTCACCATACTGAAAACAATGCAAAAGGATTCTCTGGGAGACACATCTGCATACCTCCTGCTATTAGACAACCCCCATCCTAATCATGTATCGTTTGCTGCAGAACACCTATATCATCCATACTCCCTTTTCACTATCTTTTGAAGGTTTTTAGAATGCAAGAATTGGATACTAGCTCACCAGTCACCACATCATTAAAGGATACAAGCAGGAATGTGCTTGGGTAGCTGTACCAAAAAATGTATTATTAGATATTTGCCACAGTGAATGGTGATGCCCGTGCATTACACCAACAATTCATCAGATTCAGTGGGCACCATGTAATGCCTCATTTGCTTTGTGGTGTTGCTGCCTGGGATTTGAACACTTGCTGCCAGGTTCCTGTGAAGATTATAGCTGTTTGCTTGAGTGTTCAAGCAACCGGGCATCTTCGCATTGTACTCTCTTTGGGGGACCCTACTGACAAAAAGGATTGTCCAAAGTGGACAATCCCTTTAAAGATGCGTATAACATTTCAACAAACTTTGCATTATTCAATAGTACGGTGTATGTATGTGAGGAATAGCACTATTTCTGGCCAATATATGACTTGTATCTGGCATTTTACAAGTGAAACCCTGTGCATGCTGAATGTCTAGTTTGCAGTTTTCCCAGATCTGATGGCTGCATCATAGAAAGTAGAGGAGAGCCTGCTACCTAACTGTCTATCGCTCTGTAACGGTCCTTGGCTCACCTGAGTCAGAGGACAGCCGGCTGGTGGTTGGAGCCCAGTGGCAAAGACCCACAGAAGCAGGAGGCAGGTAGCGTGGTCGATCAGTCCGGGTCGGCAGTAGAGATGGCAGCGAGGTAACAGCAGGAGTAGACAGAGGCGTGGTCGGTGGAAGGCAAAGGGTCAATGCAGGCGGCAGTTCAGCGAGGTCAAACGGTCCGGGTCGGCAACAAAGGTAAACAGCAGTAGTCGTGGAGGAGCAGAGAGGAAGCTTGCTACAGGCTTGGAGGCACAATAACCAGCAGAGGTCTGGTGCTAGAGGCTGGGCTTATAAAGGGGAAGTAACAGGTGCACGGAATCAAGACTGATGAACAAGAGTAGGCTGGAGCAAGATAGATCAAAGAGTTCAGCAGGAGGAAAAGTCCAGAAGGGCTGGTAGTCTAGTGGCTAGAGCTACCGCCTGGGACATGACTGGTCATAGGTTCGATTCCCGACACGCTCACTCAGAAGCAGCCCTAGAATCATGGGGGTATTATAGAGAAGTTATGACATGTATGGATGCAATTATATCAGGTGGGCTGAGACAGGAACTGTCTATTTAGCTGATCAGTCTCTTTGGCCGTGTGTGTCTCACTTAGCTCTTGCTCACTCCTTTCCACTCCCTCTCCATAGTTTTGTGAGGGCTGATATAATCGGATTTCAAACTTCAGTAAGCCAGCCAAACAAGACATTTTTCTCAGATAAGATATATTACAAAGTTTTTTTATGGTTATTTGTACTATTGATTTACTCAAAGTTGTGTGAAAAGATAATGACCATTTAAAGAACAGTTATCCAAATCCATAGTGTACATTTGAAAAGTTTAAGTATTACGTTATATTCCGTATATTTACTACACCTAAAGTTCAGGTTCACTCATCCCAAGTGTACACCCATTTAAAAAGGTCAAACATTGACTTATAGGATAGCTATCCTACATCTGGTGCCATTAGAGGCTTAGGTTGCTAAGAGATCATAAGCATACCATCTTCCCAGAATTAAAGAGGACCATTGCCTTGCCTACAAGACTCTTCATTGCTATTTAGGCGGAGATATAGTATCCCCTGTACCCATTTATAGTACTTGCACCAAACATGTCTCTACTCTACGTTCACTGATGCAGAGTTGGTGATATAACTATACTCCTTATAAACGAGTGCCCCATGTCTTTAAAGGGGTTGTCCAAAATTAGGAAAACATGAAAGTGTTCTACTTAAAAACAGTGCCACACCTATCCACAGGTTGGGCCTAGTTTTGCAGTTCTGCTCCATTGAAGTTAAAGGGACTGAGCTGCAATATCACACACATCCTGTGGACAGAAGAAAGCAGCCATGTTTTCCTAATCCTGGAAAGCCCCTTCAAGAGGTACATGTTATTCACTTCTTGTGCACCAGGCCACGCTGTGCACCCTTGCTCCTTCTGTTTCCTCTGCCATCCCCTCCCTGTAATTGAAATAGCCAGGCAAGATGACTGTGCATGAACTTGGCCATGTCAATCAAAACGGAGAGTGAGGTGCTGGGTGAGAATGGAGGAGTTGCAAGGGTGCACAGAGTAGCTTGGGCCTGCCCTTGGTGCACTTACCTGTTCATTTGCATATCTGCTAGAAGTATTTTCTTCTCTAGAATAAAGCAACAGATCAAAAAATGAAAGGTATCATTACATTCAACTCTACAAGGCATTGTGCCTGGTTTATCTTTGAATTTCCTGGTGACAGATTCATTTTCATCTCTGTTCTGTATTAAATCTTGCATCATTATAAATTGCAGTGCAATTTTACTGCCTGTAAAACAATGTGGGCCAGCAGGATCACAGAATATCATATCACTTTCACATGAAGATTCCCGACCAGAGGGACTCGCTAATGATGGAGATGTGATGGTGCATGTGTCTATGTGATTAGTTGTGTTATCAGATGTGCCAGTTTCACCCTGTGAATCACTCATTGGATTTGTCGTATTTGCGATAATGAGCTCTGCTGGCAGGTGGCTACCTTCTAATCAGAGGCCACAGGTAATTGGAGTATTATGTAGAAATTACCTACATGAAGGCAAATAATAAGTGTGTCTGGGATATTGTTTCCAGGAATTTGAGCCAAATGCTTTTATGCAAGGCTTTATTTCTTCCTTTGTTCCTTTGTCTGAAGATCTTAATTTCTATAATATTTTTGCTCCAAAATTGTATAAAAAAATTTCACTAGGACTTTACCCTTCACTGCCTAGACTACCAAGAACCTAGCCTTAAAGGGGTTGTGCAGCGATTTATATCGATGACCTACCCTCAGGATAGGTCATCAATATCTGATCTGCGGGGGACCGAGCTTCCTGGTCTTTACAATACGTGTCATCTCCTGTGGAGCGCAGCGTGGTATGATTACAAGTACTGTCTCGATTCAAGTGAATGGAGCGTGTACCCGTTATTACACTGCAATTCCGATATGGTGGGGGTGCTGGTTGTCTGACCCCCGCAGATCAGATATTAATGACCTATTCTGATAAAAGGTCATGAATATAAGGGCTCATGCACACCACTGTTGGCTGTTGGCAGATATCATGTAAAACGGACAAGAATAGGATATGTTCTATTTTTTTTGCAGGGCCGATAAACGGACATATAAATGTGGACAGCACACAGGTGTGCTGTCCGCATCTTTTGCAGCCCCGTTGAAGTGGATGGTTCCGCATCGAACCCGCAAAAAATGCGGATCAGATGCAGACCAAACATACGTTTGTGTGCATGAGCCGTAAATCGCTGCACAACCCCTTTAATACCTTCACTATTTGGGCATTTTCTAGCACTATTATTTGGACAGTGAGTTTTATATGATTGTTAAATGGCAGTATGTGAGAAATAAAGTTAATTGGGCATTATTATGATAGTATTGGTTAGGTACTGCATGGCACTATTATTTAGATAGTGTACGGAGTGTGGGAGTCGCTCTGGTAGATAGCAGTGCGGGTGCAGTATAGAGGCAAAACGGAGTCCAGAAAGTGTAGCAAACAGTGTTTAATTCACACTTGCAGCAAATACACAGCAAACAGTCACTTGGTGTTAATTCACACCCATCAGAAAACGTGCGGCAAAACAAAATAGTTCAAAACAGGCTCCAGTCACCTGGGAGGCTTTAGGTGCAGGTTCGCACCTGGCTGTCAGTCCAGCCGCAAGGCGATCGACGTCCGGCTTCCAGGCCGACTGCACTCCTCCTTGCTTGGGCTCTTGCTTCCAGCCCAGAGAACTCCACACAGCACAGCATGGATCAGCACTCCCAAACTCAAGTGATTCCACAGCCTAACAGCAGCTCCAGGACAATCACCCTCAGCTGCTGAGGAGGCTGCCTTTTAAAGGCCCGGATAAAGTCCGGCCTGGACCGTGGGGAGTAGGCACCCACCCAACTCTTTGCCTACTCCCAGTAAGAGCCGGCCCGGATTGGCTTTGCAGCCAAACTAAATATCAACTTGTCAAGCAGCACTAGCTGCTGCTGACACATAAAAACCCGGCTCTTACCTCACCGAGGCCAGGAACCTCGGTGACACGTACCTCCCGTCGACAACGGTACCTTGCACCTTACCACATACCCCCCTTTGTTCAACCCTGAGGGGGTGAACACATGTGAGGCAGTGGACGCGGGACAGGGCATCTGCGTTACCCTGCAAGCGGCCTGCCCTGTGTTCTACCGCAAACTTGAAATTCTGCAGAGACAAGAACCATCTGGTGACCCGAGCATTCCTGTCTTTCGCCTGGCACATCCACTTTAGAGAGGAATGGTCGGTCACCAGACGGAACTTTCTCCCTAGCAGATAATAGCGGAGAGACTCTAGTGCCCACTTGATGGCCAGGCACTCTCTCTCCACTATACTGTACCTGGTCTCGGCTGGGGTGAGTTTGCGACTCAGGAAAACCACGGGATGCTCCTCCCCATTGATTTCCTGAGAGAGTACAGCCCGAGGCCCACTTCAGAGGCATCGGTCTGTACCACAAACTCTCTCTTGAAGTCGGGCGTCACCAAAACCGGGGACCCACACAGGGCCGACTTCAGAGCAGAGAAAGCCTCCTCCGCCTTCTCACTCCAGCTAACCTTCCCAGACTTTCGCCCCTTCAACAGGTCTGTCAACGGCGCTGCTATTGTGGCAAAGTGGGGTACAAACCGCATGTAGTACCCTACAATTCCCAGGAATGACTTTACCTGCCTGGTGGTGACCGGTCGGGGCCAGTACGTATGGCCTCTACCTTAGTTACCTGAGGCTTGATGACTCCCCGCCCAATGACATATCCCAGATATTTAGTCTCTTCCAACCCAATCGCACACTTCTTTGGATTGGCGGTTAGTCCAGCTTTCCTCAGGGCATCCACTACCGCCTGCACTTTGGGCAAATGGCTTTCCCAGTCGGTGCTGTGGATGATTACATCATCTAAGTAGGCCGAGGCGTACCGACGATGAGGTCGCAGCACTATGTCCATTAACCTTTGGAAGGTGGCGGGGCGCCATGCAGGCCAAAGGGTAACACCTTGTAGTGATACAGGCCCTGCGGGGTAACAAAAGCGGTTTTTTCCTTGGCAGACTCCGTTAAGGGTACCTGCCAGTACCCTTTAGTGAGGTCTAGCACAGAAAAATAACGGGCTTGTCCTAAATTCTCAACAAGCTCGTCTACCCGGGGCATGGGATACGCATCAAACTTGGATACTTCATTTAACTTGCGAAAATCGTTGCAGAACCGCAGCGTCCCACCTGGCTTGGGTATTAGAACTATGGGACTGGCCCACTCACTTTTCGACTCCTCAATGACATTGAGCTTCAATATTAATTGCACTTCCTCCGCGATGGCCCGTCGCCGAGCCTCAGGTACCTGGTAGGGTTTTAACCGGATTTTGGCCTGAGGCTCCGTGACAATGTCATGTTGGATGAGAGACGTGCGGCCAGGGAGGTCCGAGAACACATCCGTGTTTCGACTGACGAACTCCCTGACTTCCTGAACTTGTTTGGAAGACAAACTGTCTGCAATTTTTACCGTGGTTACTGCTTCGCAGGCCTCGAACTGTGGGTCTGGCCCCTTTTCACCTAGAAGCCCTGGCCGGGGGCTGTGGTCGTCGGCCGTGTCCCTATCTTTCCACGGCTTTAGTAAATTCACGTGGTACACCTGCTCCGGCTTATGCCGCCCTGGCTGGTGTACCTTGTAATTTACTTCCCCTACCTTCTCGATCACCTCATAGGGGCCCTGCCACCTAGCTAGGAACTTGCTGTCAAGGGTGGGTACTAGTACCAAAACCCGATCTCCCGGATTGAAGTCCCGTACCCGAGCCTGACGATTGTACACCCTACTCTGGGCTTGTTGCGCTGCCTCCATATGTTCCCGGACCAAGGGCAACACCCTTTCCATCCGTTCCTGCATCTGGGTGACATACTCAATGACACTTTTGTGGGGGACAGGCTGTTGTTCCCACGCTTCCTTGGCGATATCCAACAGGCCCCGGGGTGTCTGCCATAAAGCAGTTCGAAGGGCGAGAACCCAGTAGAGGCCTGGGGCACCTCTCGCACTGCGAACATGAGATAGGGCAGAAGCAGGTCCCAGTCCTTCCCATCTCTAGACACCACCCTTTTTAACATATTTTTAGAGTTTGGTTAAACCTTTCGACAAGACCGTCCGTTTGCGGATGGTAAACGGACGTCCACAATTGCTTTATACGCAATAACTTACACAGTTCCCTCATAACTTTGGACATAAAAGGGGTCCCTTGGTCTGTCAGAATCTCTTTTGGCAGGCCCACACGGGAAAACATTTCCATTAACTCTTTGGCAATGAGCTTAGCTGAGGTATGTCGTAGAGGCACCGCCTCCGGATACCGAGTGGCATAGTCGAGAACTACCAGAATGTGTTGGTGGCCCCTGGCAGACTTTGGTACAGGCCCGATTAGATCCATAGCGATACGCTCAAACGGGACCTCAATGATTGGAAGAGGTACAAGGGGCTACGGAAATGTGGCTGGGGGCTATTTACCTGACAGGTTGGACAGGACTTACAATAATTCTCTACCTCCTTGAACACACTGGGCCAATAAAACCGCTGCAGTATGCGGTCCTGGGTTTTCTGCCACCCCAAGTGTCCCCAAGAACGTGTTGGTGGGCAAGCTCCATGACAAGCTTGCGATACGCTGTGGGCACCACCAACTGTTCAACAGGCTCACCCGGATTTGGTTCACCCGATATAACATTTCTTGGTGAACAACAAAGCGGGAAATATTAACTCAGCCCCTGGTTTCTGGGGTTTACCATGAATTTCCACCACATTCTCCCAGGCCCTGGTTAGGGTTTGGTCCCGGTGTTAGGCGGTCCCAAAATTGTCTCCGGAGACGTGGAGGTCTGCCAACTCAGGTCCCGGTGGCAAGTCCTCCATGTCTCCCACCATTACACTCAGTGGGGGTATCTCCCCCTCTATCACAGGCCCTTCGGACTCGGGCTCCCAGGGCTCTGGCCTCCCACTGGAACTAGGCCACTCTGCTAGGGTTACCCCTGTCTCAAAGCTATTAGTCACTTTCATCTCAGGCCATAGTGACGGAAAACCAGGGAAGTCTCTCCCAATTATTAGTTCATAAGGTAGCTTTGTGGAGATCGCCACTTCACAAGTCCGGGTGCCGGCCGCCGTGGCCAGAGACACATTACGGCAGTGGGATAGTCCTTTAAGTCTCCATGTATGCACACCACACCAACTTTCCGGCCCGTATACTGGGTGGGCTGTACCAGGCCAGCACTTACCAGGGTTACTAGGCTCCCTGAGTCCAGCAGTGCCACTGCCAGGTTATCACCCACTTGCACCTGGCATAGGTGACGATTGTCTATGGTCTCGGGGGTGCCAGTTGCACACAGTCTCCGGGCATACATGGAAGCCCGGTACCCATAATTAATCTCCATGGGTTCTCCCCACTGTGGACAGTCGGCCCTTACGTGGCCAGACTCGTGACACCGCCAGCAGACTATCGGGGCCGGGTCTGCAGGGGATACACCCCGAGCAGGTTTCTCGGGTACCAGTCGTCGGGACTGGATGGGAGACATCCGGGGTTTGACCGGCCCCCTCCCAACAACACCCCTTTCAAGTTTTTGTGGCCTCATAACGCTCCACCAGGTCGACCATTTCTAGGGCATTCGTGGGGGATACCTGGCCGATCCAGTGCTGAAGGGGGTAAGGCAGGGCCCTCCAGAACATGTCGGCCAGCAGTCGGTCCAGCATAGCAGTCGGACTTAGAACATTAGGCTGCAGCCACTTTTGCAACCTGTGCAGCAACTGATAGTACTGTGGTCTGGCGGGTTCAGCCGTTTTAAAGTCCCACTGGTGGACCTGCTGAGCCCGGACCAACACGTTTACCCCCAGTCTGGCCAGGATCTCCCCCTTCACCGTGGGGTAATCAGCAGCCTGGTCATCTGCCAAGTCAAAAAAACTTGCTGGGGTCCGGATTCCAGGAACGGAGCGACCACTTCAGCCCACTAGTCACAGGGTAACTTCTCCCTCACGGCCACCTTTTCAAAGACCGCCAGATAGGTCTCAACGTCGTCCGAGGGGTCATCTTTGGGATCGCCGCACGGACCGCTTTCCGGGCATCATGGACGTGGTGGGACGCTCCTGCAGCTTGTAACGCCATCACATGCTGTAAAAGTAGTTGGTTGGTCTCCCGCTGCTGCACGTTAGCCTCAATGAGGGCTTTCACAGCAGCCTCCATGTTGCCAGCAATTCCTGTTTGCAACTTTGCCGGTTTTATATATGCCATGCACTTGTGCTCAGCAAAACAAACAAACTTCGGCGTTCACGAGGCCAGGAACCTCGGTGACACGTACCTCCCGTCGACAACGGTACCTTGCACCTTACCACAGGAGCTATTATTCAGGCACTGAATAGCTGGACATTCTAAGAAATTATTGTTTGCTATTGATTGGCAGTATTTGGGTATACATAGATCAGGGTTATATGGGCACTCTATGGTTGTTTTACTTGGATACTGCATGGAGGTATTATTTAGGTATTGTATGGTGGTATTGTTCAGGAAATGAATGGCTGCATAGTTTGTATATTATAAGAAATTATTATTTTGCTTTGTTTGTCCACTATTTGGGTATATATCAGTGTTATATGGGCACTATATGCTGTAGTAGATTTAGATAGATACAGCTGTACGGTATGTAAGTTATATTGTTTGACATTGCATTGCCAGGATATGGGTCGCAGGTAGTGTTGAGTAGGGTTGAGCGAACCTGAACTGCAAAGTTCGGGTTCGTACTCGAACTTTGCAAGTTTGGGTACCCGAAAACCGAACCCAGACTTTTTACTGAAGTTCTGGTTTGGGTTCGGTGTTCGAGTGATTTATTTTCCATTATAACATGGTTATGACGGAAAATAATAGCATTCTTAACAAAGAATGTTAAATAAAATGGCCATTGAGGGGTTAAAAATAATTAAAAAACCCTCACTTCATCCACTTGATCGAGCAGCCGGTATCCTCTTCTTTCTGCAGGACCTGCAAAAGGACCTGCGATGACATCACCACGCTCACCGCATAGTGAGCGCAGTGACATCATCACAGGTCCTGCTGAATGAAGATCGCAGTTCTTTTTACAGGTCCTGCAGAAAGAAGAAAGAAGAGGATAACGGTGATCAAGAGGATTTTATTATTTTTAACCCCTCAATGGCCATTTTATTTAGCATTCTGTCTTAAGAATGCTATTATTTTCTGTTATAACCATGTTATAACGGAAAATAATAAAGTGAAGTTCAGGTCCCCATTGACTTTAATGGGGTCCGGGTTCGGGGTCAAGTTCGGGTACCGAATCCGAACTTTAAACTGAAGTTCGGCCGAACCCGGCGAACCCGAACTTCCACGGGTTCGCTCATCCCTAGTGTTGAGTGGAGTCGCTTCATTCAAAAATTCATTTAAATGCTATACGGAGACCCGACTCTGTAGAGGATTCAAATGTATGGGCTTTGCGGAGGTTAAATTCTTTATGTCCGAAGTCTTGCAAGACTTAATTGAATACAGTGCCTTGAAAAGTATTCACCCCCTTGACTTTTTTCATGTTTTTGTGCCTCACAACCTGAATTTTTGCCCATCTCTCCTCTTCTTCAAGTTGGATGGTTTGCACATGTGAACAGCAATCTTTAAGTCTGACCACAGATTTTCTATTGGATTGAGATCTGGGCTTTGACTCCCATTCCAAGACATTTACATGTTTCCCCTTAAACCACCCAAGTGTTGCTTTAGCAGTGTGTTTGGGGTCATTGTCCTGCTGGAAGGTGAACCTTCGTCCTAGCCTCAAATCACGTACAGAGTGGTACAGGTTTTGTTCAAGAATATCCCTGTATTTAGCAGCATCCATCTTTCCCTCAACTCTGACCAGTTTCCCAGTGCCGGCTGCTGAAAAACATCCCCATAGCATGATGCTGCCACCACTATGTTTCACTGTGGGGATGGTGTTCTTTGATTTATGTGATGTGTTGAGTTTGCGCCAGACATAGCGTTTTCTTTGATGGCTGAAAAGTTCAATTTTAGTCTCATCAGACCAGAGCTCCTTCCTCCATACATTTTGGGAGTCTGCCACATGCCTTTTTGCAAACTCACAACATGCCTTTTTATTTTTTGCTGAAAGTAATGGCTTTTTTCTGGCCACTCTGACATTAAGCCCAACTCTATGGAGCGTACGGCTTATTGTCATCCTATGTACAGATACTCCAGTCTCTGCTGTGGAACTCTGCAGCTCCTCCAGGGTTACCTTAGGTCTCTGTGCTGCCTCTCTGATTAATGCCCTCCTTGCCCGGTCCGTGAGTTTTGGTGGGCGGCCGTCTCTTGGCAGGTTTGCTGTTGTGCCATGTTCTTTCCATTTGGTTATGATAGATTTGATGGTGCTCCTGGGGATCATCAAAGATTTGGATATTATTTTATAATCTAACCCTGACTTGTTTCTCAACAACATTGTCCCTTACTTGTTTGGAGAGTTCCTTTGTCTTCACACAAGTGGACATCATTTCAATAATTATGTGATTTCTGAAGGCAATTGGTTGCACTAGAGCTTTATATGGGCTTCCTAACAAAGGGGGTGAATACATACGCACATGCCAATTTTCTGTTTTCTATTTCTAAACAATAGTTTTATTTATATAATTTTCTCATTTCACTTCACCAACTTAGACTATTGTGTTCTAATCCATCACATAAAATTCTGATTAACAAAACATTGAATTTAAGGCTGTAATGTAACAAAACACTAAGAAAGTCAAGGGGGGTGAATACTTTTGCAAGACAATGTAACTTCGGACTTCGGTTATTCAAAATGAAATCATGGATCCAAAGTCGGCTTTGGTACCCAGGCATCAGCCAGTACAGAAGCCCACTTCAGATCCCAGTTTTAAAATGGTTTTCAAGTTGAATAATCGAAGTCCAAAGTTATTCAACGAAGTCTCGCAAGACAGGTCTCCGTATAGCATTCAAACAAAGTTTTGAACAAAGCGACTTTGCTCAACAATAGTACTCAAGGGTACTATATGTTATTAGTTGGATACTGCATAGAAATATTATTAAGGCAGTTTACTTGGTATTTTATTAAACACAGGGAAGGGGACAGGCTTGAAAGCTGGTTTACATTTTGAACTGGCGCTGAAGTTATGGCCTGCGCCTCTTCATAACTTTGGTGAATAGGGATTTATTAGGAATAGCGTCTAAAACGCCAGCCTTAATAAATGTGCCCCAATGTTGTTTAAAAAGTGGTAAACCTGCAACTTTTTTACAACAGTTTCTAGTGTACAGGGGCACAGTAAATGGCCCCCGTTATTTGGCATTGTATGGAGTATTTGGGTATGTATAGCAGTGTTAGGCTGGGTTCACATGTGCACTGTGAACTCCGGCAGTTTGTTCTGGCAGAGGAACAGACTGCCAGATTTCACTGTATCCAGCATAGCGGGATACCAATCGTGCACCGCCGGATCCCCATTCACCGTAATGGGATCCAATGGTAATCCGGCCGTTTCCGGCATATATGCCGACTTTTTGCCAGACCCAAAAAATGTTGCATTTATAGTTTTTTGTCCAGATGAAAGCCGACATGTATGCCAGATACAGTGACCGGATTACGGTGCCGGAGTTCACAACGCAGATGTGAACCCAGCCTTATATGGGCACTATATAGTAGATTTAGATGGAAACAGCTTGAAGGCATTAATTAGGCATTTTATGGTGATATTATTCACTGAATGGCTGTATGGTATGTACATTATATTATTTGACATTGCATTGCCAGGATATGGGTCACAGGGTAATAAGGGTACTATATGTCGGTATTAGTTGGATACTGTGGATACTGCATGGAGGTATTATAAAGAGATTTTACTTGGTATTTTATTAAACAGGGTCACAAATCCCAGTGCCGCACAGCTACAGCGCTCTGATCGAGCGGGTGCAGGAGCTGCACCCGATCAGCTGCAGGGGTCTGGCAGTCACTGATAGCCGGACCCTTGCTGTGTGCGCAGGCATCGGTGAAAACACTGATGCCGACGCATTAACCGCTTGCACTGCCGTGATCAACGCTGGACGGCAGCCCGATGCCTTCCTTAGGTGTGTAATACACTTACAGCCAATGTATTGTAAAGGGATCAGACCCCAGAAGTTGAAGTCCCAGAGTAGGACAAAAATAAAGTTAAAAATGAAGTAAAAAATAAAGTTTCAAGTAAAAAAAAAAAAGATCCCTTCTCCCAAAATAAAGTTAAAAATTTATAAAAAAAAAAATGTGAAAAAGAGAAAAGTAGACATATTAGGTATCGCTTCGTCCGTATAGACCAGCTGTATAAAAATATCACATGATGCACCCTGTCAGGTGAACGCCGTAAAAAAATAAAAACAGTGCCAAAACAGCAATTTTCTGGTCACCTTACCTCACAAAAAGTGTAATACCAAGTGATAAAAAAGGCGTATGGAGCTCAAAATGGTACCAATCAAACCGTCATCTAATCCCGCAAAGAATGAGGCCCTACCTAAGACAATCGCCCCAAAAAAAAAAAAAAATTATGGCTCTCAGAAAATGGAAACACAAAACAAGATTTTTTTCTGTTCAAAAAGGCTTTCACTGTGTAAAACAAAAATAAAAATGATAGACATATTAAGTATCGTCGAGTCCGTAACCATATGCTCTATAAAAATATCACATGATATATGCCCCCTCAGGTGAATGCTGTAAAAAAAAAAAAACTATGCCAAAACAGCCATTTTTTTCACCTTGCCTCACAAAAAGTGTAATACCAAGCGATCAAAAGTCTTATGTACCCCAAAAATTGTACCAATGGAAACATCTACATGAGCCCCCACTTAAAAAATAAAAACAAATGGCACCCGTAAACCAATCCATCAAAATCTGCGCAGCAAAAACCATATGGCGTTCCTTTCCTTCTGAGTTCTGTCATGTGCCCCCACAGTTAGTTTACCACCACATATGGGGTGTTGCCGTATTCAGGAGAAAATGTGTAACAAATTATGGGGTGCTTTTTCTCCTATTACCCCTTGTGAAAATGAAAAATTTGGGACTAAAGCACCATTTTATTGGAAGAAATGAAACTTCATTTTCACAGCCAAGTGTTTCCAAATTTTGTAAAACTCTTAGGGGGGTCAAAGTGCTCAGTACCCCCCTTAATATATTCTTCAAGGGGTGTAGTTTTCAAAATGGGTTCACTTTTGAGGGTTTCCACTGTAGGGGCATGTCAGGGTTTTTTCAAATACAAAATTGTGCCTAAAAACCATTCTAGCAAAATCTGCCTCCAAAATGCATATGGCACTCCTTTCCTCCTGACAACTGCCACGTGCCCATAGGGCAGTTTACCATCACATATTGGGTATTTCTGTAAACTGCAGAAACAAAGTAATATATATTGAGGTTTATTTTGCTGTTAACCCTTGCTGTGTTGCAAGAAAAAATTGATTAACATAAATAATCGACCAAAAAAGTGAAATTTTGAAATTTCACCTCCATTTTCCTTTAATTCTTGTGGAACACCTCAAGGGTTAACAAAGTTTGAAACATCAGTTTTGAATAAACTGAGGGGTGTAGTTTCTAAAATGGGGTCATTTCTGGGTGGTTTCCATCACGTTGGCCCCTCAAAATCACTTTCTAAGTGAATTGGTGCTTAAAAAAATGCAAAATGGCTTCTAAACTTCTAACGACCTTAAAAATTAAAATTACATTTACAAAATGATACCAAAATTATGCCAACATAAAGCAGACATATGGGGAACGTTGACTGATAACTATTTTATAAGGAATTACTATCTGTTTTGAAACTAGAAAAATTCTAATTTAGAAAATTGTGAATTTTTCCACATTTTTGGTAAGTTTGAGATTATTTTATATATAAAGGTGAAATATATTGACTCAAATTTAGTCAGAATAGCTTGGATAAGTAAAAGCGTTTCAAAGTTATCACCACATAAAGTGACAGGTCAGATTTGCAAAAATCAGTCTGGGATTTAAGGTGAAAAGTGGCTCGGTACTGAAGGGGTTAAGGAACTGATCTACAAAACAAAGTTTCCACAAACTCATTTTGTATTATTCCCTAAAATGTATTGAAGCTTTTTTCTGAAGACGTTACAAGAAAATCCCCCTTCTAACCATGCTGTCAATTAACCTCAGTTCTGCTCTTGATATTCATAAACACTTGCTAGTTATATAATGTACAATCCTTAAATAACAGCACACAGCTGTGCTCCCATTTTAGAGAACCAACGTGGCGCCTTATGTAGAAATTAAGGCTATTTTTATCCTTTCAGCCAAGAATATAAAATTGGAGGCTTGTAAGTCTATTTAAAACAAAGGAGAAAAATGTAATGGAACAAAACCACAAAGGAATTCATTATAGTGTTCCAAATGTGTCACAAAATGTTCCTGGCCACCAGCGATGCTTTTACAAAAGTTTACGTACCCAGCAGAAGGGCTAAAATGAGCACCGGGTTCAGCCATTTTAGGTCATCATGTTAAATCAGAAATAAGGCACATGGAATGCAAATAATTAATACTCAGGACTAGAGATGAGCGAATTTTTCGGGAAATTTTGATTCAATTCGAATCTATTCGCGGCAAAATACATTAAAAAATGTCCTGGCTGCTGAGAGCCTTTATAGTGGTGTAGAACACTGTGCCTTGCAGTAACACGCATAGGGAGTCTACTTTGGTAGTGAAATAATACTGGGAGTCCGTATGACATGCAGATGACAGGCGTCGCTCTTAGAATCACTGCATACTTCACTTATTTGGGCGCACTCCTTTTACACCCTCGTCAGCTGATTCCACATCGATGTCTACAGAACCTGTTTTATTAAACGCTAATACAAGTAGAGCCCCCCCTGACAGAGTGGAGAGGGTGTCAGCAGTAAGTTTGTGTTGACGTCACTGATTAATTTCCTATTCTCTAATCTGTCAGAACAATTACCCAGAAAAAGCGGATACTGTCTGTGGAGCATATGCCTTCACTCAGTAAGCATTTGCTCAATAATCCATCAGTATTGCTAAATAGTGATGTCGCGAACATAAAATTTTCAGTTCGCGAACAGCGAGCGCGAACTTCCGCAAATGTTCGCGAACAGGCGAACCAGGCGAACCGCCATAGACTTCAATAGACAGGCGAATTTTAAAAACCAAAGGGACTCTTTCTGGCCACAATAGTGATGGAAAAGTTGTTTCAAGGGGACTAACACCTGGACTGTGGCATGCCGGAGGGATCCATGGCAAAACTCCCGTGGAAAATTACGTAGTGGACGCAGAGTCGGGTTTTAATCCATAAAGGGCATAAATCACGTAACATTCCTAAATTGTTTGGAATAACATGCTTTAAAACATCTAGTGTGTGTATACAATCAGGTATGATGTTGTATCGATCAGGGTTACGGGGTTGTATCGATAGGGTTACGCCCGCTTCACAGACATTGACAGACCAAACTCCTCTTTTAATGCACCGCAAACAGTCCATTTGCACAACCGCAAACTCCCCATTTGCACAAGGTTGGATACCAAGCTAGCCACGTCCCGGTGATGTAATTGAAGGTTTCTTCCTCCACCCAGCCACGTACAACACCAAGGGTCCCCGAAAGGTCAATTGAATTGATTTTTCGAACAGGGAGATGGTTAAAAAACGCTGGCTCCCTCCACTCTGTTTTAATCCACGGTCACTGCTTCTGCGCTGTGCAATTTACTGTCACACCCGATATGAGTGGTATTTTCTGTAGTACTATTCTCATCAGTTTAATCCCTCTAACGTCCCCAATCTGGGGGCAATTTATTGAATAGATTTTTCGAACAGGGAGATGGTTAAAAAACGCTGGCTCCCTCCCGTTGTTTTAATCCACGGTCACTGCGTCTGCGCCGTGCAATTTACTGTCACACCCGATATGAGTGGTATTTTCTGTAGTACTATTCTCATCAGTTTAATCCCTGTTACATCCCATATCAGGGATTGCCTTTTGTGAAAATTTTTTTAGGTCTGGTACCTTCGACTGCCTTCACAATGACAGACCAAACTCTCATACACCAAACTGAATTGATTTCAGGAACCGGGAGATGGAAAAAGCAGCTTAGTCGGTCCTCATACTCCCAAATTGGGGCACTGCGCGTGCACAGAGCAATGTGCTGTGACACCCTATATGAGTGGTGTCTTAACTAGTACTATTCCTATCAGTGGCGGGCGGGTGCGTGGTAACTTGAGCAGGTGACCAAAGCTGAGCTGGAGGAAGATGGTGCGTCAAGGTTCTTAGCGGAAGCTGTTGAAGATTGGGTGTCCTGTCTAAGCCAGTCAACTACGTCCTCAGAATTTTTCGGGTTCAGGGTACATGGCCTCTGAACACTAGGCATTATTCAGGGACAGTGGAAATCACAGCACCACGACCACGACGGCCCCTGCGAGTCTGGCCTGCCTCTGCCTGTCATTTTTTTCGATAAGTGGTACTGTGCCACCCTGTATCAGTGGTGGGCACTGGCAGTGGGCACACTACAGTCTGTGGAAGTGGGCCTGACACACACTGGCAGCAGGCAAGCAACTGAAATTAGACTAATGTGTAAAAATTAAATGCCTTATTTATCGTCAAGCTACTGTGCCACCCGGTATCAGTGGTTGGCACTGGCAGTGGGCACACTACAGTCTGTGGAAGTGGGCCTGACACACACTGGCAGGAGGCAAGCAACTGAAATTAGACTAATGTGTAAAAATGAAATGCCTTATTTATTCGCAAGCTGCTGTGCCACCCGGTATCAGTGGTTGGCACTGGCAGTGGGCACACTACAGTCAGTGGAAGTGGGCCTGACACGCACTGGCAGCAGGCAAGCAACTGAAATTAGACTAAAGTGTAAAAATTAAATGCCTATTTTTAAGCAAAGTCCTCTGCCAGCCGGTATGAGTGGTAGGCACTGGCAGTGGGCACACTACAGTCACTGGAAGTCAGCCTGACACACACTGGCAGGCAAGTAACCTTAGATTAAAGTGTAAAAATTAAATGCCTTTTTTTGATGCAAAGTCCTGTGCCACATGGGATGACAGGGGTGGGCACTGGCAGTGGGCACACTACAGTCAGTGGAAGTCGGCCTGACACACACTAGCAGCAGGCAAGCAGCTGAAATTACACTAAAGTGTAAAAATTAAATGCCTTTTTTGATGCAAAGTCCTGTGCCACACGGGATGACAGTGGTGGGCACTGGCAGTGGGCACACTACAGTCAGTGGAAGTCAGCCTGACACACACTGGCAGGCAACTAACCTTAGATTAAAGTGTAAAAATTAAATGCCTTTTTTTGATGCAAAGTCCTGTGCCACATGGGGTGACAGGGGTGGGCACTGGCAGTGGGCACACTACAGTCAGTGGAAGTCGGCCTGACACACACTAGCAGCAGGCAAGCAGCTGAAATTACACTAAAGTGTAAAAATTAAATGTCTTTTTTTGATGCAAAGTCCTCTGCCACACGGGATGACAGGGGTGGGCACTGGCAGTGGGCACACTACAGTCAGTGGAAGTCAGCCTGACACACACTGGCAGGCAACTAACCTTAGATTAAAGTGTAAAAATTAAATGCCTTTTTTGATGCAAAGTCCTGTGCCACATGGGATGACAGGGGTGGGCACTGGCAGTGGGCACACTACAGTCAGTGGAAGTCGGCCTGACACACACTAGCAGCAGGCAAGCAGCTGAGAATTACACTAAAGTGTAAAAATTAAATGCCTATTTTGATGCAAAGTCCTCTGCCAGCCGGTATGAGTGGTGGGCACTGGCAGTGGGCACACTACAGTCACTGGAAGTCAGCCTGACACACACTGGCAGGCAAGTAACCTTAGATTAAAGTGTAAAAATTAAATGCCTTTTTTTGATGCAAAGTCCTGTGCCACATGGAATGACAGGGGTGGGCACTGGCAGTGGGCACACTACAGTCAGTGGAAGTCGGCCTGACACACACTGGCAGGCAACTAACCTTAGATTAAAGTGTAAAAATTAAATGCCTTTTTTTGATGCAAAGTCCTGTGCCACATGGGATGACAGGGGTGGGCACTGGCAGTGGGCACACTACAGTCAGTGGAAGTCGGCCTGACACACACTAGCAGCAGGCAAGCAGCTGAAATTACACTAAAGTGTAAAAATTAAATGCCTTTTTTGATGCAAAGTCCTGTGCCAGCCGGTATGAGTGGTGGGCACTGGCAGTGGGCACACTACAGTCACTGGAAGTCAGCCTGAAACACACTGGCAGGCAACTAAACTTAGATTAAAGTGTAAAAATTAAATGCCTTTTTTTGATGCAAAGTCCTGTGCCACACGGGATGACAGGGGGTGGGCACTGGCAGTGGGCACACTACAGTCTGTGGGCCTGCAGCTCCTCACACACAGGCAGGCCAGGCAACTGCAATATGTATATAAAGGAAAAAAAAAAGCAGACTAATGTTGCAGCCCTAAAAAGGGCTTTTTGGGGTGCTGTCAGGACGCTGTCCTTACAGCAGAGATCAGATGAGTCTTTCAGGACTGGAGTGGACACTAAATACACTAGCCTAGCTATCGATTTCCCAATTAAATCAGCAGCTACTACACTCTCCCTCCTCTCACTAAGACTGCAGCTTCAGAATGAATCTAAAATGGATGCTGTTCAGGAGGTGGGAGGGTCTGGGAGGGAGGGTATGCTGCTGATTGGCTGGAATGTGTCTGCTGACTGTGAGGTACAGGGTCAAAGTTTGCTCAATGATGATGTATAGGGGGCGGACCGAACATCGCATATGTTCGCCCGGCAGAGGCGAACGCGAACAAGCTATGTTCGCCGGGAACTGTTCGCCGGCGAATAGTTCGGGCCATCTCTATTGCTAAAGCCCGCAAAAAAACGAAGTGAATGGAATATTTGCTTGTCTTCTGTGTTTTCTACCCACTCCTGCTTTTGGCTACCAAATCATAAGCCAATTCTGATGGGACCATACAGGCCTTAAAGTTGGCAGCAGTATGAGAAGGCTACCGAGCAGCACAATGACAGAGTCTGGAGGTGGCGGCAGCATGAGTAGGCCACCGAGCAGCACAATGACAGTCTGGAGGTGGCAGCAGCATGAGGAGACCACAGAGCGGCACAATGACAGAATTTGGAGGTGGCGGCAGCATGAGGAGACCACAGAGCAGCACAATGAAAGAGCCTGGAAGTGGCGGCAGCATAAGTAGACCACAGAGCAGCACAATGACAGAGCCTGGAGGTGGTGGCAGCATGAGTAGGCCACAGAGCAGAAAAATGACAGTCTGGAGGTGAAGGCAGCGGAGACCACAGAGTTGCACAATGACAAAGTCTGGAGGATGCAGCAGCATGAGGAGACCTCAGAGCAGCACAATGACAGTCTGGAGGCAGCAAGAGCATGAGGAGACCATAGAGCAGCACAATTACAGAGTCTGGAGGTGCCAACAGCATGAGTAGGCCACCGAGCAGTACAATGACAGTCTGGAGGTGGCAGCAGCATGAGGAGACCACAGAGAGGCACAATGACATAGTCTGGAGGTGATGGCAGCATGAGTAGGCCACAGAGCGGCACAATGACAGAGTCTGGAGGTGGCGGCAGCATGAGGAGACCACAAAGCGGCATAATGACATAGTCGGGAGGTGGTGGCAGCATGAGTAGGCCACAGAGTGGCAAGGTGACATACTGTGGAGATGGGTAGCAATACCAGTACCCGCTGAAGATGGTGGGTGAAAGAAGGAGCACTTGGCATCAGATGTGTGGCATCAGGCGGGTAACAGCATCAGAATAGTAGCTGAGGCAGGTAGCCAGAAGAAACCAGTCTCTTTTGTCAAATTGTTGTTGTGGCACCATGGATAATCTAGTCTGATGCATCAGGCATTTGTGTGTAGAAATCCTGGCGGATCCACGCCTGATTCATCTTGATGCAGTGTCCCACTATGTCCTGTATGTGGGCACTTTATATCAAATCTATTGTGGTATTATGCTGTAATTCCCTTTAACGGGCTGGCAGTGTTATTTACCTTTATTCGCTCCTAGGTGGGGCTGGCACCACTTATATATATAGCTGGGGTGGAGGGGGAGTGTAAAGTTATTGTCTCCGATGATAATGAAGAGATGAGGAAGTTAATGGAGGAGGTGGAAATTTGTATTTCCACCGAAATAATTCAAAAAAGATTTTACCGCATATAAGTGCAGCGCTTAACGCAGAATACAAGATTTATGTCCAATGAAATATTTCAAAAAAGATTTTGCCGCATATAAGTGCAATGCTTAATGCTGAATACAAGTTTTTTCTCCAGCGAAATAATTAAAAAAGATTTTACCGCATATAAGTGCAGCGCTTAATGCTGAATACAAGATTTTTTTCCACCTAAATATTTTTAAAAAAATTTATCGCATATAAGTGCAGCGCTTAACGATGAATACAATTTTTTTCCCACCAAAATAAGTCACAAAAGATTTTACCACATATAACTGCAGCGCTTAACACCGAATATATTTTTCTTTTCTACTGATATACGCCACTAAATGCTTTACCACATATAACTGGAACAGTGAACGCTAAGTATATTTTCTTTTTCCACGTATATACGCCACTAAAGGCTTTTCAACATAGGGTTATAGGCTGTCAGTTTAAAAAAACAACGGCGCCTGAGGCGGAGTGATCTGAAGTGCACTGGACATAACGGAGGAAGAAGGTCCGCGCTGGAAGAGCGAGACCCGATCCTCGTGCAGTTTCTGTGCTGCAGAAAAGTCCCCGTATTGTCCAGTAAGCAATACCGTAGATAGATGCAGGTTGGTGTGAATTGGTTCGCATTTTTGTACAGGGTTAGTGCATAGTGTATTTATCTGTATTGGTGCACTGCTCTTATGGACGTCGTCACGTAAACGAGCAGTGTGTGAAACGTAAATACTAAATTTCACCACAACGTAATTCAGTCCATACTGCAAAAAGGACTTTCCCACCTATAACTGCAACAGTGAAAGCTGAATATATTTTTATTTTTCTACTGATATCCGTCAATAAAGGTTTTTCAAGATATAAGTGCAGGAGCGAATGGCGAATGTATATTTCTTTTTCTACTGCTATACGTCAATAAAGGTTTTTCAAGATATAAGTGCAGCAGCGAATGGCGAATGTATATTTCTTTTTCTACTGCTATACGTCAATAAAGATTTTTCAAGATATAAGTGCAGCAGTGAATGGCGAATGTATATGTCTTTTTCTATTAATATACGTCAATAAAGGTTTTTCTACATATAGTATAAGTCCACCAATGAATGGCGAATGTATATTTCTTTTTCTGCTGCAATACGCCAGTAAAGGCTTTAACAGATATAACTGCAATAATGAACTGAGAATATATTTTTCTTGTAGTACTGAAATACGCCTCTATACGCTTTCACTAGAAATAACTGCAACAGTGCAGTGCGTATATATTTTTCTTTTTTTACTGAAATACGCCTCTATATGCTTTCACTAGAAATAACTGCAGACGTGATCTGAGAATATATATTTCTTGTTGGACTGAAATAGGCCACTATATGCTTTTCACAGAAGTAACTGCAACAGTGCAGTACGTATATATTTTTTCTTTTTTTACTGAAATACGCCTCTATACGCTTTCACCAGAAATAACTGCAGAAGTGACCTGAGAATATAAATGTCTTGTTGGACTGAAATACGCTCCTATACGCTTTCACCAGAAATAACTGCAGAAGTGAAATACGTATATCTTTTTCTTAAAGTACTGAATAAGATACTATTGACTGTTTGGATCCCCAAATAATCTTTTCCTGCACTTGTAAATCACTTTCCTATCAATGTCCCTACCCTAGCGCCTTCTGACGTCTCTCCCTGCACTAAGATGCTGTGAAATAATTTCTCTCTATACTTTCCCTGCACTTATAAATCGTTTTTTCTGTCTTTTTTTTTCACAATCGTTTTTCCACTTGCTATCCCTAACGCCTTCACACGTCTGTCCCTGCACTCTGAATGCTGGAAAATGACTGTAAGATGGACGCTGTATTTATAGAGCTGTGACATCACAGGGCTGGCTGGCTGCTGACTGGCTGCATGCAGGCATGTAAATCTGGGTGATCCTACCTTCCCAGAGTTCCTTGCCTCATGTCCTCAGTCCTCACACTTGTAGCCGCCTTTTTAGGAAAATTGTGATTCGTTACCATGAAGCTCAAGGAAATTCGCATTCGTTGCAAATTTAATTTTTCCTGAAATTCTAAACGAATTCCACTTCGTCAGCTTCGATTCGCTCATCTCTACTCAGGACATCCATTTTTGGTCAAGGAAGGGGAACAATCTGGTGAAAACTAACAGATTGTGCTCTTTACTGTGCATGGCCTGCAGAGCTGGGATTATGTCTGTCTTTGAATGCCTGTGTCATTCAATGCCCCATCAGGTTCTGCTGAAACATTAATGGACTAAAGGTGTTTTCCCACATAAAATATGTCTCTGGGACCACCATGTATTGGGGAAATGGAGGTCTCCTTACCCTACCAAGTAAGGCATAGCCTCAATGATTGGTTGGTTGGTTGTTACCATAAAAGGTGGCCATACACATTACATAAAAGTTGGTTGATGGTTGAACAGCAGTTGAATATACACAAAACAACTGAAAGGTGGCATGAAGCAGGATGTGCTCAACCCAAAAATGCAGTTGTGCATATATATATATATATATATATATATATATATATAGGGGAGCAGATCCTGCACTTCTGGCCCGTTGCTAATGGCGATCCCCAGCAAAAATGCATAAGGTGGAGGATGCCGGCAGCGGACCACAAACTACCACAATAGACATCCTACACAAGATGGCAATTGTGTGGATGTGATAAATAATATAACAATATAGCAATAACATGTGACAAGACAGGTGCACACTGCGGTCTTACTAAGCCCTCAAACCGATGTTAAAATTGAGAGATTAGTCAACATGTCCTGCAGTGGAGGACATGTCTAAGCCTGAGCACCACGCCAAGGTTTCTCAAGTAGCTCGGGACCTAACACTCACCTACCTGTGCCGTATGGGCAATACCAGGGGCCAGTGGGCTAAATCACAGGAGTGTGAAGGCCGACTCGCAGCATACTTCCAAGTTACCTTCAGCATGTAGCCATGCCTGCAATGGGAGGAGGGGGAAGGCTGTGAGCCCCACCCAAGACTGGCTGATATGGCCCAGGCCTCACAGGTGCACCTAAATGTAGCATGTGGATGAAAAACAGGCTACATTTAAATAGGAGTTTATACACCTCCAAAAATTATATATACACAAAACAACTGAAAGGTGGCATGAAGCAGGATGTGCTCAACACAAAAATGCAGTTGTGCATATATATATACAGGGGAGCAGATCCTGCACTTGAGGCCCGTTGCTAATGGCGATCCCCAGCAAAAATGCATACGGTGGAGGATGCCCGTAGCAGCATGATAACTGTATTCTTCATGTCAGCATGATTATGCTATGTTTTTCTAAAACTTTTTTTAAATAAAATTATTTGTTTTTGTGTGGCTGCATTCAGAGATTCATAAAATTAAATTTTTTCATTGACAGGGCTTGTTTTTTTTGTGGAGTTGTAGTTTTCAGTGATGCTGTTTTGGAGGTACATCTGAGTTTTTGATTGCTTTTGGAAGTTATAATGAACAAAAAGAGCAATCTTGCCATGTTTTAAAATTTCCTGTAATAACTGACATAAGTCAGCCCTGCCAAAGGTGGTGCCTAATAGGCCCCCAAGCGTGGCGGGCCTAGGGGCCATTATTAGACCAGTAGCTGCCATAGCAACCCCTAGGCCCCCTAAAATCACATGGTGGGGTGATGGGTTGAGAGAGACTCTACTTTTCTTTAAACACTTAGATGCTGGGGTCATCACAGTTCTTGAGACCGCAACATCACAGTTCTGTACTATTATCGAACTCAGTGTTAGGGCTCATGCACACGGCCGTTGCCGCAGGCGGTCCGCAATATACGGTGGGTCCGCAATACACGGGGCAACGGCCTGCAAATCCGGAGATGCGGTGCGGAACGGAACCACGGAATGGAAGCACTACGGAGCGCTTCCGTGGTGTTCTGTTCTGTGCTTCCGTTCCGCAAAAAAGTGCACTACTTTTTTGCGGTGCAGAACATCGATATGAATCGCGGACCCCATTAAAGTGAATAGGTCTGCGATCCGCATGCAGCTGGCCCATGGTCGTGCCCGTGCATTGCGGACCGCAATTTGCGGTACACAGCACAGGCCCGGCAGATGCACGGCCATGGGCATGAGCTCTTAACCTGCTACAAACAGTGCAAAAAATCCTGCTGAAATCAACCTACAAAACACTAATGTCCAGGGTCAGATTAGTACACAAATACCAGAGAATCTAACAATGGGCACCAAAGGTCCATAAAAAAAAATACTTTATGCAAAACTGACTTGTTACAAGGTCAACTCCTTTTGGTTTTACTCATCAATAATTTAAAACTCTTTAATTCTTTTCTGTGTTAGTACAGGGCATCACATGGGGTTTGCTATGTGGACCAAAACTCTACTTTTCTGTGCAAGTTTATGAAATCATGAACATTTCTGGTCCACACAGCAGACACCATGTGAATTGTGCAGGTCAATGCGCCGATCATCTGCCAAAGCGGGAGACCTAAATGCTTTATTAGAGGGGATGCACTGAATGAGTAAACTCACCATACTAAACCAAGATAATAAGACATTTAGTTGGAATATCACTTTAAATTTATGAAAAAATAAATATTTGAATAAGTATAAGGATGATCTTTTTGTAGGATGTAATTTACGTTCCCTGTATAGATTGAGAGCTATATGAGGTGAAGAGATAGCCATTGTACCCGGTCTGAAGGTTTGAGGCGGCCCAAAGCTCCCTCGGCAAAAATAGAAGCCACACATGGCACATGGTTGGTAGGGCTTTTGTTACAGATTTTGCATTGGGTCCCAGGACCTTAAAGTCACACCACTCCCAGAAAACCATGAGTACATCAGCTATGCCTATGGATAAATAATTTAGATTTTGTATTTTTTTACATAGATGAAGCTAAACGGGTAATGATCAGTGTTGAGCGCGAATATTCGAATTTCAAATTTTTATCGCGAATATCGGCACATATATAGTGATATATATTTGTAAAACGAATATTCCTTTTTTTTTTCATCTGAACCCATTATATAGTATATCTACCTGCTTCTTGCTTGTGGGCCAATGTGAGAAGGCTGCAACATTGTAGTCTGTAGTGAATTAGAATATTCTTCATTATATAATTTTTTTCTCTTATGCGAAGAAAAATCGGCAATGTAATATCGCGAATATTCTAACACCCGAATATATAGCACTATAGAATATAGTGCGATATTTTGTTTTTAGAATATTCATTATTTTTCCCATCTGGGTAAGTTGCTTTTGGGCAAATGACTGTTCATATTAAATTGAAAAAATGACGAATATTCTAAAAATTAATATATCTATATCTTCGTTTTTTAGAATATTCGCATTACGCGAATATTACATTGCCGATTTTTCGCAATCAATAGAATAATCTCGAATGCGAATATATGACGAATATTCTAACGAATATTGCCCCTGACGCTCATCGCTAGTAATGATGGGCTTGGTGCTGGATCAACAACCAAATGTTGGTTAAGGATATAAAATTATAATCTATTAATGCAGAAATTAATAGGAACATTACACACAGGTGCTGGCCCCATGGAATGCGCGAAGACTGATTTCATTCCATATTTGTGTAGTGACCTCATTGCATCCGAGATTAAATATACTGTGACAACGGAAGGCAAAATGCGGTACACCACCAAAATAAAACTACGCACCTTCATATAGTGATGGGATGGGAGAAATCTGTGCAAAATGAATAATTTAAAATGAATCTAAAGTCATTCATAGCACCAAAACCTTCTCAAGCTGTGCTCAGCTCTAAACATGCCCCTCATAATGCAAGCTAATAGACATCTAAACCACTCCATGCTGTGTTGCTGCCATCCGCTTTGGGCAGGCACTCACTTCCCAAAACAAAATGGAATTTCATAAAATTCCTTTCATTAGGAATTTTAATGAAATCTTAGGAGCTGTGAAAAAGTTTGTCTGGTTAGTGTTCACTTCATGCTGACATCTAGATAGATAGATAGATAGATAGATAGATAGTCAGTCTGTCTGTCTATCTATCATCTAATTATCTATCTATCTATCTATCTATCTATCTATCTATCTATCTATCCATCTATTGTATACCAATCAAATGTCTATCTATCATCTATCTAATATCTATCTATCTATCTATCTATCTATCTATCTATCTATCTATCTATCTATTTATTGTATACCTATCAAATGTCTATCTATCATCTATCTAATATCTGTCTATCTATCTATCTATCTATCTATCTATCTACAGTGGAGGAAATAATTATTTGACCCCTCACTGATTTTGTAAGTTTGTCCAATGACAAAGAAATGAAAAGTCTCAGAACAGTATCATTTCAATGGTAGGTTTATTGTAACAGTGGCAGATAGCACATCAAAAGGAAAATCGAAAAATAACTTTAAATAAAAGATAGCAACTGATTTGCATTTCATTGAGTGAAATAAGTATTTGAACCCCTACCAACCATTAAGAGTTCTGGCTCCCACAGAGTGGTTAGACACTTCTACTCAATTAGTCACCCTCATTAAGGACACCTGTCTTAACTAGTCACCTGTATAAAAGACACCTGTCCACAGAATCAATCAATCAAGCAGACTCCAAACTCTCCAACATGGGAAAGACCAAAGAGCTGTCCAAGGATGTCAGAGACAAAATTGTAGACCTGCACAAGGCTGGAATGGGCTACAAAACCATTAGCAAGAAGCTGGGAGAGAAGGTGACAACTGTTGGTGCGATTGTTCGAAAATGGAAGGAGCACAAAATGACCATCAATCGACCTCGCTCTGGGGCTCCACGCAAGATCTCACCTCGTGGGGTGTCAATGGTTCTGAGAAAGGTGAAAAAGCATCCTAGAACTACACGGGAGGAGTTAGTTAATGACCTCAAATTAGCAGGGACCACAGTCACCAAGAAAACCATTGGAAACACATTACACCGCAATGGATTAAAATCCTGCAGGGCTCGCAAGGTCCCCCTGCTCAGGAAGGCACATGTGCAGGCCCGTCTGAAGTTTGCCAATGAACACCTGAATGATTCAGAGAGTGACTGGGAGAAGGTGCTGTGGTCTGATGAGACCAAAATAGAGCTCTTTGGCATTAACTCAACTCGCTGTGTTTGGAGGAAGAAAAATGCTGCCTATGACCCCCAAAACACCGTCCCCACCGTCAAGCATGGGGGTGGAAACATTTTGCTTTGGGGGTGTTTTTTCTGCTAAGGGCACAGGACAACTTATTCGCATTAACGGGAAAATGGACGGAGCCATGTATCGTGAAATCCTGAGCGACAACCTCCTTCCCTCTGCCAGGAAACTGAAAATGGGTCGTGGATGGGTGTTCCAGCACGACAATGACCCAAAACATACAGCAAAGGCAACAAAGGAGTGGCTCAAGAAGAAGCACATTAAGGTCATGGAGTGGCCTAGTCAGTCTCCGGACCTTAATCCAATCGAAAACCTATGGAGGAGCTCAAGCTCAGAGTTGCACAGAGACAGCCTCGAAACCTTAGGGATTTAGAGATGATCTGCAAAGAGGAGTGGACCAACATTCCTCCTAAAATGTGCGCAAACTTGGTCATCAATTACAAGAAACGTTTGACCTCTGTGCTTGCAAACAAGGGTTTTTCCACCAAGTATTAAGTCTTTTTTGTTAGAGGGTTCAAATACTTATTTCACTCAATGAAATGCAAATCAGTTGCTATCTTTTTATTTAAAGTTATTTTTCGATTTTCCTTTTGATGTGCTATCTGCCACTGTTACAATAAACCTACCATTGAAATGATACTGTTCTGAGACTTTTCATTTCTTTGTCATTGGACAAACTTACAAAAATCAGTGAGGGGTCAAATAATTATTTCCTCCACTGTATCTATCTATCAATCCATCTATTGTATACCTATCAAATGTCTATCTATCTATCTATCTATCTATCTAATATCTATCTATCCATCTATCTAATTTTCTATCAGTCTACCTACCTATCTATCTATTGTCTATCTGTCTAAAGTCTATCTATCTATCTGTCTATCTATCCATCCATCCATCTCATATCTTTCTTTATTCTCTGTCTGTACCTCTATGTTTTTCTTTGGCCTCATGCACACGACCGTTGTTTGATTCCGTGTCCGTTGCTCCGTTTTTCGTGATTTTCTGCGGACCCATTGGTTTTCAATGGGTCCGTGGAAACCTCGGCAAATGCACCGTTTGTCCTCTGCGTCCGTGGTCCGTGATTCTAGTCCGTCAAAAAAATATAACCTGTCCTATTCTTGTCCGTGAAAAACAGTTCACGGACCCATTCAAGTCAATGGGTCTGTGAAAAATGCGGATGGCCATCCGTGTGTCATCCACGTTCCGTGTCCGTTTTTTTTGCGGATCCCTTGGCAGGCACTTGGGAAACATTGTAAGCCTGTCTTTTGGTAAAATCTTTTGGGTCATGTCCGCTAAAAAAAACGGAAGACACACGGAAACACAACGGAAGGCAAAAACGGACACGGATCACTGAACAACGGAACCCCTTTTTGCGGACAGCATAAAAAAACGGTCGTGTGCATGAGGCCTTTGACTGTGACACAGTTTTTTCCATACACATTATATTGATATTAACAATGTACTTATTGTAACCATCTGTATAAAATGTATTTAATCTCATAATAGCAAGATGCTAAGTGTATAATCCTAAATTTTCCCGAAAACCTCTCTTGTCCTGACAATCTCATAATTCTACCCAAAGTCTCGTTCTGATCACCCAAAGGCTTATTTATAATCAATTAATCCACCAAAGACTAAGATATCCCTCTTCATATTGGTCTATTTTATGATTAATGTTGAACTATATGGAGAATTTCAGATCTGAGCTCAGACTTGTCCTTTCTAAGCAAACAGCAGCACTTCAGAAGTGGAGATATATCTGCTGATATCCTTTCTTACATACTAATGAGACCAGCCTATTAAAACTATTACAATGTGACACAGATATTCGACTTATCTTTGAGTGAATTGTCACAAGTCCTGCATCAGGGAAGTGGACACAACTTACCAATTTATCCATGGTGTCCCGGCTCTCCTGCCCCAGATAGTTGACAATGTTGAACAAAGTTCATAATTCCATTTAACATGTAGTGCACAATGTATATGTGTCAAACTACTGCCCCCTCAGCACCAGCAATATATCTTGTGGGGGCCAATCACAGATATTGATAGAAAGTAAAGCTACTCTGATGTCTTATCTGAGCCAAACAGAAGAAAGCCTGGTCTTCTATGACATTCATGGTGGGACCATGTGTGGCTAGCAGGAAATTACGTGGGCATCGGTGTCTAGCACAAAGTTTTGGGTTTGCAGTGTTATTAAGGCATATCTATCTCTGAACTTCTGAATGTTGGAGAATATAGAGGCCTGGTGAGCCTTCTTCATTTGAACAAGTTATTGCCCATTATAGCCCTAAGATCACATATTGTCATATTTACCCTACCAGGGTGTATCATCTTTCTCCAAAGGTTAATAGGTAGCTGATTGGAGTACTTTTGGAATGGTTGGCAATATTGGTGTCCTCTTCTTTACACAGGTTTATTTGTATAGCTTATCCAAAGTGGGATCCGCCATTATTCTTTTTGTTTCATAGAAGTAACAATGAGCTCAGAATGGTCAGGAAAGGTTTTTTAACAATTCAGAAAAACACTAAATATACTTTTTATATTGGATCATATTATACTTTACAAAGGACCTTTAGACATTCATTACATGTGATGTAAAGGCAATTTAGACATCAATACAGGAAAGAATTCTTTACAGTTAGAGCAGTCAAACCATAGAATGCCCTACCCAAAGAGGTAATAATAGCAGACACTATGTCAGCTTTTTAAAAAAAGGGGCTAGATGCTTATCTAATAGCGAATGGCATTGAGGGTTATAAATTAATCTAAAATTAAAAGTTGGATAATTGATGGGGAAAAGTTGAACTTGATGAATCTGTGTCTTTGTATCTGCCCTTTTAACCTCTTAGGGACGAGGGCGTACATGTACGCCCTTCGTCCGCACTAAAGATGGCGCCCGCTCCCGCACGGAGCGGGCGCATGAGCTGCGAGTAAGCGCTGATTCATCAAGCTGACACCCGCAGCTCATGTCCGTGACCGGCAGCGATGCCGATCGCGGACATTTAACCCCTCAGATGCCGTGGTCAATCCTGACCACGGCATCTGATCAGCGCAAAACCTAAAGTTTCACTTTCGGTTTGTGCTCCGGCTCCCTGATGGCCACAAGGGGGCCGAGCATGCATGTAGTAGCCTAGGTTTCTGTGAATGAAACCTAGGTTACTACATAGTATTCCTATGGAGCCTATGACTGTAATAGGCTCCATAGGAAATATGCGATTTTCTCATATATTCCAATGCTATTGCATTGGAATATATGAGAATAGCAATCTGATGATTGCATCTTATAGTTCCCTGTGGGAACTATAAGAAAGTGGTAAAAAAAAAAAAAAAGTTTAAAAATAAAAATAAAATAAAAAAATATAAAAATTCAAATCACCCCCTTTCCCCAAAATGAAAATAAAATAAATAAAAAAATAAAAAATTACACATAATGGGTGTGCAATGTGTGAAAACGCCCATACTATAATAATATTAAAAATATTCACCATACGGTAAACATAAAACGGAAAAAAGCGTCCAAATGGCTAATTCGCTATTTTTGGGCGCTTCATTTCCTAAAAAAATGAATAAAAGTGATCAAAACATCATACGCACCCCATAATGGTATCAATTAAAAGTTAAGATTGCCCCTAAAAAATGAGCCCCTACACTGCTCCGTACGCATAATTACAAAAAAGTTATAGGGGTCAAAACATGGCGACAAAAAAATTAAATAAAAAAAATTACCACTTTTAATTTTTTTGTTCACTATCAAAACGCAAGAAAAACTATACATATTAGGTATTGCCGGATTCGTACTGACCTGAAGAATAAAATTAACCAGTCAGTTTTATCGCAAATCGAACATTGTAATTTAAAAACCCGTAAAACTGTGGTGAAATTGCTTTTTTTTTGCAATTTCACCCCATTTGGAATTTTTTTCCTGTTTCCCACTACATCACATGCAAAAATAAATGGTACCGTTAAAAGTACAACTTGTCCCGCAAAAAACAAGCCGCCATATGGCTATGTGAGCGGAAATATAAAAATGTTATGGCTTTTGGAAGGCAGGGAGCGCAAAACAAAAACGCAAAAATCCCAAAACCCCCGGTCCTTAAGGGGTAAGACCCAGAACGTTTGTATGAGATACATTAGAGGACGGATAGTAGAGATGGGTTTACATGGCCCAATTGTCTGGCTGATTATCAGGAACGAGCATTAGTACAGATCACCTAATGAATGAGCAAAATGCTCTTTCATCAGGTGAAATGATTGTTCATGGGGACACCTCAATCATAGTTTCTATGCAGTAGATTGTGCTGTGCAGAAACTGTTGGGGGCATTTATTTAAGACTTTTTGAGCTTCTCGTGGAGTTAATTGCAGACCACTGGATTTAGTGTAACATACGCCAGAAACTGGCTGGCCCCTGGCTGGCATAGATTTGAGTTTCTAGAGCACAGAGTGCCAAAGATGTGCCCAATTTATTATGAGGTATCTGCCTATTAATAAATTAGGTAGATCTTACTCCAGCGCAGGGGGATCAAGATTGGTCTATGGGAATGCTATTCTTGATAAATGTCCCCCACTGAATCTGTATGAGGATCAGTGTCGGCCTGGGGTGCTGTTTGTGCACGGGTTGGGGGACTAGGGGCCTACCTTGCTCAGAGGCCCACCGGGGTATTCACCTGTACCCCTGTGGGCCAGTCCTAACCAGATAAGGATGAGTGATGGCGGTAGCCATTGTTCGTCTCCATACAGTGAAGGAGATTGCTCCATGTAAATGCAGCTTTTTTCCTTCACTGGCGAGCAGGCAGTTATCAAGAAGGAACAGTTTCTTCCCAATAATTTCCTGCTCAGTCGGTGCTTGTAAATACACCTTAAGTCAGCCTAGAGACAATGGAGGACAGTACAAACATTAAGAGGGCTTCATTATGATGCCAGGTTTTGCTTCCCAGGTTTTTTTTTCTTTTTTTTTTACTCCTCCACCCCTTTTCTATGACTCTAGGGCCAGTTCCCCATACCCTTATATGCTAACAAAGAAATCTTTCTGAAGAGGAGAGTCACTGGTTTGCCCCCCACTAGCAAAGGGAGCAGAACACTCAAAAGCTGGACTCTCTATAGGCTCACTTTATGGTTTGTATACCCTTGGTTTGGACCTGGTGTTGGCTCAAGTCCAAACCAACCTCCCGTTCTCCACTAATAATCCCGGAAAGGTGTGGCTTTTCCCAGTGTCCATCAGGTTGTAATACTACATTATCCACTGCAGCTCTGCTGCATTCACTAGAGTTTTGTAGCGAATAATTATCAAGGCAAATATGCAAGACTCTTCAATATTTAATTCCAGAAGTACAGCTGATAAAGGATTCCCCTCGGAATCACTAATACTCCTCTGAATTCCTTTTCCACCCACATGATAAATTTTGCCTGCATTTATCAAATCCCGCAGCACGATTGACAGTCTTTAAAAATAGTTGATTTTTTTCAGACAGCCCGAGTGTCTGTCTGCATCCATATGCCTTGCATAAATTCCTGCCTAATAGGAACTGACTGTTCTCTTCTACCAGGGCAATGAGTCACAATACAGATGCACAGATATTTATATATTTAATCTGTATAAACTTGCAGGTGATGTCTGAATATGTTGCAATTATTGTAAATGCAGTGGCTTGTTAAGAGCCTAAGGGGAATAAAGGTGATGGTGACCAATACCCTGCCACCTGTGTTAACTATTAGATATTGATATTAGTAGGCAAGTAGATGGACTTATACACTATTGGCTACGGGTAACTTTGGAGCAGGCATATGTATGAACAGGGCCGGTGCAAGAATTTTTGCCGCCCTAGGCAAGATAAAAGTGACGCCCCCATCAGATGATCTGCCCTTACGGTACTGTAGCGGCGACACGAGCGCACGGCGTCATAGTAATCAATGACGCTGTGCGCAGTGTATGCTATATGTGTATAACAAACATATTTCACATAAAAACTTACAGTTGCTTGGCCCTTGGGGATCTCGGACACCACTTCACACTTTGGCCGGGGATCGGTGTAGAGGTATACTGTGGGGATCGGCGTAGCTGATGATGTGTTTTATCCTAAAGAGAAAGATATCAGAATAAGGATTTGGAGAAGGATCAGAGGGATAGCAGAGCAGGGAGAGGCTGGTGCTGCTACTGGGGGTCATAACATGGGGAGTAATAAAGCCCACCATAATACCCCCCCCATAGTAATAATTCTCCTTTTAATATACAGTGCAAAAATACCCCTTGTAATGCCCCAGCTCAGCTAATGTCCCCATAATGTACCAGTATGAAATACCCCTATATAGTGCCCCTAGTAAATGCCCCCATAGTGCTCCTCTCCCGCCTTCCTCCTAGTGCCCCCATAATATAATACACAGTATATAGGGTATATCCCAATTCTCCCCTCCAACATGGCAACACAGCTCGGTATTATTATTAATATAAAGGCCTCTCTGTACTATTATTATAATAACGGCCCCTCTGTATAAATAATAATATAATAATAATACTAATACAGTGGGGGCTATTAAGATAAGAATAGTACAGAGGGGGCCATTATAATAATAATAATATACAGAGGCGGCCTTATAACAATAATAATAGCCCGCCTTATGTGCCAGTAGTGCCCCTTATGTGCCAGCAAGCCCCCTTATGTGCCAGTAGCCCCCTTATGTGCCAGTAGCCCCCTTATGTGCCAGTAGCTCCCCTTATGTGCCAGTAGCTCCCCCTTATGTGCCAGTAGCTCCCCATTATGTGCCAGTAGTGCCCCTTAATGTGCCAGTAGTGCCCCTTATGTGCCAGTAGTGCCCCTTATGTGCCAGTAGCCCCCTTATGTGCCAGTAGCCCCCTTATGTGCCAGTAGTGCCCCTTATGTGCCCCCTTATGTGCCAGTAGTGCCCCTTATGTGCCAGTAGTGCCCCTTATGTGCCAGTAGTGCCCTCTTATGTGCCAGTAGCCCCCTTATGTGCCAGTAGCCCCTTATGTGCCAGTAGCCCCCTTATGTGGCAGTAGCCCCCTTATGTGCCAGTAGTGCCCCTTATGTGCCAGTAGTGCCCCCTTATGTGCCAGTAGTGCCCCTTATGTGCCAGTAGCCCCTTTATGTGCCAGCAAGCCCCCTTTATGTGCCAGTAGCCCCCTTATGTGCCAGCAAGCCCCCTTTATGTGCCAGTAGCCCCTTATGTGCCAGCAAGCCCCCTTATGTGCCAGTAGCCCCTTATGTGCCAGTAGCCCCCTTATGTGCCAGCAAGCCCCTTATATACCAGTAGCCCCCCATGTACCAGTAGCCCCCTTATGTGCCAGCAAGCCCCCTTATGTGCCAGTAGTCCCCTTATGCTCCAGTAGCCCCCTTATGCACCAGTGACCCCCTTATGTGCCAGTAGCCCCCACATATGTGCTCCACACATACTTACCTCCATGGCAGCGATGCGATGCATGCCTCTTCCGGCCTGTGTCCCGTGCTGTACGGCTCAGGCGGCGCGATGACGTCATCGCGACTCCTGAACCGGCCTCTGATAGGCTGCCTGCCAGCACTAGGCCGGCAGCCTATCAGATGAACAGGGGAGGATGGGACACGCCTCGGCCCGCCCTCCTCCTGCACGCTCCGCTGCCGCGACTCTGGTCTGGTGTCTGGGGCGGGAGACCGCACCGGGTGTCACCCCAGGGACTGGTGTCACCCGGCACGGTCCGCCCCTCAGGCAGTGCAACATGATAGCGGGCGGCGCGCCGCCGCCCTGCTACCACATAAGTTTTTTTTTTTTTTCAATCGCAGGGTTCTGGCGCCCCTGCTAAATTGCGCCCTAGGCAATTGCCTAGGTCGCCTTACAGGTGGCGCCGGCCCTGTGTATGAATGCAAATACTTGATATTTACCCGTCGTTGGCCAGTGTAATTGAACCTTTACACTGGCATCATGACTTACATCTTTACAAGATCAATGAAAGGGATGTAGTGTCCCACTTATGTGTGTACGGGCCACTCCAAATTGCTATATGCCCTTTCATGTCATCTTGCACTAATCCCTGTATTTTCCTTAGTTAATACTGCTAAATTACTATTACAGGCTGTTAAAATGCATTACACACTACCAACACTAGAGGTCACTATAACATCATTTATATAGGTCAGCCACAGGAAGTTAGAGGAGAGAGGAGTTGAGGGAGATAGGAGTGAGGAGTCTAGGAGACAGAGTTGTCTCTGTTCTCATGGGCCTTGCCCCAGGAGTTAAGCTACTGGAACTTTTGGAATCCAGAAGCAGGACTTGGGAATCCTGCATTGTAGAGTCAAGGCCAGACACTACTTAGACTATAGATCAGACTACCTTTTCAAAGAATGGAGCAGAGAGTTTGCCTGCCGTGAGGGAGACTGTCCTTGGGTTGTATACTATTAGTACCAGAGGATCCATATTTTTGCAAGACTAAAAAGCCTGAGCAAGATCAGGAACCAAGTAAAGTATCATCACCACTCCTGCATAAGTTGAGCTGGAACCTACATACATCACTTTATCATATTAGAGCCTGCTAATTGGGATTTGCAGCTGTATCATCTTTGCCAACTTCATGTAAAACCAAGTACTACTATTTAATGCTACTTATTGCAAGACTACAACTGACAATTAAAGTTTCTGTTTGGTTCAACTACTGCCTCTCTCATCATTCTACTCCATCTTCTAATTGCGCCTTACGGTGCTGGCATCACAAACACAGGGGCCCAGTCACCAAAACACCCTAAGCATATCCACTACCATCAAGGGCACCTCAACTGCCATCTGGCTGGTGTTCCTGCAGCAGAGAGTGCCCCGGAGGATTTATTGCTGTCTTCCTCTCCACTGCAGGCCAGGCCAGGAGACAACTGAAGTGTAAGTACTACTACCCTCACTCAGCACATCATCACTATTGCACTCACATAACACCCCTAGGGCACGGGCGTTGCAGGGATTCATCATCGTGATCCATGATTATCTTCACAGGGGTTCCTCCTCACATTTATTATTCTGAAATATGAGTAATAATGCAGACTGAGATGAGGACTGACATGGCACCATTGTCGCCAAGCTGCTTTTCCTCTGTCTGCTGGCATGAGTGTGCCAATTATTGTTGAGCAAATCGAGCTTCGGATCATAGATCCCAAGTCGATTTCTTCAAATACTTCCTTTTAATGCTGTCCGGAGACCTGTCTTCATATAGCATTAAAATGTATTGTCTCTTTGGAGGCAAAATTAGTTTCAGCCGAAGTCATGCAAGACTTCGGTGAGTGAATTCAGTAATCTGCGTCTTTAAAAACATTTTAAAATAGCAATATGAAGTCGGGTTTGGTACCGAGGTACCAGCCCATACAAATCCCCTGTGCACTTTGCTGAGATAAGATAAAACCCAACCATTCAGTCGATTTGCCTAAAGCTGGCAGCACACAAGTCAACCAAACCTGCCTTTAGGCTATTGTCAGGGGATTTCTCAGTGACAGTTGTCAGGGGAATTTTCAATGTCACTTGACAGGGGAAAGAACGATAAATGTGGCATAAAGTGCTCCAACGCAGACTCAAACCAAACAGACCTCAAATATTACCCTCATGACTGAGGTATCCTGGTACTCATGCATACAAGATCATTGGCAGAACTAATGGAATACATCTAGATCCCCTGCAGGAATGTAATGTGTGGGGTCTTTAGTGATCTATACTCAGGTGAGTGTTGTAGGTTATTTGACAATTCTATTAGAATTATGTGCATTTTTGTATGTATTATGTTTTGCTGTCATTGAACATACTGCATTCATACTTAACCTTATATCAAATTGCTTCCTGTTTTACCTTCCAGCAGATTGTTGCTTCCGTCAAATAGATTTTCTGCCCATTGTGTTTATTCAGACCCTGACAATAGTGTTTTTTCTGTGTGAAAGGTACATCTGGCAATGTTCAACCTCAGTAAATGACGTCTGTAAACAGACTGTGTAGTTAAGGGGTGTCAGGTACGATCAGGTTGACATTCCTAATGACTCATTCTGCAGTGTGATCTATATTGTTGTAACCAGCTATCCAGCATATAGGTTATAAAGGTTATATTCAGATTGTCTAAGGTCTTAATGGGGTGTTCCTATCTGGATTCCTATCTGGTTCCTATCTGGATATTTATGGCATTTTGATAGGACCTGTCGTAAATGTCCAATGTAGGTCCCACCTAGGTCAAGAATGGGGCTCTGCCGTAAATGGAAAGTAGGCCGCACATCTGTGGTTTACTCCATTCACTGCTATAGAAACATAGAATGTGTCGGCAGATAAGAACCATTTGGCCCATCTAGTCTGCTCAGTCTAGTCTGCTATGACTTCCATGAATAGCAGAACGCTGGCCCATCTATTTTTGAAAGTCCCATAGCAGTAAATAGAGACATTCTTGGTCTTCCTGCCACACTGTCTCACAGAGCGCCAATGTCCTCACACTGTGCGGAGTTAATAGCAAAGAGCGAATGAGCGGTACCGAGCCAGCACGGGAAACACTGAATTCAGAGCTCCCCGTCCTCCAGTGCTAATAAGCTCTTCCATAATGGAAGCCTCATTAATATTCACCCCATAAGAATCACTGAAATTTTCCCTCCACTTTGGAGAGTGGGGAAGTGTGTCTTATAGGGCGAAATATACTGTACTTTCTGCAATATTAATCTTTGAATTTTTGATCCCATCTCTCATTTTTTATTGGTCCCCCATTTGGCTGCTTTCATTACATACTCATCCCCATTAGATTGTGAGCTCTTACTGTAGGGTCCTCTTTCCTTTATCTCACTCTTGTATATGTCTATTTGTATTTAAAGGGAATCTGTCACCACAATTTTAAACTATTAACTGCACTAATACATGATGGTTACTGCAGATAAGGAGTCCAGAATCCAGATCACAATTTTTTATTTACCTACTTACGCCATATTTCCCTGTTGTCAGCGTTTAAAGCTGCATTGAAATACTTTGTCTGGACTGCCATGCATTAACATGAGTCCTCTCCATTATGTTAGCACACAGCAGTCCTGGCTGTGCATTTCAGTGCAGCTTTGAGTGCTGACAGTGGGGAAACCAGAAGCAATAGGAAAAAAAAAAGTGATCTCGAGTTCTTAAAGGGCTTCTGTCACCTCCCAAACTTCAATTTTCACTATTAGGCCTCATGCACACGACCGTTGTTTTTTTCTGTGTCCGTTCGGACCATTTTTTTTGGCAGATCCGCTTTTTTGGCAGATCCATTGTAATAATGCCTATCCTTGTCCACAGACGTGAAAAATAGGACATGCTCTATTTTTTTGATGGAATGTAAACACGGACCACGGATGCGAACAAAACGGTTGACCATCCGCATTTTTTGACGGACCCATTGAAATGAATGGGGGAGCATCCTATCCGTGAAAAAAAACGGAACGGACGAGAAAACAAACAACGGTCGTGTGCATGAGGCCTTAGATTTAATATAATTGCTAATGCACGCAGAGTTGATATTTACCCGTCTTACCTCTGTCAGTGCTTTAAATTCTTTAAAAATCGTAATTTTGTGGCATGCAAATTTCTTCACTATTCGGGCCGCAGACAGGGCCAGCGGGAGGAGGAGAGCGGTCGCTTGCCCTGTCAATCAAGTGGAGTCACGGGTGTCTTTTTAGAACGAGGATGTGGTGGCTACCAGCAAGTAACCGCCCAACTTGCTGGTAGTGAAGAAATTTGCATGCCACAAAATTACGATTTTTAAAGAATTTAAAGCACTGACAGAGGTAAGACGGGTAAATATCAACTCTGCGTGCATTAGCAATTATATTAAATCCAATTGTGAAAATTGAAGTTTGGGGGTGACAGAAGCCCTTCAAGTGTACTACTCAGATGTTGCTGCAGATAACAGTTCAGAATCATGGTGACCTTTTAAAGTCAGATAATGCCCTCCTGAAGTACTGAAGGACCATTGTCCCAGGCTCTTCCCTATATACATCTTCTTAACATGTATGTGAACATAAAATAGTAATAAAGGGATGGCACACTGATCATATGGTATGTAAAATCGATGATATTTATTAATATAACCGGACTATTTCTTACAGTTACATATTTCCTACAGTTGCATACTTTGATTACAATAAGACATTCCAAGGGTACTGGAATTTATATGAACTATCCAAGACCTTCATCGATTTTTATTGATTTTCTATAGATTTTTTATTGATTGTTTATTGATTTTATGAATGTTTTTTATGAAGTATTGCGATCTAATTATGTATTAATACCAATGTGATTAATTATATGGACTAAGAACACATATTAATTTAAAGCCAATATAACGGCTATTCAGAACCAAAATATTGCTAAAATCCCTAAATAGAGGATTTATTTTATCAACTATTAATAAATATCATCGATTTTACATACCATATGATCAGTGTGCCATCCCTTTATTACTATTTTATATACTCTTAACTAGCGCTGGGTACGCTTCTTTCGGATTGAGCATCTGACTTCCATCAAATCAACTAAGTGAGCCGCCATAATTTTTCATGTATGTGAACATGTATGTGTTTTCAATAGGGAGAGAGGAGAAAGCTGCTGCCGGACACCTCTGGCGAAGGTTTATGTCCCTGAGGAAGAAAAGGATTGGGTGTTGAAATTCAACATGGTCAACATAATCTCTTGGGGGAGAATTGTGAGCTCCTCATTCACATTAGACTATTGGCTGGCTACGCCAAAATAGTGGGTTTGGCCACCAATACTGTAATGTGTATGGGCGGGCTTTAAGCATTGCTACTTAAAGGCATTACCCATCAGGAATACCCCATGCCATATATTTTGTCAGGAGTCTCCTTAGACTCCCCCTCTTCACAAAGCACATTCCTTTGTATGTAGCGGGCAGAATGACAGTGAACCGTTGCGGCCATCTTGATTGAAGACACCGCACAAAATCTGACATGGCGACGTGATGGCGCTCATCATGTCATCATGCTGGTCAGGCATGGTGACGTTACCTCACTCAAGGTTTTGCGCAGTTCCTGCAATCAAGAAGGCCACAACGGCCTCTCTGTGGGCAAAAAGATGAGGTGAGTATGTTGGGGGTGGGGGGGATGGGGGGGTTAACGCCACTTCAGGAAAAATAGATTAGTTACCACTTTGCGGTAAATCAAATTTTTCCTGAAATTCAGATCGAAGTCAATTCATTTGGCTATGATTCGCTCAACACTATTTACTATACATACGCATTCACACGACCGTAATGTTTTGTGGATCTGCAAAACTCGGATACCGGCCCATGTACGTTCTGCAATTTGCGGACTGCTCATGGCCGCAACCATGATAGAAAATGCCTATTCTTGTCCACGATTGCGGACAAGAATAGGATATGCTCCATCTTTTTTTGCGGGGTCGTGAAATGGAACCACAGATGCAGACAGCACACGGTGTGCTGTCCACATCTTTTGCCGCCCCACTGAAATGAATTCATACAGCAGTCTGAATGAGCCCTAAAGGACAACTCTTACTACTGTAGCTATGTAAAGTGAGATTAATTTGGTGGCTCTTAAGGAGTATGTGTTCAGCAGAAACAAAGAATAAATCTAGAAAACATACTACTCAGAACATGCGGTACTACAATGGGACCTCTGTGTAGACACGTATTGATGTGCCGCGCTGAGTATCTGTGGTGTGCGCTACGCAGAGGGCTCTCAGAACCTTCCATTGTTCTCTTGTTCCTGCTGAGTCTTTTCATCTGACATTTTAAAGACAGATAGGAAATGAAACATTTTATATGGTTCCCTGATAGATGAGCATTTCTTAACTCAAGACGTAGGAAATGATCCCGGCTCTTTTTAATATGAATATAGTTTCTGGAGAGTGCTTCCTTTCATGTCTGGCTGCGATAACATCAGGCGTGTGCTGAATCAACACTAAATCAATGTTACTCACCTGGATTATGTTATTAGCATCGCCTGAGAAAAGCGATATAATCTTTTACATCGTACAGTTATGAAAGCTCTGTCCGTAAAACTCATAATTAAAAAAAACTGTAAAGAGCAACACTGCCTCATATTTAAAATCATGCACCTGTGTGTCACCTCTCTTCCAGGTGGGCACACCAGACAGTGGCAATTTCCATCTACAGAATGCAGCTTTTCATGGGCATCATACAGGGGATGGACTAGAAACTTAAAGTGGCCTTGGAAAAAAGCCTAAAAGTGGCCCTATGCTGTAGATGAGTCCAAATTGACAGAAGGCAGGAACAACACAAGGCGGGGCCAGCAATGCCATAGTGCCGGACAAAATACCGCCCCAGCGAAACCAAATACCACAGTGCAGTGTAAAATACTGCGGATGGTGATACAGTTGAGTTGAGCATCAGATCATTATTTACCTGGCCAGTGGCTGTGAGGAGGGCTTGGGTGGCCCCCTTGGCATCAGCCCACTGGGAAATTTACCTGTAGGGTATATGGCCAGACCACCCCTGGCATCATATCACAGCATTTTGGGCTTTCCTGGGGATTTGACTCAGGGCCCCTTTACATGGGATGATTGGAGCAATTATCAGGAAAGACTGTTCCTAGGAACCCTCGTTCTCAATAATTGCCCTGTATAAAGTTCCCAACAATCAAGTGATGACAGAGCAATCGATCGTTCATCAAGTGAAAGCATTGTTGATGCGGACACCAATTTCATCCTTTCTGGGCAGCAGATTGTGTGTTCTAAATAGGATTCTTCTGCCCAAAAACAATGGTCCAGTATGACTGCAGTAGCAATAGCTCATACCCATACAGCGGAAGTGATTGCAGCATGTAAATGCAGCTCTAACCACTGCTCACGCTCATGCAATTATCGGGAATGACCGGTTTGTGCTCGATTATTGCCTGCAGAGTCAACAATTGCAAAGGGACCTTTAGGATGCCACATTTCATCATGCATCCAAAGTCATATGTGACAAATTTTGAAAAGCTTCAATGGAATTTGCTATTTTTTACTTGAAACAGTGCCAATCTTGTGTATGTGCGGTGTTTGGTATTGCAGTTTAGTCCCATTAAGTTGAATAGAGATGACCTGCAATAGCAGAAACAGCACATTGAGAAGAAGACATCACCATCTGGACCTTTTTATTGTCATATATACAGTATATTCTATAACATTTGCTATCCATGCATATATTTGAAAGGAGATGACTAGCATTAGACCTCTTTCACATTCATGTATTACCCCCCGGACATTTAGGAGGGGGGTACATGGCATTACTGGCATTTAGCCAGGTGACCTGAGTTTGACCCCAGTTGAAGGTGGTGGTGTGAGGAGAGGTTTTTTGGCGGGTAGTTTTCCCGCTGTTTTGGAAGGATCACTGGGCAGATTATTTTTGCCCAGTGATCCTTATTTGATTGGTCAGGAGGCAGCCTATGGGATCACCAGGGTCCCGGCAATATTGGCGGGATCCTGGTGAGGTTTTTGATTGGCTGAGCGGGCTGTGGTGAGGGCGTTAAAGGGTTTGGATCTGCGGGCGGCGGTGCCTTTTGACTGGACCCGTACCTGACTGCAGTGGATCTTGCGGACCTTCGTGATGGATGCTCTTATGGAAGAACTGGCGTGTCGGGCTGCTGAAGAAGATGCTCCCTCATGGATCGGCGAGTGTCTTCAGAGGATTCGGGATTCTTCCGGAAAGTTTTTGGTGGCTTCCCCTTCTCAACCGGTGTCGGATGTTTCCCATGATGTCAGTGGTGATTTCTCCGTGGGAGCAGAAGTGTCAGCGGTGGACCTGCGAGAAGATGTCGGCGCTGCTGTGGACCGGGAGCCTCGCGAGAGGAGGAGCAGGAGGGCCAAGCGTCGTTTCTCCCCGTCTCCGTCTGAGCGCTCTCGGCCGGAGTCTCGCGGGTTCGGGATTTCGGCCGTGAATACCGCGAGAAGTCGTGAGGCGATGTCGTCATCAGGAGTGCGACAGCCATCCGGACGTTTTAGCGCCGCAGCTGGGGCTTCTAACTCCCCCCTGAGGGCCCAATCTCTGTTGTCCCGGGGTGTGGAGGGGCCTGGAGGCTCTTCGGTGGCTGGAGTTTCTCTGGAGGAATCTGCTGGAGCGTCGACTGGAGCATCAAGGAATGGAGGACTGGGTGCTGCAGCTTCCCTGCCTGGACCAAGTCGTGTTTCGGGTGAGTGGTCTGCTGAGCATTTGGGTCCTGTTATCTCTTCCCTATCTAAAGTTTTGTCTTCTTTGGAGGGGTTGGTTTCTCGACCCTCCCGCGGTTTGTGTTTTGCGTTTAACCACTTCAGCCCCCCTAGCTTAAACACCCTTAATGACCAGGCCACTTTTTACAATTCCGCACTACACTACTTTCACCGTTTATTGCTCCGTCATACAACTTACCACCCAAATGAATTTTACCTCCTTTTCTTCTCACTAATAGAGCTTTCATTTGGTGGTATTTCATTGCTGCTGACATTTTTACTTTTTTTGCTATTAATCAAAAATTACCAAAATTTTTGCAAAAAAATGAAATTTTTCACTTTCTGTTGTAAAATGTTTAAAAAAACTACATTTCTATATAAATTTTCTCTAAATTTATTGTTCTACATGTCTTTGATAAAAAAATCCAATAAGTGTATATTTATTGGTTTGGGTAAAA
This sequence comes from Bufotes viridis, assembly GCA_033119425.1. Taxonomy (NCBI): domain Eukaryota; kingdom Metazoa; phylum Chordata; class Amphibia; order Anura; family Bufonidae; genus Bufotes; species Bufotes viridis. The sequence continues at coordinate 224,425,786 of CM065594.1, forward strand.
GTTATAGCGCTTACAAACTATGGTGCAAAAAGTGAATTTCGGCATTTTGAAGCAGCTCTGACTTTCTGAGCACCTGTCATGTTTCTTCAGGTGCTAGAATGCCAGGATAGTATGAATATCCCCCAAATGACACCATTTTAGAAAGAAGACACCCCAAAGTGTTCGCGGAGGGGCTTGGTGAGTTCATGTATCATTTCATTTTTTTCACAAGTTAGCGGAAATTGACACTTTCTGAGAAAAAAAAAAAAAAAAGTTTCAATTTCTGATAACTTCTGGCAAAAAAATAAAAATCTCAGACGGACTCACTATGCCCCTCAGTGAATACCTTGGGGTGTCTACTTTCCGAAATGGAGTCATTTGTGGGGTGTGTTTACTGTTCTGGCATTTTGGGCGGGCTAAATTGTGAGTCGCCATGTAACCTAAAGGTACTCGTTGGAATTTGGGCCTTTTTGCACAGGCTGCAAAAGCGGCACTTATGTGGTATCGCCGTACTCAGGAGAAGTAGGGCAATGTGCTTTGGGGTGTATTTTTACATATACCCATGTTAGAGAGAGAAATATCTCTGTAAATTGTCAACTTTGTATAAAATTTTTTAAAAGTTGTCGCTTACAGAGATATTTTTCACACAAAGTATGGGTATATATAAAAATACACCCCAAAACACATTGCCCTACTTCTCCTGAGTACGGCGATACCACATGTGTGCCACTTTTTGCAGCCTGGGCGCAAAGGGCCCTAAAACCAATGAGTACCTTTAGGATTTCACAGGGCATTTTTACGCATTTGGATTCCAGACTTCTTCTCACCCTTTAGGGGCCCCTAAAATGCCAGGACAGCATAAATACCCCACATGTGACCCCATTTTGGAAAGAAGACACCCCAAGGTATTCTGTGAGGGGTATGGTGAGTTCATGTAAAATTTTATTTTTGTCACAAGTTAGTGGAATATGAGACTTTGTAAAACAAACAAAAAAAAAAAAAAAAACAATTTCCGCTGACTTGTGCCAAAAATAAAAATTCTGTGGACTCACCATGCCCCTCACAGAATACCTTGGGGTGTCTTCTTTCCAAAATGGGGTCACATGTGGGTATTTATACTCACCTGGCATTTTAGGGGCTCTAAAGTGTGAGAATCCAAATGCATAAAAATGGCTCTGAAATTCTAAAGGTACTCATTGGTTTAGGGCTCTTGCGCATCTTGGCTGCAGAAAGTGTCACTCATGTGGTATCGCCGTACTCAGAAGTAGGGCAATGTGTTTGGGTGTATTTACATATACTCCATGCTGCGTGTGAGAAATATCGCTGTAAACGACAACTTTTTACATTTTTTATTCAAAGTTGTCAATATACAGAGATATTTCTCTCACCCAGCATGGGTATATGTAAAAATACACTCTAAAACACATTGCCCTACTTCTCCTGAGTACGGCGATACCACATGTGTGACACTTTTTGCAGGCAAGATGCGCAAAGGGGCCCAAATTCCAATGAGTACCTTTTAGGAGGGCATTTTTATGCATTTTTCTTCTCACGCTTTAGGGCCCCTAAAATGCCAGGGCAGTAGAAATACTCCACGTGTGACCCCATTTTTGAAAGAAGACACCCCAAGGTATTCCATGAGGGGCATGGCGAGTTCATAGAATATTTTTTTTTGGCACAAGTTAGTGGAAATTGATTTTTATTGTTTTTCTCACAAAGTCTCCCTTCCGCTAACTTTTGACAAAAAGTTTAATTTTTCATGAACTCATTATGCCCCTCAGCGAATACCTTGGGGTGTCTTCTTTCCAAAATGGGGTCACATGTGGGGTATTTATACTGCCCTGGCATTTTAGGGGCCCTAAAGCGTGAGAAGAAAAATGCGTAAAAATGCTCTCCTAAAAGGTACTCATTGGAATTTGGGCCTTTGCGCATCTTGCCTGCAAAAGTGTCACACATGGATCGCAGTACTCAGGAGAAGTAGGGCGATGTTTGGGTGTATTTTTACATATACCATGCTGGGTGAGAGAAATATCTCTGTATATTGACAACTTTGAATAAAAAAATGTAAAAAGTTGTCGTTTACAGCGATATTTCTCACACCCAGTATGGGTATATGTAAAAATACACCCCAAAACTCATTGCCCTACTTCTCCTGAGTACGGCGATACCACATGAGTGACACTTTTTGCAGCCAAGATGCGCAAAGGGGCCCTAAAACCAATGAGTACCTTTAGGATTTCACAGGCCATTTTTACGCATTTGGATTCTCACGCTTTAGGACTCCTAAAATGCCAGGGCAGTATAAATACCCACATGTGACCCCATTGTGGAAAGAAGACACCCCAAGGTAATCCGTGAGGGGCATGGCGAGTTCACAGAAAAAAAAATTTGGCACAAGTTAGCGGAAATTGTTTTTTTTTTTTTTTTTTACAGTCTCATATTCCACTAACTTGTGACAAAAATAAAATTTTCCATGAACTCGCCATACCCCTCACAGAATACCTTGGGGTGTCTTCTTTCTAAAATGGGGTCACATGTGGGGTTTTTGTACTGCCCTGGCATTTGAGGGTCTCCGCAATCATTACACGTATGGCCAGCATTAGGAGTTTCTGCGATTCTCCTTATATTGAGCATACGGGTAATGAGATTTTTTTTCCGTTCAGCCTCTGCGCTGAAAAAAAAAAATGAACGGCACAGATTTTTTCATTCGCATCGATCAATGTGGATGAAAAATCTCTGCCAAAATCAGTGACTGCGGTGCGGTGGGCTGGGCGCTAGCTACCTAACAAGTAGCTAACTAACTGGCGGTGATAAGGGACCCTTATGCCCCATTCACACGTCCGAAATTCTGTTTATGGAACGGAATTGCGGACCCATTCATTTCTATGGGGACAGACTTTGTCCCGCTCGGATCCGGAATTACGGATCCGCGCTCCGGGTCTGCACTTCCGCTCGCAAAAATATAGAACATGTCCTATTCTTGTCCGCACTGCGGACAAGAAAAAGCATTTTCTATATAGTTCTGGCAATGTGCGGATCTGCAAAATGCGGAAAGCACATTGCCGGTGTCCGTGTTTTGAGGATTCTGCGGATCGGATCCGCTGATCCGTGAATCCACGGATCCGTGAATCCACGGATCCGCAAAACACATATGGACGTCTGAATAAAGCCTTACAAGGGGTGTGATCAATGACAGGGGGTGATCAGGGGTCTAGATGGGGTGATCAAGGGGTTAATAGGTGAGGGGGTGGGGGGTAAGTGTAGTGTTTGGTGCAACTTTTATTGTAGTTACCTGGTCCTCTGGTGGTCGATCCCAGAAAATGGGACCACCAGAGGACCAGGTAGCAGCTATATCAGACGCTGTTCATAAAACAGCGTCTGATATAGCTGTTTGATGCGATTTATATCGCATCTACAGCCTGCCAGCGATTGATCATCGCTGGCAGGCTGTAGTCCAACTCTCGAGCCGCGCTTCACTGTGAACGCGCGCGCGCACGCGCGCGCGTTCACAGGAACTCTCGCGTCTCGCGAGATGACGCCCCGGCGCGTCCAAACAGAAGATCCCGGCCGCCCGCAGGACGCAATCCTGCGTACGGCGGTCGGGGACTGGTTAAGGAGTCGCAGTGTAAATGGCCTGCCTCCTGCAAGTATAAACATGAATGTGCTTTTTGTGGGGCAGGTCACCCGATGTCTAGGTGTTTTAAAAAGGCAAATTTGCCAGCCCAACCCACGGCAAAAGAATTTTTGCTTAAAAGCATTGACTCCAGTAAGATTGGAGAGAATGTTGCCATGGCTCGCCAGGTTTCCAAACAGGCAGATAGCTGATTTGCTGGTTAACGGTTTTAGTGACGGGTTTGTTTTGCCAACCTTTTCAGGTAGCGGTTGTTTTAAAGTTCAGAATTTGCCGTCGGTTCGTCAATATCCACAGGTGGTTGAGAAAAAGTTGAGGGTTGAAATTGCTTTAGGTAGGATTGAAGGTCCTTTTAGTGAACCACCCTTTGAGAATTTCCGTTTGTCGCCTCTTGGGGTGGTCCCTAAGAAGGATCCTAATTCCTTCCGGATAATTCATCATCTGTCTTATCCGTATGGGAATTCATTGAATGATGAAATTGACAGTTCATTGTCTAGAGTCTGTTATTCAACTTTTGATGCAGCAGTTTCTTTAGTGAAGTCTTTTGGGTTGGGAGCACTTATGGCAAAGGCGGATATAAAGTCGGCGTTTCGCCTGCTGCCGATTCACCCAACCGCTTTTAATTCGCTAGGTTTTTATTTTGATGGCGGATATTATTTTGATAAGTGTCTCCCAATGGGGTGTTCAATTTCTTGTTTTTATTTTGAAGCTTTTTCTTCATTTCTTGAATGGGTAGTGTCGGTGCGGGTGATGAAGGGTGGCCTAGTGCACTATCTTGATGATTTTCTCTTTGTAGGACCGGCAAGGGAAACTGCGTGTTTTGATGTTTTAGCTGGTTTTTGTTCAGTTTGTGATGAATTTGGAGTTCCCTTAGCTTCTGAAAAGACGGTTTTTCCAGTTTGTTGTATTGAGTATCTAGGAATAGTTATTCATTCTGAGCTGGGGGAGGTTAGGTTACCAGAAGGAAAAATTCAGAAGGCAGTGGGGTTAATTCAGGGGTTTCTGGTCCGTCGTTCAGCTACTGTGAAGGAAATTCAACCTTTGTTAGGCTTATTGAATTTCTGTTGTAGGGTTATGCCCATGGGTCGTATTTTTTGTAGGCAATTGTCATTAAAGATTGCTGGTGTGAAGAATCCTAGTTTTCATGTGAATTTGAATAAGGATATTAAGGATGACTTTGTAGTGTGGTTGGAATTTCTCAGAGGTTTCAATGGTAGGTCGATGTGGCAAGAAGAGTTTGTTGATGGGCCTCAGCTTAATTTATTTACTGATGCAGCGGGCAGTGTTGGGTTCGGCGCTTTCTGGGAAGGGCATTGGTGTGCGGAGAAATGGCATGATTCTTGGGTTAGGAATGGGGTGGTGAAGAATATGGTTTTATTGGAATTGTTTCCAGTAGTGGTTGCATTAGTTTTGTGGGGTGATTCCTTTAGAAATAAGAGGATTAGGTTACATACGGATAATAAAGGTGTTTCATTTGCTATTAATTGTTTATCTTCTAAAAGTGTGGTGGTGGTCAAGTTGTTAAGACATTTAGTTCTAGTATGTTTACGTTTAAATATTTGGATTAAGGCTATACATATCCCAGGTGCTACTAATGACATTGCTGATTCGTTATCCCGTCTACAGATGCAGCGTTTCTTCAGTTTGGTTCCATCAGCAGATGTTTGCGGGAGAAAGTGTCCGGAGCACCTATGGGGGCTAATTTGGCATTAGCATTGGATCTGGTGAGACGTTCGGTTGCGGGGACCACTTGGAAGAGTTATCTGGCGTCATGGCAACGGTGGGAGCAATTTATGGGTAATGTGTCTTTGTCTTCTCTGGAGGTTTCAGACTCGGTGGCGATAGCATTTTGCTTAAGGTTAGTGGAAGAGAGTTTGTACAGTTTGTAAGGTTTTGGCAGGGGTATCATTTTTTCTGAGATTGTTTGGGGTTAAGGGTTTGAATGATTGCTTTTTAGTGAAGCAAATTTTAAAGGGCTATAAGGCTAAAGGGTGGGTTCCAGATGGTAGGTGCCCAATTTCACCGGATTTGTTAGTTAGATTGTGTGGAAGTGCTGGGGTTATTTGTTTTGATGATTTTGAGGCTTTGCTTTTTAGGACGGCATTTGTGTTAATGTTTTTTGCGGCTTTGAGAATTGGTGAGCTTCTGCCGCGGTCGAGGGTTAGTTTTGGGGGATTATCATTTAGGGATGTTGTTTTAAAGGAATCGGAAGTTTTAGTTTTTGTAAGGAGGTCAAAGACTGATCAGGTGGGTAAAGGATGCCGTCTGCGTTTAGGTGCTGTGGAGGAGGGGTTAATTTGTCCAGTTCGGGTGGTTAGGTCTTTCTTGGCTCTTAGGCCTAGGGGGAATGAGGATTTCTTCTTGGTTCACAAGAATTTAGCCCCTTTGTCGCAATTTCAGTTTAAGGCGGTGTTAGCTAAGTGTTTGTCTTCCTTGGGTATGGATTTCAAATATTTTTCGTCACACTCCTTTAGAATTGGGGCTGCAACTGCTGCGGCGCAGGCAGGTTTACATGAATCAGTTATACAACGTCTGGGAAGATGGTCATCAAAAAGATATCGGTTATATATAAGGCCAAATTTGATTGTGGATTAATTCTGTTATTTTTTTCACAGGCCTCTCTATATGGATTCTGGGTCACTCCTATGTGCACTGGGCGAGTAGGAGGGCTGCAGACCGCTGTTATGGACTTAACTTATCCCTGAATGAAAGCCTGGCTAAGATTTACTGGAGCGGGGTTCGTGGTCTTCAGTGGTCAGGTTTGTGGGAGCTTGTTATGTACTTACATGATTTTCTTCCCATGCCAGATATTTTGATTATACATCTAGGTGGCAATGACATCGGGAAAGAAGAGACGATGCAGCTTTTATTTGATATGAAGAGGTCTATGTTTGATTTGCGCCAATTGTTTCCGTTTACAAGGTTCATTTTTTCTGAGGTAATTCCGAGGAGGTGTTGGAAGTTGGAGCCGACGGAGAGATTCAAGGACAAGGTTAGGAAACGGGTAAACCGGGCAATGTCACGTTTTATGCCTATGGTAGGTGGTTTTGCATTTAGACACATAGACCTTGAGAGTGGAGAGGCCGGCCTGTTTTTTGGTGATGATGTTCATTTATCTGACATAGGTTACGATATTTTTAATTTGAATTTGCAGGCCATGGTGGAATTAGTGGTTGGTGGGGTGGGCCCTATGCCACTTCATTGAATCGCCATGGGCCCGGTGGGGGTATTGATAGTCGTTCCGCTACGGAACGGACTTGTTTATGTATATATATTTATTGATTATATATCTGAGGTGAGCTCGAGTCTATGGCTGGGCTTGTTATTTATTGGCTAAATATTTTATTCATGGATTTTAATGAGTTAATAAACAGGTTTGGTTTTACTCCACTCGGTGTCTTGTGTCTTATATATATTTTTTGGTCAATTTATATATATGGTTATGATTACTATTAAATGTCTGGTAGGTAAGTATGGCGTATTATGACATGTATTAATGTATTACCCCCCGGACATTTAGGAGGGGGGTACATGGCATTACTGGCATTTAGCCAGGTGACCTGAGTTTGACCCCAGTTGAAGGTGGTGGTGTGAGGAGAGGTTTTTTGGCGGGTAGTTTTCCCGTTGTTTTGGAAGGATCACTGGGCAGATTATTTTTGCCCAGTGATCCTTATTTGATTGGTCAGGAGGCAGCCTATGGGATCACCAGGGTCCCGGCAATATTGGCGGGATCCTGGTGAGGTTTTTGATTGGCTGAGCGGGCTGTGGTGAGGGCGTTAAAGGGTTTGGATCTGCGGGCGGCGGTGCCTTTTGACTGGACCTGTACCTGACTGCAGTGGATCTTGCGCCCTCCCACCCGCCCCCAGTTATGTAGAGACGTTGGGGTAGAAGGGTATTTATTCCTTGATGGGGGTATTGATAGTCGTTCCGCTACGGAACGGACTTGTTTATGTATATATATTTATTGATTATATATCTGAGGTGAGCTCGAGTCTATGACTGGGCTTGTTATTTATTGGCTAAATATTTTATTCATGGATTTTAATGAGTTAATAAACAGGTTTGGTTTTACTCCACTCGGTGTCTTGTGTCTTATATATATTTTTTGGTCAATTTATATATATGGTTATGATTACTATTAAATGTCTGGTAGGTAAGTATGGCGTATTATGACATGTATTGCCATGTATTTCATTGACATCTGCTGTCCTCATTTTCTGCGGGCAACACACATACCCATTCATTTTAATACGTTTATTCACGCATCAGTATTTTTTTAATGACCATGGGCTGGTAATAAAATAACGGAGATATGCACTACTTTGGCCATAATGCAGACCAAACACGCCCACTGAAGTCTATGGGTCAGTGAAAATCACGGAAACAACATGATCCATTTTTACTGTAAACTGATAGGAGATGCTTTTAAAATTCATTTTCAGCTGAGTCAGTGGAATATGGATGACACACGGAGCCCTAAAAAGGACACACGGATCAAACCCGGATCCTTAATGGACATTATCATGGATGAAACATGGACTCATTTTTCTCAGACGTCAAACGGATACGGAAATGTGAGCTAGGCCTTACATTGCTTTTTCAGCTTTAGAGACACAGCTGTGTTTATAGACATCTGATTGAATGTATTTCAGCTTCTTGCGATCATGCTGTAACTTCCTGCTGGTGGAGAGGCATAGAGAGCTGCCTCAATTAGTCTGGACTCTGTTCACAGTCCTGCTTCTCAGGGTATACACTGTTAAATACTGGTAACTGAAAATGAAAAGAGAGCAATTATCCATCTGCCCAATAGCAGCCCCCATGCAAATTGCAATCGTAAGACTGATTACCACTGCAGTTTGTGAGTTTACAGTGACTTTTAGAAGAAAAAGTTGAAGAATCAAGGTTGACCTTTTCTGTAATACACAAACTACGTTTTAAAAGTTCCATCTCTAGACTGCAAAGTAAAAAATCGAGTTTATAACATTTATTCATCTTTTGAGTATTATGTACGCCCCCTTGCTTTTAGTCAGGCACATTTTGATTTTGTGGGTAGGCTAATGACTTCTCAGAAGCAAATCAGCCATGTGAAACTCAGTGTGAAATATTACGAATTAAAAGCAGGCAAAAGATCACGACTACCAGTACAGTACATCTCAAAAAGGCAAACAAATGAATATTAAAGAAAATCACAGAGAATGAAAACCTGCACAACCAGCACATTCTATAAGCAAATTGCTATTTTTAAGACATTCCCTGTTGTATTAATCACAATGCTAGTATATATTAAAGCTGTAGTCATCTACTCTACATTTTGATTGAAGGGAACATTACACTAAAATAGTTTTTTTTTTTTTTTTTTTTTTTAGTTTTTTGGGATATGTCCTGAGAATACTTTTAAAACTGGATTAAGGACTGACACAGTCTCAAAAAGGTACACATAGAGTCAGTCTGCCCCTGAAAGCTAAACCTCCTTTTTAGGGCTCATGCACACGACCATTGTTGTTTTGCGGTCCGTTTTTCATGGATCCGTTGTTCTGCATCTGAGGTTGTTTTTTCTCTGATTTAAGTCCTCTTCCGTTACTTTATTCCACAAAACATATCCGGATGCTTTCCATATACGATCCGTTTTTTAACTTATTAATCACCAAAAACATGAGCAATATGGGCTGGGCATAGCATTTCTACAGTATAGATCCACAAAAAAACCAGATGAAATACGGATGACATATGGATATGTTCTATGTGAGTTCCGTATTTTTTGTGGACCCATTGACTTGAATGGGGCCTCGGACCGTGATTTGCGGACAATAATAGGACATGCACTACTTTTTTGCAGAACGGCCATGCGGACAAATGGAAACGGAATGCATACGGAGTAACTTCCGTATTTTCTACATCCCCATTGGAGTAAATAGTTCTGCCTACGGACCGCACAAAAAATGGAACGGAAGCAGAAAGAAAATATGGTCGTGTGCATGAACGCTTAGCTAGTTACTGACTTGGCAAACCTTTACCCAAATCCACCTTTGGCCTTTTTCACATATCAGTGAATCATGGACTTGTGAGGCCTGTGTTCTTCACGGACAGCACACATACCCAATGAATTTAGGCCCCTTTCACACGGGCGAGTTTTCCGCGCGGGTGCAATGCGTGAGGTGGACTCATTGCACCCGCACTGAATCCTAACCCATTCATTTCTATGGGGCTATGCACATGAGCAGTGATTTTCATGCATCATTTCTGTGTTGCGTGAAAATCACAGCATGCTCTATATTGTGCGTTTTTCACGCAAAGCAGGCTCCATAGAAGTGAATGGGGCTGCGGAAAAATCGCAAGCATCCGCAATCAAGTGCGGATGCAGTGCCATTTTCCTGCAAGGTTGCTAAGAGATGGAACCCGATCTTTATTATTTTCCATGGTTTAACATGGTTATAAGGGCAAATAATAGCATTCTCAATACAGAATGCTTTGTAAAATGTGGATGAACTCACCTTATCCAGTTGATCGCGTAGTTGCCGATCTCTTCTCTCTTCTTCAAGCATTAGCTGCCATCTAAAGGACCTGTGATGACGTCACATCACATGGTCCAATCACATGGTCCATCACCACGGTGATGGACCATGTGATTGGACCATGTGATGAGCTCAGTGACCTCATCACAGGTCCTTTAGCCGACAGCTAATGATTGAAGAAGAAAGGAGAGATCGGCCACTACGCGATCAACTGGATAAGGTGAGTTAATTTTTTTATATTTAACCCCTCCATCCACATTTTACTAAGCATTCTGTATTGAGAATGCTATTATTTTCCCTTATAACCATGTTATAAGGGAAAATAATAAAATCTACAGAATACTCAACCCGAAACCGGACTTCAGCGATGAAGTCCGGGTTCGGGTCTGGATACCAAACATGCAGATTTTTCCCACGTGCGTGAAAACGCTTTGCACTCACGCGGAAAAATCGCGCATTTTCCCGCAACGCACCCGCCTCTTATCCGGGCGTCAAAAGTGTCGCCCGTGTGAAAGAGGCCTTAATGTGTGTATTCATACATCAGTGGTAGAGATGAGCGAATTTTTCAAAAATTCGATTCAGCCGGTTCGGTCCAAATTTATTTGCAGCGAATCTCGTTAAAAAACGGCTATTTCCTGGCAGCAGAGAGCCTTTATAGTGGTGTAGAACACTGTGCCTTGCAGTAACACGCATATACAAGTAAAGCCCCCCAACAAAGTGGGGAGGGTGTGAGCAGTAAGTTTGTGTTGACGTCACTGATTATTTTGCCCTTCCTCAGAACATTAACCCCCAAAAAATGGATCCTGTCTGTTGAGCATCTGCCTTCACTCTAGTCTGCATTTGGTCAGTAATCCATCAGTATTGCTAATGCCAAAAAAAACAGGAGTGGATCCGAAACAGAGATGACTGAGTCAACCATTCAAAAACCGATGGGTTGCTGGTCAAGACACGACTGCTAGATGACAGCGGGAGCTCAGGCCTCTCGCTGCGACTCCTGCTGCCACGCCACCTTACTCTGCTGTGACCTGTGCCTGTGCCAGAAACATTTAGACCTGTTCCCCTCCCCTGTGCAGGGCCTGTCACTTCTCTGTCTGACATACTGTTAGATCAAATAAAGAAATAAAAAGGAAATTAAAACACCCCAAAAAAGTCTGTAATTTTCTCACTTCACCACACAACGGCAAATACTTTTTTGTGCCCCTATTACACGTAAAAAAGGCCTTTAGAACATATAACTGCACTGCTGAATGGCAAATATATTTTTATTTTGCCACTAATACACGACAAAAAAAGCTTTAGAACATATAACTGGAACACTGATCGGCAAATAGGCCTTTTTTTTTTTCTACTTATACACGACACAAAAGACTTTAGAACATATAAAAAAATGCTTTAGTTACATCCCCATGCATTCTGAATGGAGAGAAATCCGTTCAGGGTGCACCAGGATATCATCAGTTCAGTCTTTTTGACATTTCAGGAAAGAGATAATACCACAGCATGCTGCGGTATTATCTCCATCCAAAATTCCGGAACACATGCCGGAATACCGGATCTGGCATTTTTTCCCATTGGAATGTATTCGTGGCAGATCCCGCCTTCAAAATACCACAATGCCGCATCCGTCCTTCTGGTCTGCGCATGCACAGACCGGTAAAAATGTGAAAAAAAATATATAACGGATCCGTCATGACAAGCGGAGAAACGGATCCGTTCTTGCAATGCATTTGTAAGATGGATCTGTAGCCAGATCCGTCTTCAAATGCTTTCAGTTTGCATGCAGATTGACGGATCCGGCAGGCAGTTCCGGCGACGGAACTGCTTGCCGGATCACTCTGCCCCAAGTGTGAAAGTACCCTAAGACATAGAAATATTTCCTTGTAAACCCTGTTAATGCCTGTATCAAACAGCACTTGCACCCTAATAAGAATGGTTTGCTGGAATTACAGACCTGTTCCTATTACCCAGGCTGTAACCTCCCCTACTGAACCGTGTTCTACATAAATGTTGTGGAATGATTCTTCCCTATCCTTTCCCTATACCTTGAATAATCTTTCCCTGAACTTGTAAATCATTTTTTAGCACAATTAAGTTTTTTCTACCACTGTCCCTAGCGCCTGCTGACTTCTCTCCTTGCACTAAGTACACTGGAAAATGGCAGAATCCAAGATGGCTGAGGCTATTTATAGGGCTGTGACATTGCAGGGCTGGCTGGCTGCTGATTGGCTGCATGCATGGCATTATAGGTGATCCTGCATTCCCAGAGTTTCTTGCTCCATGTACTAACACGTGCAGCAGCCATTTTAGGAAAAAATGTGATTCGTTACGGCGAAGCGTGAGGAAATTCAGATTTGTTGCAAATTGATTCGGATTGAACTCCACTGTAATAAGAGTGTGCCTTTTACTTCGGATTGAATTTCACTTTTATCAACTTCAATTCACTCATCTCTAATCAGTGGTTTTCCACGGACCGTGGATAACACAATGGAAGCATGCCCTATTTTATCTGTAATTACAGATCCCTCATGCACATCATAGTCTATCCATGTGTGGTCCATGGTTTTCACAGACCATTGGTACGAGATGCTCTGGAAAGTAACTTATAGCTTAGCAGTATCTGTGTAATACGGATGACAGACAGAGGGCAAAAAACAGACACACAAACCAAACCTGGATCTTTCATGGACATCGTATGACCGCCTTGTCACAGATCTACTACTTATCACAGCACACCAAACGTGTTGGAGTTATTCAGAGAAATCAGCCGTAAAGATTAGTAGACATTTCTTGCTTAATCAATATGTATTTTATTCAATTCAATAGTGCAAACATCCCACAACATTTTGGGCCTTTTGAGCGTATGGCCTTTTTTCAAGCATGATCGGAGCACCTCGGTCAGGGTTATAGGCTGCCATGACAATCAATAAACTGGAGAATGTTGCTGGATACAGAACAGCTGCATTCTCATAGACATCAAGTATCAAATTGAGGTTGCAGGTTCCAGGTGCCCAGGCTATCAGGACAAGGGGCATCCCTTCCAGTAGTGACAACTTATGTGCCTAGTGTGACTGCAAAGTTCATAGCTCATAAAAAGACACCATAGATGTGTATGTGTAAGCTGATATACATGAAGTTTACATTGAAGGGGATAATTCACTGGGGGGAACTAATCATGAGGGTAATATTTGAGGTCAGTTTTGCTTGAGTCTGCGTTGGAGTTCTTTATGACAAGTTCAAATGTTGCAGGTTGTTTGATAAATTTGTCTCATCCTTAAACATAACACTTTTGTCTAGAAAAGCTACTCCAGTTTTTCTACTCCACCCTCCTACTGGAGCAATATTGATCATTTTTTTGCAACTTTTAAAAAAAGTCTTAGTGATAAATCTGAAATGAAACTCATTAAACCTAGCTATCCACGCCCACTTTCCCACCCATATTTCAAAACTGGAATGTCACAAAAACATCATTTGTGACTTTTTGAAGACAGAATTCTGAAGTAAAGGTATAATAAATCAGGGCCATTGACTTTTTGTGATATGATTGAATGCATGCTCTCTATTAATAACTGTGCAAGGCGGGGGAGAAGAGAGTTGGAATTTAGCTGTATCCACCTTTATAAGACCCTATCCTTATAGAGATATTACATTTTAACCAAAACTGATACTGCTGGGGAAGGAGATTTGGCCTGGACCAGATTTTGGGGCTTGTGTACCCATAAGTTGTATATGGGTATGTGACCCAGAGAAAAGACTTTGACAGACACAGTCTGTGCATGGTATCTGTGTCACAGGAGGAAAGACAGTAGCCTTAAGGCCTCAGCAGAGCGTTGACAAGTTGCTGTCCACCAGAAGTAGATCTGCATAGCCATCGACTGAACGCTGGTGACTCCTGTGGCATCTACAGCCTGAAGGAGACATTGCAGGGCCTTATACAATGAAAAGGGTATCTGGAATAAAGAAATCTTAAAATCAAATGTCGGTAAAGGAACCAGCTTGACAGTGTCATATTACAGAATTTTTTTTCTTTGAGACAGTTTTCTGTGTAGTTATCAATTCATCCAAGAGACTGCTGCACAAAGAGACTGTTTAGAAATATTTTAGTCTAGTCAGCAGGAATGTAAAAATGAATTCTAAACTAACTGAATTCATCATAAATTTGCCAAAAATTCTACAAAGCTGAAGTTTTGGCAATTTTATATGGACAAATCACACAAAATAGCACCCACCATTTTACATATCATCATATTCAGCAAACTAGTGAGGGGAACAAGGCAGGTAAGATACAGATGGAGGATCACATGACCCAAGATGGGGCCCTGGGCAGCGGGCTTGCCCATAATACCTTGCATTCAGCCTCACAGCCAGTCAGGACGGACATATCCCTATCTTCACCCCTACGACCCCCCTGATATGAGCATCGGAGCTGAATTGCGCAGGGCAAAGGCATTTTTAGGAGATCCGGTGATGTACCGGGCTCTCCATGGGGAGCGCTAAAGCCTGGCCATCAAAGCCAGTGATGTCACCGGCAACACTGCTAGTCGGGAGCCTCCACCTAGTAGTGTTAAAAACATAAACAAACAGCCCTTGCCCTGCGTGATCCAGATGGGCCGGAGGGGTGAAAACGGAGGTATGTCCGGGTTTAACTCTGAACCCAGACAACCCCTTTAAGCTCTATGTAAGGTCCCAAGCAGGGACAACATTCTGAGCTCAGCCACTGATGTGATAGAATGTGTCTGTCACAGACACAACAATTAACTCACAAGACAGCCAGTTTAGGGTCTTACAGGGACAGTGTTAGGGATTGGGAAGCTATATTTAGTTAGATAGATTAAATTATTTGATAGAAAGATTTTGCCACTAGGGATAGGCTAGTTAAGGCTGTATTACACAGCCCCATGTGGCAAACGACTGTCGGGAGGGAAGCGTTCCCTCCTTGCAATCGCCTGCTCGCTAGCGGAGGAGACTGCTGCTATTACATGCAGCGATCTCCTCCGCAGCATGGGAAGGAGCGATCACTATGCCGTCGCTTGTCCCCATGCTGTATAATGGTTAGAGACCATGATCTGCCTCCTGCAAAAGATACATTTTCAACTTGTCAAAAGATTGATAGCTAACGACTCCGAGCACTCATGTGAATGCCCGTCAGCAATTATCTACCGAAAAATCGGACAGTGTAACACAGACTTTAGTTCACAGATATATACAGATTCAGGGGGTTATTTAGATGCCAGTCTTAATACTAACCCCTACATCTGGTGGTGGATCTGCTGAAGTTATGAAGAGGCACAGGCCTCTACATAACTTTGGCGCATCTAGCGCCAGTCTAAATGTAAGCCAGCTTAAAACAGGTGTAGAAAATGATGAAAGAGATGGGCCTGCCAACGCCAAGTCCACTATTATAGAACTGGCGTGAGAGGGGAAATGTTGCATATTGTGGAGCAACTAACATCTGCGACGCAATCTGCGCCAGAAAAACGTCTTATATAGGTGTATTTCTGGGGAACAAATGACCCCCTCAGTTTTTAAAGAGAGTACTCTTTTTAAGTACCGGAGCCATCTAGTATTTAATATAAAAAAAATTAAAATCTACTGACTGATAATATTTTAAGCATTTTAGTTGCACGGGACACTGTGCAATCAAACATTTTATTTCCCCGAAAACTTTTGCAAATTTTCTACAGTTAATAAGTGTACAATAAGCGTATTTTCCAGCATCTTTGCGGCATATATTTTGCAGCAGATGTTGTCAATTGCACCTTTTTTCCCCCACCTTTTTCCAAGAAGCTGTTGCAAATCTTCTACAGCTAAAAAGTACAAAATAAATCCCTGATGAAGGACAGCGCACTGTCCGAAAGGCATTGGAAAGAGGTTTGGCACTCGCAACCATCCGTAGTTGCATAGTGACGTCACTAGTTGTTCCTCCTCCGCGAGTTGCAATTCTGAACAAACGGAATCGCGCCACTGGCCAGGGTGTGATCCATAGCCTAGTTACCAGACCCGCTACAGCGTGAGTACTGCATTTAGCACTGCATTCAGAGAAAGACAGATCCTGCAGAGAAAGAAACCATCAGTAAGGTAATTTAGAATAGAAACTAATTGTACTACTGCGGGTACCTTTCAGCAGGGGGATCATACCTTATTCAGGGAAGGTAGTGCGCATGTTGTATGCAGCAGTTTGTGCGGTTCTGCTTCGATACTGCAGCCAAACATAGAGGAGCGGGGCCCAAGCGCCAGTGGAATATCCAGCTATATTGATTAAAGTGTAAAATAAACGGATTTTCCAGCATCACTGTCAGTGTATATTTTGCATTGTACAGTTGCACCTTTTTTATGCTCCATTTTTGGAACATTTTTTAATTTTCAAAAGCATAACATATCCAACAATGTAGTGTGTTATTGAGCAGGCTGTTTGTTATCACTGTCCACCGTACATTTACCCATAGCTATATATGTCATAGTCACTCTGACATTACTAATGCTGTCTTTGTGTTAAGGGTGGTGGGAAGACATTTATATAAAAAAGACAAGGAGTCCTAGAATACCTCAGAGTGTCATACACAGCTTTTCTGGGAATTTGAGTACTTTCAATTGACTCATACCAAGCTCATAATTTAAGTTCCCTATCAGTATGTCTTTGGTGTGGGAGGAAACCCATGCAAACACAGGGAGAACATACAAACCAGGGGCGTAACTACCAGAGCGGCAGACAATGCGACTGCTATGGGGCCCAGAGCAAGAGGGGGCCCAGTCTTAGTTAGGATCATCGCCTCTTCTACTGGAGGTGAAAACTTGGTCAGGACTCTACCCTCTAAAGCAGGGGTGCACAACCTTTTCTGGTTTAGGGCCACATTGTCAGCCTGAACCAATTCCAAGGGCCGAAAATAAAACTTAAAGTGGTATTACCAACTGAAATACTGTATTTTTGGCATATTGAACATACAGTATATATACTATAAATGCCTAGTTACAGTTCTAGGACTCTAATAGGAGAATACATGAAAAAAACATGTAAGAAGCCATAGAACATAGACCTACATGTCTTTTACCAGATGTTTGGGGGCCGTAAAGAATGGTATCATGGGCCGCATGTGGCCCCTGGGCCGCAGGTTGTGCACCCCTGCTCTAAAGGAACAACTTTTTGGAAAAGAGGCAGGGTCATTGAAAAGAGTTTGGGCAGAAACCCTTCTGTCCTGTGTGGGGGGCCTGGTTTGATCCTTGCTATGGGGCCCTTACTTCTTTATGTACGCCACTGATACAAACCCATGCAGATGTTGTCCTTGACTAGATTTGAACAAAGGACCAAGTGCTGAAAGACCTGGTTCTAACCATTGAGCGACCATGCTGCCCATGTACCTGAATCAGATGTTCCAAAATTCACTCATTTGTAAATGAAAAACACCACAGCTTTTCAAAAAAATGGTTGTCATTTTCTGATGATTAACACATCTTTCCCTGGAAGAATATTTGATAAATAGACTTCTTTCTACATTTCTGCATCAGTTCCTCCATTTGGTGGTTTCACTTGGATCAAACTGCTTAGTCCCCATGAAATGACTCTTTGATAAATTAGCCTTTTTACTGTGGGGCTTTAGACATGCTTTATAACCCAAGAAGGAGATCACTTCACTGAACAAAGAGAGGCTTCATAGTGCAGAAGCAGCTTAGGAGAAAAGTGTACACTACAGTATGTCTGTTTTCCTTGAAAAGAAATACTGTTGGCAAGTGGCATGACCTTTAACGCTCAAAAATTAGCTGGTTTTCTACAAATTTACGTCAATGGCAGCAGAACAAAAAAACTACTCAGAAACCCAGCCTTTATCTGATTGGGATGTTTTTCTTAAAGCTGTGCTCCCTCTTGTTCTCCAACAGCCCGACGATAAAGAAAACACATTAAATTGTCAGCTTGTGTTGATGGGAAAGGGAGAATTTAAAAGGGTATTTAGGTGTCTGTATGCAGCTTTAAAAGCGTAATCTTAACCGCGTCAGCCAGGAAATCGAGCTTTTAAACATAATATAAATGTTTAAGTGGCTTTATAAACTGCATTTTGATTACAACACTGGTTGATCAGCCATTAAAGCCTCAGTTAAATGACTTTTGTTACTATACTTTCGCCATTTACTTTAAGCTGGTCCTGGTGTATTTTCCAACAAATTGTGCTGTTGAAGAAAACTGATACAACCTAGTTTTACAATGACTCATTTTAAAGAGAAATCAGAAAGTGAATTACTAAAATGCATTAGAAATTATAGATTCCCTTACGTCCTACCAGCAGCACAGATGGGGGTTAACCACCCCCCGTGGACTGGCAGGATCGGCGGAATGTTTAATGAGCCCAAGACTAATAACTCAATTTAACAATTAAGTATCTCCTTAAAAGGAGGAAGTCAACCCCCAGCCCACTGTGTTTTTTTCTGTCCTCCCGGACAGGTGGACTAGGCGGTTTGTTCCCCCCTTTCTTATGGAAAGTGCGGGGAGCCTTCTTTTCTTTGGGTAATGGTGCTGCCTTTTTCCTAGCTACCTTGTCAGTTTGGCCGGCAGCTTCTTTGCTGCCGGCCCCGCGCAGTTGCGCCTGGCTGGGGTATTTTGGCGACGTCCTCGGTCCAGGATTCTCGGTCCCTGTGCGCCGCCATCTTCCGGAGGTGATGCGGGGACTCTCCTTTGTGTCACCTCCGGGTAATCAGGCCGTGATTTTTTCACGGGCACGATTTTTTTCATAGATGCGTTTTTTTTATCGCGGATACGATTTTTTTGCGTTTTCATGCGAAAATTTTAAGTATTTTTTCTTATGCTTCTTCCTGTGGAGGATTTACTGGGGGAAGGGTGGATTGGCTATCCCACCCCTTCCCCTATTTTAGGAAGCTGTGTGCTCCAGTTCGGTCTCTGGCTGTATATGCTTTTTCAGCCAGCTCCCAGAGTGCTAAAATTGGTGTTGTTCCACTTGTGGTGATTTTTTTCCTCAGCTGCCTCCGGTCTGTTTTTTTACCCTTCCAGAACATCAACCAGGTGATATCCCTCCCGGTTCTGTCGACATCTACCACTTCCTCCTAGGAACCTGCTAGACATCCTATGGACGTCTCGAGATGTCTCCGGATCTATGTGGATAGATCAAGGAGTTCAGGAAAGATGAGAATCTGCTAATCCTGTTGCCGGTAAGCAGGGCAGTTTCTAGGGAAATTTACCAACAGGGCGAAAATCAAAAAAGCGCCCCCCCCCCCTTCCAGATTGTGGCCGGATCTCTGCCGTACCCCATTGTAGTTGATTGGGGCGGCGGGCATTCAGTCTGCATCCAGCAGTGCCGGATCCAGTGAATTTTGGCAGGCTGTTCTCTGCCGGAACAGCCTGCCAGAATCACTAACGCAGTTGTGAAAGTAGCCTAATGCAGCCCCACAACATACCTCTTACATCCAGTGACGTCTCCTGTGATGTAGATGTTCTCTTTCTTTATCTTCTCCATTCAGATCAGACCACCATGATGATTTCTTTCAGCCATCTCTTCTCTCTGCAGAGTTTGACAGACATCTTAGTTTCCTACTTTTCCATCATGCACCCCCAAAACTATACTGCATAAACTGATAAACCCCTGAAAATACTAGTTACACACAGAAAGCCCCCCTTTTAATAATTATTGGAACACAATGCTCTAAAAAAACTGCACACAGGAAATAGTGTTCCTGATACCAATAGTGTAACCATAATGTCCCCCAAAAATAACTGTGCTAAGCTGATACTGTGCCAGGGTGCCCCCACAGTAATAGTGCTCCCCAAAATCACAACTATAGTAATAATTCTGTGCCAGAATGCACTTAGTAGTAGTAGTGCTCCTACAGTGCCCCCAACAGTAATTGTGTCCCAGAAGTAATAATGCTCCCATAGTCCCCCAGTTGTAATAAAGCCCACCATAATGCCCCTGTAGTAATAATTCTCTTTATAATGTGTGACAGTAGAAACCCCCCTTATAATGTGCGCCAGTACAAAAATGCCTTGCTGTGTGTCAGTAAAAATAAAATAAAAACATCATCTCTTAGTGTCCCCAGTAGAGCCAATGTCCCCAGAGTGCCCTCATGTGTTCCAATGACCCGTACTGTGTGCCACTACAAAAACACTTAGTGCCCCAGTTGAGCTTAGGTGCCCATAGTGCCCCTTTAATTTGTGCCAGGATAAAATACTCCTATATAGTGCCGCCAGAAGATGCCCCATAGTGCTCCTCCCTGTCCCCATAGTGTCCTCCATAATGTGCCAGTATAAAATGCCCCTATAGACTGCCCCACATAGATGCCCCCATAATGTTCCTCTCCGCCTTCCCCAGAGTGGCACCAAAATGGGTGCTAGTATTAAATGCCCTATATAATGCCCCCATAGTGCTCTTTTCCCCCACTTCTCCATAGTGCACCCCCATAATGCGTGCCAGTAAATAGGGCCCCCAGTAAATGCCCCCATAGTGCTCCTTCACCCCCACTTCTCCATAGAGCCCCCATGAGTGCCAGTATATAGGGCCCCCAGTAGATGCCCCCATAGTGCTCCTTTCCTCCACTTCTCCATAGAGCCCCCAATAATGTGTGTCAGTACATAGGGCCCCTAGTAGATGCCCCCATAGTGCTCCTTCCCTCTTCTCCATAGTGCCCCCATAATGTGCCAGTATATATGGCCACCATGGTGCTTTCCCTCTTCTCCATAGTACCCCCTCATATTGTGCCAGTATATTGGGCCCCACAGTGCTTCCTCACTTCTCCATAGTGCCCCCATATTGTAGCAGTATATAGGGCCCCCATAGTGCTTCCCCCTCTTCTCCATAGTGCCCCCATATTGTGGCAGTATATAGGGCCCCCATAGTGCTTCCCCTCTTTTCCATAGTACCCCCCATATTGTGGCAGTATATAGGGCCCCCATGGTGCTTCCCTCTTCTCCATAGTGGTCCCCATAGTGCTTCCCCCTCTTCTCCATAGTGCCCCCATATTTTAGCAGTATAAAGGGCCCCATAGTGCCCCCCATATTGTGCCTGTATATAGGGCCCCCATAGTGCTTCCCTCTTTTCCATAGTACCCCCCATATTGTGGCAGTATATAGGGCCCCCATGGTGCTTCCCTCTTCTCCATAGTGGTCCCCATAGTGCTTCCCCCTCTTCTCCATAGTGCCCCCATATTTTAGCAGTATAAAGGGCCCCCATAGTGCCCCCCATATTGTGCCTGTATATAGGGCCCCATAGTGCTTCCCTCTTTTCCATAGTACCCCCCATATTGTGCCAGTATATAGGGCCCCCACCCCCTTCTTGCCACAGTATACTATAAATAAAAACAATAAACTCATATACTTACCTTATGCTGCTGTCAGTGATGCGATGCAGGCCTCTTCCGGCCTGTGTCCCGCGCTGTACGATTCAGGCGGCGCGATGACGTCATCGCGCCGCCTGTGCCAGCAACTGATAGGCTACAGGCACTAAGCCTGTAGCCTATCAGAGGACTGGGCAAGGGAGACGCCTCTCCCCTGCTCCTCCGCACAATTCATCTGTATCGCTGTCCTGAGGACGGCGATACAGATGAATATGGAGATGAACGCTTCCACAGAGGAAGCGCTCATCTCCACTTCTGCTGCCTCCGGACATAAAGGGCCCCCCTCCGGCCCTGGACCCTGCTGATGGCACCCCATTTCTGTCCATAGTGATGCGCCCCGTGCGGTCGCACCCCTCGCCCGCCTCTAGAAACGGCCCTGCCGGTAAGTTTAAAGGCTGTAAGGCATCCAAACCTTCCATCAGTCGGTAGATTGAGGAGGCTATTAAGGAATCCTTTGTTTCCCAATCTCTGGACCCTCCGGGATTCGTGAAGGCCCACTCTACTAGAGCTGTGGCTACTACTTTTGCTGAGACGAGTCTTCTGCTTCTCAACATGATTTGCAAAGCTGCCTCCTGGAGCTCTGAATCGACGTTCATCTCCCATTATAGGCTAGATGCCACTCTAGCTGAGTTTTCGGCCTTTTGGCAGACTATTCTTAGTTCTGCCAGGCAGGAAGGCCCTCCTTAGGGGTTTCTTCTTGCTATCTCCCCATCTGTGCTGCTGGTAGGACGTAAGGGAATCGTTGATTTCTAACGATAATTTGTTTTCCCTTAGTCCTAACAGCAGCACACAAATTTCCCACCCTAGTAAGTCTAGTTTTTTTCTTACTATAAACACAGTGGGCTGGGGGTTGACTTCCTCCTTTTAAGGAGATACTTAATTGTTAAATTGAGTTATTAGTCTTGGGCTCATTAAACATTCCGCCAGTCCTGCCAGTCCACGGGGGGTGGTTAACCCCCATCTGTGCTGCTGTTAGGACTAAGGGAAAACAAATTATTGTTAGAAATTAACGATTATTGTGCCTTACAAAAATGTGCCGATGAAATGCAGAACACTACTGCTTGACAGGATTTATATTACAACTGTGTGACATTATATATTCATTTTGGGGTCCAAATTATCATGAGGGTAAAAGTTGGTTCTGTGTTGGTGTACCTTGCGTTAAATTTATGAAATGTGGCACATTGTTAAATTTGGTGCACGTTTAAACCTAACATTTGAGTTTAGAAATGCTACTCCAGTTTTTCTACTCCACCCCTAATGGAGTGTTTGCAATTTTTTGGCAACTAAAAAAGTTTCAGTTGCTAAATCTGGAGTGAATGTATGAACATAGCTAACCGTGCCCACTTTCCCACCCACTTTTTAAAAGTGGAGTCAATGGTCTAAAAATACAAAAAGTCTCTAAATGTTTGCATAGGTAAGCCCAACAAGTTGCAAAGCCTTATTTTGTGACTTTTTGAAGTTAGAATTTTGCAGTGCAGGGCTGATAAATTCCCCCTATTTGGGGTCATATACTAACATTGTACTTCAGTTTTGGCATAGAAAAGTTGAAAATTTTGACTCAAGTGCGGTTTTGTGACAAAAATTGAGACTTTTAGCTTTTTCCAACACCCTTTCCACTTTTAAAACAAATTGGGCCTGGTGTGGGCACAAGGAGGAGGATGATCCTCGATCTTTCTTTTGACTCCTACATACAATAAGGATTGCTTTGTGGTAAGGTGAACCCAGGAATCAGCATATATGTCTGGTCTAAATTGTTCCAGTTCACCTTACTAGCCTGTATTGATGGAGATATATTATTTTTTAATATAGTAAAATAAAAGTGTTTTTAGCGTACTTTATTCAGGCAGTTAATAGAGATACAAAGAGACTAGGAAGAGTCACAGGAAGACATAGAAGTGGACGTCCTTTGGCCACATCCCATACTGATTACCGCTTTATTGTGAACAATGCCCTGCGTAACCGGATTTTGAAAGCCACACTCCAGGCACATTTAAGGGAGGTAAGAGCAGGGGTGCATCTAGCCTTTCTGTTGCCTGCAGCCAAAATTGAAGCAATCTTCCATTCCTATACCAAATTCTCAACCTTACCCCTTCCCTCGTAAAATTACATATATCACTAAAAACATACAGGATAATACAGCACCCCATACCACTTACATCCAGTAATGTCTCCTCCAAAGTAGACCTTCTCGTTCCTCATCTTCTCCATTCAGACCAGACCACCATGATGATTTTCACCCACGTCTCGTCTCTCTAGTTTGACAAAAAGACAACTAAGTTTCCTACTTTTCCATCATCCTCCCACCTTCTGGACAAATCATCCTACTACCTCCAATACTGTGCTTGCCGTGCTCCCCAATATTATACTGCAGAAACAGATAAACACCCTGATAATACTAGTAGCATGCAGATAGACACGCAGTGACATAAAATAAGAGTGCCCAGCAAAAAGTGTCACTGACACTAATAGTGTAAACATAATGTCCCCCAAAAATAACTATGCTAAGCTGATACCAAGCCAGAGAGTCCCCTACAGTAATAGTGCTCCCAAAATCCTAAGAATAGTAATAATTCTCTGCCAGAGCGCACTTGGTAGTAATACTGCTTCTACAGGGCCCCCAACATGTCCTGACTGTGCCCCAGAAGTACTAAGTCTCCCATAGTGCCCATGCTAGTAATCATGTTCTGCATATTCCCCCAGGAATAATAAAGCCGACCCCCCAGTAGTAATAGTTCTCCTTATAATGTGACAGTAGGAAAATTCCCCCTTAACCACTACAGGACCGCCTAACGCACGGATGCGTCCGACGGGCGGTCCTGCAGTTCTGATGTGACGCATCGGCGCGTCATCTCGCGAGACGCGAGATTCCCTGTGAACAGTGCCGTGCGTCTCAGGAGGTAAACTACAGCCTGCCAGCGATGATCAATCGCTGGCAGGCTGCAGATGCGAATTAAATCGCATCAAAGAAGTATATCAGACGCTGTTTTGTTAACAGCGTCTGATATACCTGCTACCTGGTCCTCTGGTGGTCCCATTTACTGGGATCGACCACCAGAGGACCAGGTAGCTATGTAAAGTTGCACCAAACACTACACTAAAAAAAATCTCATTACCCGTATGCTCAATATAAGGAGAATCGCAGAAACTCCTAATGCTGGCCATACGTGTAATGATCGCGAAGACCCTCAAATGCCAGGGCAGTACAAACACCTCACATGTGACCCCATTTTAGAAAGAAGACACCCCAAGGTATTCCGTGAGGGGTATGGTGAGTTCATGTAAAATTTTATTTTTTGAGGCAAATAACAACAATAGGACGGCTTCACCCGATTAGTTCAGATAGGATACCACCTGGGTGCTCACTTGTAAAGGTCCAGACCCATCGACTGGCAAAAGTATCAAGAATAAGTGCAAAATCAAGGGCACACCGGTATTAATCACCTGGGATCATATCCAAATAAAGTTTATTAAAAGTACTAAATATCACTAAAAATGCTGTCCACTAGTTGGCGTACAGGTCTGCCACAAAAAGCCTGCAACAAAAAACCTGCCGTAGCAGTCACATAAAGTGCATAGTGCTAAAGTATCTCCCAGTGTTGCAAATTATAATACAGTTAATACATATACCAATATAAAATACTCATGTGCAAATGTCGAACCTGTGCAAAAAACAATGCTATCAGTTAATAGTGTGCAATCGAATAGTGCCGTGATAAAGTCCGTGCAATAATGGCTAAGCCACGGTCGGTAATCACCTTTTCCACAACAAAGTTGAAATGTTCAGTCATTTGAATTGTCCTCATGAGCATCGCTGGTGCATGCTACTCATGAGCACATTGATGTGCAGTGATAGCAATGCTCGGTATGCTTATTGTTTGCATCAGCTGATCCTCACCGATGGTGGCGACCCTCTGCACGCTGCAGCGTCTCCTCCACCCTCCTCCGTCCGAGATGCTGAACCCAGCTACCTACGTGATTCAGACGCTCTTGCTCGTCACAGTCTCTACGCGCCGCGGCGTCCACAGGCGTTCTGGATACGCGGCGTCCCACGTGTTCTTCCCACGGCAGTGCTGGGTCCTAGGGCCCTTTCAATATCTGTTAGCTTCACAGTCTCGTATGTGCATAGGTGATTGTATAGATCACTATCAGGGACGGAGGATGATGATCCGACACACACCCAGTCTCCCAGACGCGTTTGGGGTATACACCCTTTTTCAATGGGTCATTGAAAAGGGGTGTATACCCAAACGCGCCTGGGAGACTGGTGTGTGTCGGATCATCATCCCCTCCGTCCCTGATAGTGATCTATACAATCACCTATGCACATACGAGACTGTGAAGCTAACAGATATTGAAAGGGCCCTAGGACCCAGCACTGCCGTGGGAAGAACACGTGGGACGCCGCGTGTATCCAGAACGCCCTGTGGACGCCACGGCGTGTAGAGACTGTGACGGGCAAGAGCGTCTGAATCACGGTAAGGTAGCTGGGTTCGGGCATCTCGGGACGGAGGAGAGGTGGAGGAGGAGCGCTGCAGTCGGCAGAGGGCCGCTTTCACCATCGGGTGAGGAATTCAGCTGGATGCAAACAATAAGCATACCGGTATTGCTATCACTATACATCAATGTGCTCATGAGTAGCATGCACCAGCGATGCTCCTATGAGGGACAATTCAAATAACTGAACATTTCAACTTTGTTGTGGAAAAGGTGGTTACCGACCGCGGCTTAGCCATTATTGCACGGACTTTAATACGGCACTATTCGATTGCACATATTATTAACTGATAAGCATTGTTTTTGCACAGGTTCGGACATTTGCACATGAGTATTTTATATTGGTATATGTATTAACTGTATTATAATTTGCAACACTTGGGGAGATACTTTAGCACTATGCACTTTATGTGACTGCTACGGCAGGTTTTTTGTGGCAGGCTTTTTGTGGCAGACCTGTACGCCAACTAGTGGACAGCATTTTTAGTGATATTTAGTACTTTTAATAAACTTTATTTGGATATGATCCCAGGTGATTAATACCGGTGTGCCCTTGATTTTGCACTTATTCTTGAAATTTTATTTTTTGTCACAAGTTAGTGGAATATGAGACTTTGTAAAAAAAAAATATCAATTTCCGCTAACTTGTGCCAAAAAATAAATAAAATTTCTGTGAACTTGCCATGCCCCTCACAGAATACCTTGGGGTATTTTCTTTCCACAATGGGGTCACATGTGGGGTATTTATACTGCCCTGGCATTTTAGGGATCCTAAAGCGTGAGAATCCAAATGCGTAAAAATGCCCTGTGAAATCCTAAACTCATGGGAATTTGGGCCCCTTTGCGCATCTTGGCTGCAAAAAAGTGTCACACGTGGTATCGCCGAGCTCAGGAGAAGTAGGGCAATGTGTTTTGGGGTGTATTTTTATGTATACTGTGGGGAGTCGCTCTGGTAGATAGCGGTGCGGGTGCAGTACAGAGGCAAAAGGGAGTCCAGAAAGTGCAGTAACCAGTGTTTTATTCACACTTGCACAAAACAAACAGTAAACAGTCTCTTAGTGTTAATTCACACACAGCAGAAAAACGTGATGCAAAACAAAAACAGTCCAATGCAGGTTACAATCACCTGGGAAGTTTTAGGTGCAGGTTCGCACCTGGCTGTCAGCCCAGCCGCAGGACAATCCACCTCCGGCTTTCAGGCCGTCTGCACTCCTCCTTGCTTGGGCTCTTGCTTCCAGCCCAGAGAATTCCACATAGCACAGAATGGATCAGAACTCCCAAACGCAAATGATTCCACAGCCTAACAGCAGCTCTAGGACAATCACAGCCTCAGCTGCTGAGGTGGCTGCCTTTTAAAGGCCCGGATAAAGTCCGGCCTGGACCGTGGGGAGTAGGCACCCACCCAACTCTTTGCCTACTCCCAGTAAGAGCCAGCCCGGATTGGCTTTGCAGCCAAACTAACTAACAATGTCAAGCAGAACTAGCTGCTGCTGACACATAAAAACCCGGCTCTCACCTCACCGAGGCCAGGAACCTCGGTGACACATACCTGCCATCGACAACGGTACCTTGCACCTTACCACAATACCCATACTTTGTGTGAAAAATATCGCTGTAAACGACAACTTTTTAAATTTTTTTATTCAAAGTTGTCAATTTACAGAGATATTTCTCTCACCCAGCATGGGTATATGTAAAAATACACCCCAAAACACATTGCCTACTTCTCCTGAGTACGCGATACCACATGAGTGACACTTTTTTGCAGCCAAGATGCGCAAAGGGGCCCAAATTCCCATGAGTACCTTTTAGGAGGGCATTTTTACGCATTTTTTTTCTCACGCTTTAGGGCCCCTAAAATGCCAGGGCAGTATAAATACCCCACATGTGACCCCATTTTGGAAAGAAGACACCCCAAGGTATTCGCTGAGGGGCATAGTGAGTCCATGAAAAATTAAACTTTTAGGCTACATGCACATGACCGTTGGTGTTTTGCGGTCCGCAAATCGCGGATCCGCAAAACACGGAATCTGTTCCGCGTTCCGTTCCGCATTTTGCGGAACGGAACGCAGCCCATTATAGAAATGCCTATTCTTGTCCGCAAAACGGACAAGAATAGGACATGCTATATTTTTTTTGCGGGGGCACGGAACGGAGCAACGGATGCGGACAGCACACGGAGTGCTGTCCGCATCTTTTGCGGCCCCATTGAAATGAATGGGTCCGCGGCCGAGCCGCGAAATATGCGGCTCGGACGCAGACCCGAACAACGGCCGTGTGCATGAGGCCTTAGTCAAAAGTTAGAGGAAAGGAAGACTTTGTGAGAAAAAATAATAAAAAATCAATTTCCGCTAACTTGTGCCAAAAAAAAAAAATCTTCTATGAACTCTCCATGCCCCTCATGGAATACCTTGGGGTGTCTTCTTTCCAAAATGGGGTCACATGTGGGGTATTTATACTGCCCTGGCATTTTAGGGGCCCTAATGCGTGAGAAGAAAAATGCGTAAAAATGCCCTCATTGGAATTTGGGCCCCTTTGCGCATCTTGGCTGCAAAAAAGTGTCACTCATGTGGTATCGCCGTACTCAGGAGAAGTAGGGCAATGTGTTTTGGGGTGTATTTTTACATATACCCATGCTGGGTGAGAGAAATATCTCTCAAATATCTCTGTCTGTAAATTGACAACTTTGAATAAAAAATTTTAAAAAGTTGTCGTTTACAGCGATATTTCTCACACACAGTATAGGTATATGTAAAAATACACCCCAAAACTCATTGCCCTACTTCTCCTGAGTACGGCGATACCACATGAGTGACACTTTTTTGCAGCCTGGGTGCGCAAAGGGGCCCAAATTCCAACGAGTACCTTTAGGTTTAACATGGCTGCTCACAATTTAGCCCCGCCCAAAATGCCAGAACAGTAAACACACCCCACAAATGACCCCATTTCGGAAAGTAGACGCCCCAAGGTATTCACCGAGGGGCATAGTGAGTCCGTCTGAGATTTTTTTTTTTTTGCCAGAAGTTAGCAGAAATGGAAACTTTATTATATATATTTTTTTCCTCAGAAAGTGTAATTTTCTGCTGACTTGTGAAAAAAAATTAAATGATACATGAACTCACCATGCCCCTCCGCGAATACTTTGGGGTGTCTTCTTTCTAAAATGGTGTCATTTGGGGGGTATTTATACTTTCCTGGCATTCTAGCACCTGAAGAAACATGACAGGTGCTCAGAAAGTCAGAGCTGCTTCAAAATGCCGAAATTCACTTTTTTGCACCATAGTTTGTAAACGCTATAACTTTTACCCAAACCAATAAATATACACTTATTGGATTTTTTTCATCAAAGACATGTAGAACAATAAATTTAGAGAAAAATTTATATAGAAATGTAGTTTTTTTAAAAAAAATTTTACAACAGAAAGTGAAAAATGTAATTTTTTTGCAAAAATGTCGTAAAATTTTTATTAATAGCAAAAAAAGTTAAAATGTCAGCAACAATGAAATACCACCAAATGAAAGCTCTATTAGTGAGAAGAAAAGGAGGTAAAATTCATTTGGGTGGTAAGTTGCATGACGGAGCAATAAACGGTAAAAGTAGTGTAGTGTAGAATTGTAAAAAGTGGCCTGGTCATTAAGGGTGTTTAAGCTAGGGGGGCTGAAGTGGTTAAAATGAGCACCAATACAAAAAACATGCCCTTATAATATGTGCCAGTGCAAAAAATGCCCACTAATAACATGCACTAGTACAAAAATGCCCCTGTTCTGTATGCCAGTACAAAAATATCCCGTTAGTGCCCCCAGTTGAGCTAATGTCCCATAGAGCCCCCATAATGTGTGCCAGTATAAGATACCCCTATATAATGCCCCAGTAAATATCCTCATATTGCTACTCTCCCCCTTCCCCATAGTGCCCACATAATGAGCCAGTATAAAATACCCCTATATAATGCCCCAGTAAATATCCTCATATTGCTACTCTCCCCCTTCCCCATAGTGCCCCCATAATGAGCCAGTATAAAATATCCCTATATAATGCCCACAATTAAATGTCCTTATAGTGCTCCTTTCCCCCACTTCTCCATAGTGCCCCCATAATTTGCCAGTATAAAATACCCCTTATATAGTGCCCCCAGTAGATGCCCCCAAAGTTCTCCTCTTCCACTTCCCCTTAGTACCCCCCTCCCCATATTGTGTCCCAGTATAAAATGCCCCTATACAGAGCCCCCAGTAGATGCCCTCATAGTGCCCCCATAATGTACCAGTATTAAATACCCCTTTTTAGTGCCCTCAGTTGATGCCCCCATAGTGCTTCAATCCTCCCTTCCCATCCACCCTTCCCCATAATGTGCCAGTAAAGAATGCTCCTTCTTAGTGCCCCTAAATGCCCCCATAGTGCTCTTCTCCTGCATTGTGGCAAATAAAAACAACAAAAAAAAACACATATACTCCCCTCCTCCATGTGGCTGTCAGCGATGAGATGTAGGACTCTTCCGGCCTGTGTCCCGCGCTGTACACTGCCCGACTCAGGCAGAACGATGAGCCAAATATCCCTAACTTTTTGTGAGTAGTGTACATAAATATAAATATGACATTGTGTGCACCAACATTTGTGGCGTAAATCATTTAATGAATTCCACAGAATAAGTATTGCCTGTTATGTACGTTTTTAAGAATAACCCTTTCAGCCATGGAGACACTGCTCAGATTGCTTACTACAAGTTCTATATTTCTTATCTTCTAGATTCTTTGTAATTGAAATACAATAAGGAGTTGCTGCCTTAAAACATTTTACAGTCCAGCTGAGGTGCCACTGTCAGCATTTCTTCTGCACATAGCAGTTAGAAGAAAGTTCTGTACTTGGCACAAAATAATGGAAATGGATGGTTCAATTTAATATATGCAGTCATTTTCCGAAAAAGCTATGAGTCTGCAATAATTTTCTGGGGCTTAGTAAAAGCAGTGTGCTGCAGAATCTCGCATCCAACTCTTTTTATTTGGTTAAAGGTAAGGTTTTAACAGCCTTAAAGGATTTATCTGGAAATTTTTATTGATGACCTATCCAGATCAACATCAATATAAGATCGTGGGGGTCTGACACCCAGGACCACCGTCAAAGGGCTGTTAAAAGAGGCCAGTGCTCTATGAGCACCGTGCTCTTCCTAGGCCAATGATAACACTGTAGATCAGTCATGTGGCCTAGTTGCAGCTCAGCCCCATTCAAGTCAATGGGACTGAGTCGCAATACTACGCACAGACCCTATGCAATGTTCAGCACTGTGCCTGGAAAGCTGCTGGGAGCCGGCAGTGCTCACCAGAGCTCTAGTGAGTGCGGTGGCTCCCTGAAACAGCTGCTTGGCAGGTGTGTCAGGATTTGACCCCCGCTGATGTGATAATGATGACCTATCCTAGCTTTTATAAAACCCCATTAACAAACAGAGAAATCTGCAGTGGATCAAAAGTATGTGGTGAATTTTCTGTTGTGCATTTGTGCCGCCAACTTCAATCAATGCAATGGAATCCGCAAGAAAATTTACATGTGCAGTACTAGAGCAGGGGTATCTGCAAATGGTTCGCTATGCAATGTGTTGAATTGTTATATACTGTTATGTTATTTGTTATACCCAGTCTAGTTATGGATGAATGGCACAGCTAGGGTTAACAATCCAGGCGCAGTCTGTGTAGGAGGCTAAGTGGTGTCTGGCTCCACCCCTAGCTTAAGGTTATTCTGTGGAGAGTTCAAATAGAAAGAAAGCGGTTGATTCATGCTACCTCTCCTTAGGCCCCGAAAGTATCAGAGACTAACAGATCTCTGTGAGTTCTACAGAAAGAGAATAGAAAGAGAGGAAGATAAAGAAAACTCTGCATGGCCACACATAGGAGTCAGCGAGGTATCCTGCTACTACAGCTATGCTGACTTTTCTGTGGTGAGGGACAATGTTAAGATATCCTTCACACCTGGACACATCATGGCCAGATGTGCCTTGAAGACCCTATATTCCTCAGTGGACACTACTGCCAATATTGCCAAGGTACTGTTGCCAGCCATAGATTCCACTGAGAGAGACTTTAGCAAGATAGAGAGGAAAGAGGGCCTTAACTTCCATCCTTGCCTAATTCCATACATGTTGGAGGGAATTGCAAAGAGAGACATTTATTCTTCTACCTCTGCCCTGGTTTTCTGACTCCTACACCATACGCCGGCCATTGCACTCTACACAGCCGGCGTACCCATACAAACACTCCACATCACATGCACTCCGACTACCATCAGACAGGATTCCTAAAACCAGGGTGTTCCCCAACAGAAGAAAGGGCGCACCCTCCTTTCACTGCATGGCCCTAGAGAGCAACCGTGTGAGGAAAGCCACTGTAACAGCCAGAGCCACTACCACTTCTATCCTCCGCTACGGCTCCTCAGGGGCCCACTGTACTTGTCCAAAACTGAGTGGATTTTAAGGCTGGTTTCATAGCATTTTTTCATATGCTATATGTAAACGTAGCCCATGTGTCACTCCCATTCAGTTCCATAGATCTTACCCCTTCATAGTAATAGTATTGCCTCCATGACAGGTTTACCATTAGCTAACCCCATGCACCAAGTGGTTATAGTAGGGATCAGTGACCCAGAAGAAGACACTAATCCCTGACTGCTTAGAAGACATGAAAGATATGAAATGCCAGTTACTTCTTACTTCTTGATATTAAAGAAATGTCAAAAAAATGCTTACAAATTTTCAAAAAAATGAACACAAAATGGCTTTTAACCACAAACTGCACTTCTAAGACAATTCTAATATGAGACAATTTTAGGAACTAGTCAGCTATCACATGAGTGATTCATTGCATTCTTCCCCTCAAGAGAGTAACTTACTGGAATTTCTAATAACATAGTATTATACCACATTTTCATTATCTGATGCCTTCCTACTTCCTCTAAGCTTAACTTTTTCCAAGTACAGGTAGTAATTCACCATTTTAAAAATGAAAAGACAAAAGAAAGAATGAAGAATTTGGAGTCTGTACACAACAAGGCAATGCTGGGTGCCACCGCTGTACCCTGCATAGCTGTGCCTTTTTTATATACCGTACATAACTTGAGTAAGATCTGCAGTTGAAATCTGCAGCATAAAGAATCAAGTTGTAGATCTCAAATCCACACCACAGGTCAATTTTTATTGTAGATTTTTTTGCATGATTTAAATGAAATTTCTTAACACGTTATCCATATTGTCTGGTATTGTGAAATTTCCACTACGGATTGCGCTTTGTGCGATGCAGAGTAAAATCTCTGTCAAATCCACATGTAAATTAGGTGAATATTACCAGGCACTGATTTAGCATTGGATCCATGTAGAAATCTATGTCATATTTTAATTCTGCGAATTCCATTCCTACCCTAAACATGGAACACTTTACCTAGAAATGAATGAATATACTAAACAAGGGTTTAATTTCCTACTGATTGCTTCCATTTTCAGCTGCTCAACAGATGAAGGGTGAGACTTATTTAATGGGTAGGGCTTAAAGGGATATTCTCATCTGGGAAATTTATGTAAGTAGTGGGTCCCCCCTTTGGGACCATTCTTATTCCAGAATAGGACTCCAAAGTGACAGAAGAGCAAGCCTGCTGACAGCACTATATAGGAAACAGGTTGGCAGGTTGCATGACTAAGAATTCAAACTTTTCATCCCCTAAGCACTGTGACCACAAATGTCCAAATGAGGTCCCCTCATGTTCAGTGCCCTGGGCTCTTTGCACTGAAAGCTTCCCCGTCCCTCTTCCCATGTGACAGCTCTAGCATCTTCTGGTTGGACAATAGATGTTTCACTCAGAGCAGAGGGGTTGGAGGTGTCCAGTGCAGAGAGCCCAGGGCACTGAGGATGAAGGAACCACTTGGGGCCATGGGGATAAAAACTTACATTTGCTGGTTTGGTAATCTGCATGACCATAATTCTAGGTATGACTGCCCAACGCTCCCAGTCACCTATATGGTGTTATCAGCAGTTTTGAGGACTCTAAACTGCTGACAGACTCCCTTTTAAATGGTTACAGTTCACAAGACACAAAAGCACGATGGGAGGCAGATTTGCAGTTTTTACCACACTGATTCTGACCTTGTCTGTGTTGGAATCAGTATAAAAAACTCTGTGTGGGTAAGGCCTCAAAGGGAATCTGTCGTCAGTTTTATGCTATCCTAACTAAGGTCACTATAAACTAGTGACAGCAACTCTTGGCAAAACTTCTTCAGTTGCCCCAGCTGTTTTGCTAAAATCTTTCATTGGATAGCTTCATCGAGTGCTGAAGAGTCCTGATATTCATGAGCTCCTGGCACCCCATGTCTACCTTCAGCTGATTGCAAAAGGAGAGAAACTGTCAATCAGTGGCAGGGGGTGGGGATAGCCAGGAACTCACGAAAATCAGGACACGAGTTTGGCAATTTAATTTGAAACACTCAACTTAGGTAAGTAGGTATGCTCTGCAGTAAGTCTGTACTTATCTCCATCTCTGTAAATCCTAGTCCTACAAAATGAATTCAGGATATTCTATACTAAACTAAGAACAGCCTTAGGCTACATTCACACGACCGTAGTGTATTACGGATCTGCAAATTGCGGATCCGCAATACACCCAGCCCCACCCTCTGCGGACAAGAATAGGACATGTTCTACCTTTTGCGGAGCTGCGGACCGGAAGTTTGGGTCCGCAAATGCGGAAGCGGAGAGCACATAGTGTGCTCTCCGCACCTCGTCCGGCCTTATAGAGAGTGAATGGGTCTGCTGCGGAACGGATGCGGACACATTCAAGGTCGTGTGAATGTAGCCTTAGACAAGTGCATGATGAAGGTGAAGGCAATCACCACCTCCAAAAACCAGATCCCACCTGTCTCAAGTGTCAACTCAAAAGTTAAGTTGTGGGGCAAGACCCCTTTTTTGATGGGTACAGGTTATTGTATTTGTTCTTTTTTGGAATAGCCTGACCAACACTTCTGTGAGAAGGGGTTCGTTATTTTTGCCTTGCAGATCTGTAGTCAACTGAATAAGATTCACTGCTAAATTATGTGCAGTTAGATAAGAATGTGTCAGTTCATGTATACGATAAGGCAGAAGCAGTCATTTCATATTCCTCCAACGCCTAAATATTAGTCACTTCCTTCCACAGTACGTGATGCACTCTGAACAGCTACATATACTGTATATATACATACAGTATCAATTCCAACTAATCATATCTGGAGAATATTAGGGCAAAGGCTGGAATTTCAATAAGATATGTTACTACTATAGCACGGATTCAATACATTAGAGGGTCTTACTGTGACAATGAAATTTTCAAGCTGCTTGAGATGCCTATTTATACAACTGAAAATCTCTTTGTGGCCTAATGCTTTTAACGACCTTGCCTAAAGGGTTACCCACTTTTCAGATATTGATGACCTATCCTTTGGATATCAGATTGTTAGGGATCCACAATGTAGTGGCATTGCTGGTGTACAGCAGCTCAGCTACTATTCAAGTAAATGGGATCTGAGCTGCAGTATTCCAGAATGGCCACTGCACAGAAAGGAGCCTTCTGCTCCCAGTTCTGTCCGCTGTTACCGTATTTTTCGCCCTATAAGACGCACCGGCCTATAAGACGCACCTGGGTTTTTGAGGAGAAAAATAAGAAAAAATATATTTTTAACCAAAAGGTGTGCTTTTGAAGTAATGGTGGTCTGTGCATGACAGTATTATGGGGGGATCTGTGGATGGCACTGTTATGTGGGGGAGATGTGGATGGCACTGTTATGTGGGGGAGATGTGGATGGCACTGTTATGGGGGGGATCTGTGGATGACACTGTGATGGGGGGATCTGTGGATAGCATTGTGATGGGGGGATCTGTGGATAGCACTGTGATGGGGGCATTTATGAATGACACTGTAATGGATTGGATCTGTGGATGACACATATATAGCATCTTATGCTATATGTGTCATCCACAGATCACCCCAATTTCAGTGTCATTCATAAATGCCCCCATCAAAGTGCTATCCACAGATCTGGCCCATAGTGACTGCTTAGGGGGCGGAGCCTGGCAACACATGGCGGGCGGCCCGCCGCTAACAGCTTGACTTCATTCATAAAGTGAAAGGAGCAGGCAGATGACGTCAGTGAGGACGTTACACAGCAGCCTGCCGCCGCACCGCTCTGCCTGCTAGAGGATCGGTATAGCAGGTTAGCAGAGCGCTACTGTACTGGGATTATAGGGAATAAGGGGACATGATTAAAGATTATAAATGTTATGAAAGCAGTCACGCTGTTAGCGGCGGGCCGCCCGCCGCGTGTTGCCAGGCTCCGCCCCCTCCTCCTTCCATGCTGATACATCGCATGCTGTGCGATGTATCAGCTTTAACTATAGGAAAATGGTAGCATTCGCCATATAAGACGCACTGCCATTTTCCCCCCACTTTTGGGGGGGAAAAAGTGCGTCTTATATGGTGAAAAATATGTGTGTTGGACCCATGAGGATGATGACCCCCTGTGAATAGATCATCAATATTTAAAAGGCCAAAACCCATTTAAAGAAGACCTATAATGTCTCCTGACATATCTGTTTAGTAACTACTTGCATTCCTCATGTAATAACGATAGCGTTGCATCTATTCTTACCATCCTATGTTGTGCCATTCATTTATTATTCCTGCTAGAAGTTATGAGTGAATTGCTAGCAGTTTGCAATGAAGGTCCAGATGGGTGTTGCCAGTTGGGGAGATGTACCTGCACAATCTGAAACTTGCAGCACTGTTTGGATAGGTTCAGACTTTGCAGGGCACCCCCAAATGGTAACACCCAGACCTTCATTGCCAACTGCTAGTAATTAATACATAACTTCCGTCAGGAATAATAAAGGAATAGCACAACATTTTTATTAGAAGGGAGTGCTGCATTTATGCGCTAATCTTGAATCTGGTGCTGTATTTATGTAATGAGCAATGGTTCTGGTGCTGTATTTATGTAATGAGCAATGGTTCTGGTGCTGTATTTATGTAATGAGCAATGGTTCTGGTGCTGTATTTATGTAATGAGCATGGGTTCTGGTGCTGTATTTATGTAATGAGCATGGGTTCTGGTGCTGTATTTATGTAATGAGCATTGGTTCTGGTGCTGTATTTATGTAATGAGCAATGGTTCTGGTGCTGT
The DNA here is from genome assembly GCA_033119425.1 of Bufotes viridis. Classification (NCBI taxonomy): domain Eukaryota; kingdom Metazoa; phylum Chordata; class Amphibia; order Anura; family Bufonidae; genus Bufotes; species Bufotes viridis. Next base: position 224,462,916 of record CM065594.1, read on the forward strand.
ATTTATGTAATGAGCATTGGTTCTGGTGCTGTATTTATGTAATGAGCAATGGTTCTGGTGCTGTATTTATGTAATGAGCATTGGTTCTGGTGCTGTATTTATGTAATGAGCATTGGTTCTGGTGCTGTATTTATGTAATGAGCATTGGTTCTGGTGCTGTATTTATGTAATGAGCATTGGTTCTGGTACTGTATTTATGTAATGAGCATTGGTTCTGGTGCTGTATTTATGTAATGAGCATTGGTTCTGGTGCTGTATTTATGTAATGAGCATTGGTTCTGGTGCTGTATTTATGTAATGAGCATTGGTTCTGGTGCTGTATTTATGTAATGAGCATTGGTTCTGATGCTGTATTTATGTCATTAGCTTTTGTACTGGTGCTATATATGCAGCATTCTGCTCCAAGAGCTATGCATATGCAAAATGCAAAAATATATTTTTTCATGTCATGTATGCATTCAATGTGTATTTCTGTAAGCACATGGTAATTATGGGCGATATCTTTAGCCACCACTAGATGGAGCTGGTATCACTCTCTATAAGGGCTCTTTCACACTTGCGTATTTCTTTTCCGGCATAGAGTTCCGTCGTCGGGGCTCTATGCCGGAAAAATCCTGATCAGGATTATCCCAATGTATTCTGAATGGAGAGAAATCCGTTCAATATGCATCAGGATGTCTTCAGTTCAGGACCGAAACGTTTTTTGGCCGGAGAAAATACTGCAGCATGCTGCGCTTTTTGCTCCGGCCAAAAATCCTGAACACTTGCCACAAGGCCGGATCCGGAATTAATGCCCATTGAAAGGCATTAATCCAGATCCGGCCTTAAGCTAAACGTCGTTTCGGCGCATCGCCGGATCCGACGTTTAGCTTTTTCTGAATGGTTACCATGGCAGCCAGGACGCTAAAGTCCTGGTTGCCATGGTAAAGTGTAGTGGGGAGCGGGGGAGCAGTATACTTACCACCCGTGCGGCTCCCGTGGGCGCTCCAGGGTGACGTCAGGGCGCCCCACGCGCATAGATCACGTGATCGCATGGATCACGTGATCCATGCGCATGTGGCGCTCTGACGTCATTCTGAGCGCCCCGGGAGCCGCACGGGCGGTAAGTATACTGCTCCTCCGCTCCCCACTACTACTATGGCAACCAGGACTTTAATAGCATCCTGGCTGCCATAGTAACACTGAAAGCATTTTGAAGACTGATCAGTCTTCAAATGCTTTCAGTTCACTTGCGTTGTTACGGATCCGGCGGGCACTTCCGGTAACGGAAGTGCACGCCGGATCCTAACAGCGCAAGTGTGAAAGAGGCCTAAGGAGGGATTAGGATAGAACATTCTACAGCAAGGTCACTACAATCTATTCCAAGCATCCTCAAACTGCGGCCCTCTTGCTGTTGCAAAACTACAACTCCCAACAGCCTACAGGTATCAGCCTACAGTGGGGCATTGTGGGAGTTGTAGTTTTGCAACAGCTGGAGGGCCGCAGTTTGAGGATGTCTGATCTAGTCCATCTAGTACAGGCTAGCCTAGATCTAGAGAGAGGAAGCACAAATATGTGAAGTTAACAGGCCAGCTCTTCCTGGACCTGGTACTACCCAGGATAAAGCCATAACATCTCCAAAGTGGACCAGATGCAAGAGATGTATAGAGAAAGACCTGAGAGGTGACCAGTGTTATGAAGGACTTATTTAACTCTACAGCACCCATGTTCAGGAGAAGCCTCCGGTACCTGGGCAGACACCACGCAGTTTGGCCCACCTGTGTATGCAGTGTCCTACTCATGATCTCGGGGCACCGCAAACTGGTTTTACTATGTTTCATTGTCATATATTATGTCTGAATGCCGTACTTCATCTCATGTCATATTCTCCCATGTCACTATGTGATTCTGTGTAAGATCCTTTCATACAGGCCAATTAGGTTGCACTACACTAGTCTTACCACTAGATGGGGAAGTGTCACAGTGTATATATAAGCTTAGCTCAGGCCTAGTTAGGCAGAGTGGCAGTTAGAGTGAAAGAGAAGTTTAGTCAGTGTGCAGTCAAGATGTAGCTGCCCACTGGAGGGAGGCCTCCTGCTTCTCTGCTCTCTCCCTGATGGCTCCATGGTCCAGGGTTTTAACCTATAAGATTCAGCCTAGAGGTGAGAAATCTACTTCTATAGCTTGCCCCTCTGGGTAACCAGTGACAAGCTGCAAACAGCAAGTTTCAAGGGGATCAGTATATTTATTCAAGTCAAAGGATAGCAACCAGCCGTACTAGAAGGCTTCCCAGGCACCTTTGCAATTAGGTGTAGGACACAGCTTCCGGCTTCCACACCTCCAGTTTAAATCCTGAGGACAGTCAGACCAACTGTTAAAAAAGCACTGGAAATTGAGTTTCAAGGATTCTGAAAACCACCTTTAATCAAGGTTAGAATAAGGCGAGAGTTAATACCAGCCTAAGACTTTTTATACGTCAAAGGCCTAGTCTGAAGCAGTAGCTTTCATATATATAAAAAAGACAAAGAGCCTGTTTTACATGAGGACTTACAATTCCCTAACCCCGTATGCATGAGAGACAGTATTTCATATCTGGATGTACTAGAGACTGTTTTATACTTGGATGTACCAGGAGCAACGTTCAGTAAAAGTTCACAAGTTAAATTGCACGATCTTTGTCTCAGTCTCCAATTCCTCAGTTAAAACTACAGTAAATGGTTGTACCACCATAAAAGGTACTGGCGTCACGATAACCAGGGACCTTGCCATAGGCACATTAATGCAGACCACCAAGGGCACCTCGAACCACCATCTGGCCTGTGTCCCTTACACCAGAGTGTGCCCCAGAGAATTCCTGTGCCGTTCTCATCACTTATGCGAGCCTGCCCAGGGACGACATAACCGTGAGTAACCAGAACTGTGTTTTCCCTCGGACTACCTTTATTCCCACCGTGACCTCACATATAGTTCCCCTGTCGGTCTGGCATACTGCATGTATACCTCCACCACCCAAGGTGTGAGAAACTGCTTAAAGAGGACCTTTCACTGGTCCACAGTTTATGAGTTAAAGCTATTTACATGGAGAGCGTAACCCAGGGATGTCCCTGCACTTACTTGTATCCCTGGGTGCCGCTCCGTTCGTCCTCTGTAGCCCCCGGTACCGGCGCTCCTGCTGCTCTATGGATATCTAAGGATATGAGCTGAGCGCTGCGATTGGCCAGCGCTCCAGCACTGGGAGAAGGAGACGCCCAAGGCAGAAGAAGAAGTCTCCGCCCCAGGCAAAATTAGAGCAGCAGGAGCGCCGGTACCGGGGGCTACAGAGGACGAACGGAGCGGCACCCAGGGATACAAGTAAGTGCAGGGACATCCCTGGGTGCCGCTCTCAATGTACATAGCTTTAACTCATAAACTGTGGACCAGTGAAAGGTCCTCTTTAAAGCTAAGGATTACACTCCACATCTAGAAGCTAAGGTACAATGTAAAAGTGCAGAGTAAAAAAGATTGCTTCACCTACTTTAAAAAGACACCTTTCTGGCCTATGATTACCTGTGCAGCCAAGAAAACTGTCACATCTGAGGACACTGCATTTCTATGTAACATCATTTGGTCCATTGCAAGTAAGATATGTCCTGGACTGTTTGCATTTGAATTCTTCTTTATAGAAACCGTTTTGCTGCACAACTGTCTCATCATTGCTACTGTACTATATTTACACTGCGAGGTGCTGGCATTATGAACATGGACCCTACTTTGCACCGTAAAACTATCAACATCAAGGGCACCTTGACTGCCATTAGGCAGGAGGATCCCAATAACCAAAGTGTGCCCCGAAAGGGAAAAAACTGTCCTCCCTTCCCATCACTGCACATCGGCCTAGGGAGCTTCAGAACTGTGAGTATAACTACTGTACCCATCCAGCCACCCACACTCACGCATGCCCCTACAGCCTGGAAGCTACATCAATAGGGTTGGTTCTGCCGCTGTATTTATGTAATGAGTGTTAGTACTGGTGCTGTATATATGTACTGTACTTGGTTCTAGTGCTTTATTTATATTGTAAGCTTGGTTCTGACACTGTATTTATGTTATGAGCTTGGTTCTGGTGCTATGTATATACTCAGCCTTGTTCTGGTGCTGTATATGTGTACTGTACTTGGTTCTAGCGCTTTATTTATATTATAAGCTCGGTTCTGACACTGTATTTATGTTATGAGCTTGGTTCTGGTGCTATGTATATGTACATTACATGATTTTGGTGCTGTATTTATGTAAAATAGCCGCCTGCACCTGTCATGATCAGATCCGGTTGTATTATGTCTTCTATAGCCAAGATGGATCTGTCATGATTTGAACTCCAGTGAAAGTCAATGGGGGACGAGACCTTTTTCTATTGCCAGATTGTGTCAGAGAAAATGGATCCGTCCTTACATTGTGTGCCAGGACGGTTCTGTTTGGCTCCGCTGGGTGAGGTGGAGGAATGGTGACTGAATGGAGGCGAACTGATGCATTCTGAGCGGATCCTTTTCCATTCAGAATGCATTAGGGCAAAACTGATCCGCTTCTGAGAGCCCTGAACGGAGCTCACAAACGGAAAGCCAAAACGCAAGTGTGAAAGTAGCCTTATCCCTCTGCTGTGCTAAACTCGGCTTTAGTCCGGTCGCTGGACTTTAGGGCTGTTCTGGTATCTTTGGAGTGTACAGTGTAAGGCCCCTTTCACACGGGCGAGTTTTCTGCGCGGGTGCAATGCGTGAGGAAGACGCATTGCACCCGCACTGAATCCGGACCCATTCATTTCTATGGGGCTGTGCACATGAGCGGTGATTTTCACGCATCACTTCTGCGTTGCGTGAAAATCGCAGCATGTTCTATATTGTGCGTTTTTCACGCAACGCAGGCCCCATAGAAGTGAATGGGGCTGCGGGAAAATCGCAAGCATCCTCAAGCAAGTGAGGATGCAGTGCAATTTTCCCACATGGTTGCTTAGCAACGGGACCAGATCTTTATTATTTTTCCTTATAACATGATTATAAGAGAAAATAATAGCATTCTTAATAATGAATGCATAGCAAAATGAAGAGGAAGGGGTTAAAAATAATAAAAGGTAACTTACCTTAGTCACTTGATCGCGTAGTTGCGATCTGTCTTCTCTTTCCCTGCAGCATCTAAGATCTACAGGACCTGTGATGACGTCACATCACATGGTCCAATCACATGGTCCATCTTACCATGGTGATGGACCATGTGATTGGACCATGTGATGTGACGTCATCACAGGTCCTTTAGTTCTTAGCTGATGCTGGAAAAGAGAAGACAGATCGCAACTACGCGATCAAGTGGCTAAGGTAAGTTAACTTTTATTATTTTTAACCCCTTCATCTTCATTTTACTAAGCATTCTTTATTAAGAATGCTATTATTTCCCCTTATAACCATGTTATAAGGGAAAATAATAAATTCTCCAGAACAGCTTCTCCAGCTTCGGTTCTGGGTACCAAACATGGCGATTTTTCACACGCGCGTGCAAAACGCATTACAAAATCGTGCATATTCCCGCAACGCACCCGCCTCTTATCCGGGCGTCAAACACGACGCCCGTGTGAAAGAGGCCTAAGAGGACCTGGAATAAATACACAGATGACATTATGGTTAGCCCATTAGAGACAGTAGCGGGGTGTGGGAATGGTAATACCACTCTTGGGCATTACACCTCCAGCTTCTGTGCAAATATCACCTTATAAAGGGATCTCCCAGGTTAACCGTCAGTAGGAGGCTGCTATGGTTTGCTCGCCTGTGCATTTTTCATATCTCACACTTTTGGCCACATCTCTGCAGTAGTATTTTCTTTGCCCATGGACAACACTGGATAATGTGAGGCAAATTTATGAATGTGTCTAAAAGAAGTTCTTTGTTGCACTTAGCAACCTATCACAGCGCAGCTTTCATTTCCCAAGAGCAGAATACAAGATGAAAGCTGCTATGGGCAACAAAGACAGCTCTTCTGGGCAGTTTTCATAAATCTTCTCAAGTCTCTCACAGGGGAATGAGTCTCTTTCTTACTGCTCCATCAAGGAGCTACAAACCAAAGTGTTTGAAGTGGTCAGCAAAGCAAGATCTAAAATCTGTGACAATGGTTCTCTGTGTTTTGAAGGCAGGGGCAGGAGCTAATGTGACTGACTAGTATCCTCTTGTCTCACCTTGAGGCAAGAAAGGTCATTTAGCAGGCACCAGTGCATGTCACCTAATCAGATTACATAGATAAGAGGAGAGCTTCAACCTAAAACCATTATTTTGCTCTAAACCTGTCACTTCTTATCACAGAGCACAGGCCTCACCAAGTAGAAGCGAGCAGAATCCCCACTGCGAAGATGAGAAAAGACGAGAGGCACTGTCTACAACTTAGAGATTCTTTCTATTTCATCATTCTTTATCTGCACCAACACTATACCAAACACTATCAATATACTAGTCGTACAGTGTAAAAGAGGCAATAGACACAGCATCATGGCTACCAATGCAGGGCCGTTTGCCACATATGGTCATAAAACATCCCACATGGCTATTAAAGGAACACTCTAGGTAAATCTAATACACTGTGTTATACATAGTACAGGGCCTTAGTGGTGTAGGACATGACACAAGGTTCCTCAATTTGGTGATCGCCCCAAGGCCCTGCACTGTTTACACCTGAGTATATCAGTTTTACCTGGAATGTTTCTGTCCAAGATTAAAAAACATGGCTGCTTTCTTCCTGCCCATGGGCAGTGTCTTCTATTCAAGCTCAGCTTCATTGAAGCTGCAATACCACAGATGACCTGCCGACAGATATAACACTGTTTTTATACCAAATTTTTCAAATCCTGTATCACCGCTGGGGCATGAAGTATAGAGAACGAAATGAAAAAGTGAAGAGAAAAATGCTGGAAATTTTTAATTAGTACTGAACAATGAGCTTCTGAATAAAGTAAATGACATATGATCCACCAGTGAATCACATTATGTCTCAATTTCCCGTATATTATGCATTTTCTGGTGGATTTGTCAGATGACCTAAACGAGGTTTTTGTTTTGTAGGATATATGATATTACGTAGACTTCTGCACATAACATGAGACCTTAGAAGTCATACAAATGACTCAGCTCACGCACTTACGCATATTGCTTTGAAATAACAAATGTCTCCAAGAATTGGTTCTCTTTATTACTGTTTATATCACAAAGCGACATTTAAAGCATACCTGTCTCCATGGAAATGCAGCGCAATTTTCAGGGTGTGGTGGTGGGGACATGTTATAGAGCTGGAGGAGCGGAGCAGACTGATATAAAGTTTTCAGTAATACTTGTATTTCATTCATTTAAATTCCTGCTCATTTTCGGGTTTGGAGTCAAGGAGACTGCCCTATCAGTGATTGGCAGTAGAGATGAGCAGCTTGATTTTAAGGCCCCTTCCATACGGGCGTGTTTTCCGCGCGGGTGCAATGCGTGAGGTGGACTCATTGCACCCGCACTGAATCCGGACCCATTCATTTCTATGAGGCTGTGCACATGAGCGGTGATTTTCACGCATCACTTCTGCGTTGCGTGAAAATCGCAGCATGCTCTATATTGTGCGTTTTTCACGCAACGCAGGCCCCATAGAAGTGAATGGGGGATGCGGGAAAATCTCAAGCATCCGCAAGCAAGTGCGGATGCAGTGCGATTTTCCCGCATGGTTGCTAAGCGACGGGACCCGATCTTTATTTTTCCCTTATAACATGGTTATAAGGGAATATAATAGCATTCTTAATAAAGAATGCTTTGTGGAATGTTGATTAAGTGGTTAAAATAAAAACTTAACTTACCTTAGCCACTCGACGCGTAGTTGGCTATTCTTCTTCTTCTCTTCAAGCCTTAGCTGTGGTGTAGGGACCTGTGATAGCGCTCACATCACAGGGTCCATCACATGGTCCGTGATGGACCATCTGATTGGACCATGTGATGTGACGTCATCACAGGTCCTTTAGACTGCAGCTAAAGCTTGAAGAGAGATCGCCAACTACGCGATCAAGTGGCTAAGGTGTTAAGCTTTTATTTTTAACCCTTAATCAACATTCCACAAAGCATTCTTTATTAAGAATGCTATTATTTTCCTTTATAACTATGTTATAAGGAAAATAATAAATCTCCAGAATACTCTACTCAAACCGACTTCAGTGATGAAGTCCGCTTCGGGTCTGGGTACCTAACATGGCGATTTTTCCAACGCGCGTGCAAAACGTACATAAAGTTTGCACACGTGCGAAAAATCGCGCATATTCCCAGCAACGCACCCGCGATCCTATCCGGCATCAAAACGTGACGCCCGTGTAAAAGAGGCCTAACTAATCAAATTCCCACAAAATAAGCCTTCTGAGTACCAAGGGATGGTGTTGCCATCCTGATCTTGTGCTTGTATCATTGCCCCGAATACTGGCACAAGCTCAGATGATCGCCTGATGCCACCTGAGCGGCATAGATACTGACTGTGTGTACTTACACCACTGAAATCTGGGTTCACTCGGAAGTGGAGGTGGCACTTCTAGGTTCAAAACCATCACCTTCACTTCCAGGAGTACCCAGGGGAGGGTTTTGTCTCTTGAGCAGCAAGGCCAGACCCTCAACGCTCCAGAAGGCTGATTTTGAATGAATTTTTTTTAAATTAGCAACTATATGTGTATATATATATATGTGTGTGTATATATACCGTATATATATTAGCGTGAGCACTGCTACAGTTATTACAGCAGTCATTCCCCAATAAAATAGTACATTTGCTATTGTTGTGTACACATTTGGGTGTATTCACATTGGCAGGTAGTGCACCATGTCACTGAAAACCTTGTCACAAGTCTGTACCAACCAAAATGACCTCCAGTCTCACTACCTACCTGTGGAAATACACCTTTACTATTTGCTGAGCTGTTTAGGTTTTGTAGAAAGCTTATTCAAGAATGAAATACCCAATAACAGGAAACAACAGACAACATTAAACAGTACATCGCAAATGTGTCCTCTTGAATATTGAAGAATGTCTGTGGATCTCTTCACTTTGATAACATAGTATACAATGGCCTTTGCTGAGATCAGCATGGGATTAGACACAATACACACTCTCAGCCCCTGTTACAAAAAAGCAGTCTAAAACTGCAACATGACAAATTCCATGTAAATTTACTCGCAGATTTTCTCACTCATCATTGGTCTGCATGAATACTCTAATCAGCCAGATACTACCAGCTGCTCAGTTCCTTCTCTACAACCACCAAAATTACGGGTTTCCTGACATCAGAACAAAAAGCTTCACTCACAGCTATCATCTTAACGCAGCAAATTAGACTAATTGCCTCGCTGCTGATGTTTACAGCCGTTTAAATATCACAAATGCTCCAAATTCCACAGTTAACATCATCTCAGCTGCTTGGAAGGAGTGTGGGTTTTGGCCAGTTCCAAGTAATACATGAAGAGCCAAATTCTGAGAGTCAACAAGATCTGCTCTTAAATCTGGACCAGGGAAGGAACAAGTATCAAGATCAAATATATTCTGGATAAGGCAACTATCAAAGTGAAAAACTGTCCCTCATACAGTATTCTAAGGGGGCATATGGATGTCATAGGAGGGGTCCTCCTTTAGAAGCTCCTCTATGGGCTTGAGCAGTGATCTCCAACCTGTGACTCTCCAGCTTTTGCAAAACTACAACCCCATCATACCCTGT